>JAPXFY010000014.1:44401431-44433931 GCA_030674185.1 Monoplex corrugatus | reverse complement strand
CAATTGATAGATCTTCCCTTTTACCTTTGAAAGTTTAGTGCTTCTTCTGTCTTGCCTGCCTCTTGCCCTCAATATTTTACAAGACAGTACATTTTCCTCAATGCAGTACCAGGAGGGGTGGGGAATCACTAACAAGCAAAATGCGCAGAAGCACCACGTTACTGTTTTGCGCGCTACCAGGTTAATTTCAGAACGCGATTGAATATCAAAGACATTTTCTAAAATTCTCATCTCCCTGTTTGAGTGAAAGGCGAGTTGTTGTTAATGGAAATGGGCCTTACTCCTTTAAATACACAAATGTTTGTACATATTTATTAATCAGTAAGGTGCTGCTGATTGTAGAGCATGGCCCTAGTTTATATAATAGTAGAATAAGATTTTGTTAATTTATGAGGCAGCCAGGCATAAATGATGCATGTTTCTGAAAAACAGGTGTAGTAGTTTCTTCCATTCATCACAGTCATGAACATGAAGCTGGGCATTCAACAGAAGACTTGACACTTTCATTCTGATGACCTAGTGTACGTGTGTACTTTGCCTGGGAGTATTTGAGATAAAGTTTAATGTGTCCAGGTTTGGAGACTTTTCACACCTTATCTTCTGTCAATATCTATCGTAAATCAGACACAAGACCAGTAAATGCCACTCTCCTGAGTTCAGTAATGGTGGTTGTATGAAAGACAAGAATGTACTAAGTACTGCTGAAGACAGCAGTGAACCTTAGTCAAGAGGTTGTCAAATATTTAGATAGGTACATTCCAAGTACAAACTAATGGTCATATTATTTGAATAGAGACCTGGGTAGTATTGTAGATCAGCAGGAGGTTTGTGAATATGGACCCAATGAACCATTAAAGTTTAGTTAATCCAGACATCAACACACACATCTAGTGTGAAAAACAATGAATGAGTGGTCAGCCACACACACACATGTGCGCATGCACACACACACACACACACACACACACACACACACACACACACACACACACACACACACACACACACACACACACACACACACACGTACACACACGTACACATGTACACACACACAGAGACACACACAGAGACACACACACTCACACACTCACACACACACATGCGCGCACATACACACACACACATACACCCTCCTTTGAAAGGAGTGGCTGACACAAATCTGCAAATTATGTACATTATTGCAAGCTCAGGTATATACATGTATTTTGTTAGCAGGTTAATGAGGGATTGAGGAGGGTTCACTGTATCAGTGTATGCAGTCATTATGTTAGTGGATAAAATGGTGGAGATAATGGTGCCCCTTGAATGACTGATTATAAAAAGGAGTAGGCCCTAATTGGTCTGGAAATAACAATGTGAAGGGAACGATTTTGAGGGGAGGAAGTTAAGGCTATCCCATGTTACTGTTCATGTATTAGAGAAAACTACCCCTTTAAACATTTGTATTTGATTAGACTGGTTTGGAATAATGGAATGGTGCTGTAGTGCAATGGTAAAAGTGCAAAGCTTAGCTTGTCTGGGAACCAGGAAGTGTCACTATTTTATTTCCAGTTGAATAATAACTTTTTCCCTCTTCTCTTCACTGGACCTTGACTTAGCTTTAGTGGTGGTGTGGTTGCTTGTCTTTGAGAGGAGACAATGAACTGAGGCACTGTACGCAGCGTGCACTTTGCACATTTAAAAGAGCCCACAGCGATAAAGATGTCGATGGCACAAGTTCTGAGAAAAATCCACTCAAATTCTAGTGATTCCTATTTCCATCATGCACATGCCAAAATCCACTCAAATACTGGTGATTCTTAAACAAAAAAATACATGCACATGCCTACATTTTTGCATCAGTGATAATTGGAAAAAAAGTTGATCATAGTTGTCTGGATTCACTGCTTATCAGAGTCATGGTATGCAGACTGTGCAGCAAGCAGAGCCTGCACAGTGTGGGCCAAACAACCAGAACAGATGCATCCAGAATGACATAGCTTGAACATAGAACTTGATGAGAATGGGGTTTGGAAGTATGAATGTTAAAGGAAAAGAGGATGGCTGTCTCCATTCTCACACATGTGCCTCATGCATACTTGAGCATTTGTGACCTCCCACCATGAAATCAGTCTTAACTTGCAGTCAGTTGAACAGCACTAGGAGCTGAAAAGGTGACTGAGGGTCTGTCTGGGGTGTTTTGACTTTTTCTCAAAATTGATTTCTGTAGACTATAAATAGTATAATCTATCCCTCACAGAAATTTTTTTCTTGAAAAAATATTATTAATCAATTTAAATTGGTATTTTAATGCACTGATCGAAGCAGAAAGAACGCAATTTCCTACCAAAAGTACCTATTTTTGTCTCTTATTATGAACCGTAACCTGTACAGTACCCTCACGTGTAATATACTGATGGAAATCTCTTTGGTGCACCTTTCAGATAATGACAGCGAAAATTAGAAACAAACTGGGTCAAAGCCACCAAATAAAGAAATATATATAAGGAAAATGTGTAGGAGAGTAAACTTTAGAGGCCGTTTTCTCAAAATGGCCGTCATACAACTTAATGACTTTAAACATACATATATACATTTTTTTGAGTACAAGCTTTATTCAAGTACCAAAATAATCAGCAGAATGTACACTTTCCAGTGCTATGTATATATATAATCTCAAAATGCCCAAAATGTTAGTTAAGACTGATTTCGTAGTGAGAGGTCACATTTATAAATATTATCGTTTTGCTGATTGGAATTGGAGTTATTTCACTCATGCATTATGGTACTAGCCCATTTACCCATATGTAATGATGTACACATTCTGATAAGTTTCTGTTGTTAAACACAACACAGTGACTGGTTTTTGTTTTTTGTTTTTTTTGTAATGTTATGATAACATTCTCACATAAACATGCACAAGTGTTCTTTTGTATTGCTTCCTTTCAGTCTTCATGGTGTTACATATATGTGTATGGTATATTGCATACGTGTATTGGGTAATTCATGCTTTGTGAAATTTCTTGAGCAGACTATAGTGATACTGTTCATTTGGCATTTCATGTCTCACTGTCATGCTGGCATGTTTGGCCTGTGTCTCTCCTTAATCTGTCACTCTCACTACCTCTTTCTGTCTCACACAGTCACATGCGTGCAAGCATATGCACAAAACTTTCACTCCCTGGCTCTCTCATGTGCACGCACACGCACACGCACGCACACGCACGCGCGCACACGCACACACTCACACACACACCAACTACACACACACACACACACACACACACACACACACACCACACACACACACACACACACACACACACACACACACACACACACACACACGCACAGACACACACAGAGAACTTATTTTCTTTATTTTCTCCATGTTTCCGCTATCAGCTGCCCACAGATTTTTGATGTCTGATTTATAATTATAACACAGTAGATCATGCTCACAAGCAAGAACTGATTTAGAAGATAAGCATGTATGTGAATCAGAACCTGAAAGACAAACAGTACCACTACCAGTACACAAACCTTTGGCATTTGAATTCCAAATAGTGAAGTGCTTACAGGAAATAAATTATTTTGACAATAATGTAGAACATGCAGCTGCTTCAATTATTATTTCTAAAGTGTGGATTATTTTTTGTTTTATTTTCAAGGCAATAATTTGTATAAGTATATAAATGTTTTGTGTTACTTTTGAGTTCACTGAATCCTGATTTTCTTCTTCTCATTTGCCTTCATATTCGGCTGTTTAGTTTCAAAGATGAAATAGGGTTATCTTCTGTAGTGCAACCACGGGCCGCACAGCTTCTCCTGCAGATTCATGGTTATGGGTCAGATCTTCTCCCTCAGTAACTGGTAGCTCAGTTGATTCCTGATAAATTTTGAATTCAAATGAATTCGTAGTACTTCTAGTCAATAATGAAAATATTTAAATGATATACTTTTTAGGTATTCCATTGTTTAGAAAATGTACATCTTACATTCCTTAATACCTGTTTGATGTTTTGTTTAACTGATTCATCACTCTCAGTTTGATGTTTTGTTTAACTGATTCGTCACTCTCAGACAAGTCCTTATACTTTCGGCCCAAATCTGCCAGCAGTTATCTAGAAGACTCCTTAATACCTCGTTTCATAGCTTCCCCATGGGGTTGTCAAGGGCTGTTTATATTATAGTATATACCTGCTGGAACTTATGAGCTAGAAATTTTTGCTTTTTCTGTTACTCTTTTCGTTTATGCCTTTTTCTTTTCTTTTTATCCCCTCTGCCTTTCTTTCTGTTTTGTCTGCCTTGCCAGTCCATTCACAGTATTTTTTCAAAAAATCTGTGCGTATTTTTTCTCTCTTTTACCTCCCCACCTTAGTGAGAGTATGCAAATCATGCAGCAACATAATTTTTCCTGCACAATATGGGCCAGAATAGCATGCATACACTTATCCAAACTAAATAAACATGCTCAGATCAGATACATCAACAATTTGAAGCAAGACCAAATTTGAAGGCAGAAGAAGGAAAGTCCATAGCATTGTCAACAGAGCCAACCAGCCTGAGAATTTGGCACCTGTAAAATAACAACCTTAACCCTTTGACTTCCACACCTTAACCACCAACTGCAAAAACTTAACCTTTTGATTTCCTCACCAGATCCACCAGATTCCTGCTGAAAGTTGATGGGTAGGGTGAGTGTATCAAAGGATTAAGTTTTTGTTTTGCTAGCATACTTGACAATGCAGGATGCTGGTGCACAGGGTGCGGGAGTCAAAGGGTTAAAGTGATTTTGGATTCAATTGTTTGTATGCCTGTAATCTTATATTATACAATATCATTCAGTATTTGTATTGTTTGTCTTGGAATCCAAACACTTGCCCAGGGGAAAGGATTAAATTACGGGTAACTTGCAATGACAATTACAATGAGATATGCGTTGTCACACTCAACATTGCCGTGTGCTGATTTATGGCATATTTAATTGTATGCATGAATATCTGTTTTCATAACACGTCATGCGTACACATAAACCGAATGTCACACACACACACACACACACACACTCTCTCTCTCTCACATGCACACACACGCAAACACAAACACAAATACGCACACACACACAGACACATACACACATGCACGTGCGCGCGCGCGCACACACACACACACACACACACACACACACACACACACACACACACACACACACACACACACACACACACACACACACACACACACACACACACAACATAATTCATTTCACTTATCTGTCATTCACAGAGTGTACCTGTGTTAATGTATATATATGGATTTTTATTAATATTTTAGTTATATATGGATGCAAATTACGTAAAATGGATTGTCAGCTTAGAGACAGGGCAGGATGGTCACCACACGTTTTAAAACTGATAGATCATTAGATGGTTATTGGAAAGACAAGAGGTTGAACCGGATGGTGACCATGAGGTCAGCAGGGTATGATATTCATAGTCAGGGGCTGCCTACTACCTACAACACTGATTTATAGATGTCATTTGAAGGCTTCTCTACCTTGCCAGACAGAGTGAGTCTTTCTCCTCTCGCCCATCCTTTTTGATTTATGTGGTTAGGGCCACAACCTGAAAGGCTTTGTCCAGTTGGCCAGACGACACGTCTTTTAACTTGTCTTCCTTATTGCCCCGCACGACAGAGATGGGTGATGGAGGGAGGGAGATAGGTGATGGAGGGAGGGGGAGAGATGGGGAGGTGAGGGAGGGAGAGGAAGAGAATGTCCAACCTGTTGGCTGTATTAAGACAGTGTAAGAGTTTAATGTATTGTCTGTCTGTCTCTCTGTCATTCATTTGTCTGTCTTGCTGTAGCTTTAAGCCAGACAAGTACATTGAAACTCAGATCACAAATATATATATACTTCGGAGGGGTAGTGGTTATCTAGCTTTCTGGGAAGTGATCTAAAGCAAATTGCAAAAAATCTGCCTCAGCTGGTATACATTTTTTCCACATAACTTTACAATGAGAGAAAAGTCTTGCGTTTACTCTTTATTTTTTTTCTTTTACAGTGTTCTACTTTTAGGACTGGAGGGATGGATGTGCATGTTTAACAGGATTCAGTTCGCATGCGGTTTACTGCCTTCTTGTGATAGTATACCTGTACATGAAATCTTCCCCATAAACATGCTTTCATACTGCGCATAAACACGAACATACCAGGATTATTTGTTTATTTCTGGTATTCCTTTGAAGTGCAGATGTCTCGTGACAGGTAGGCATACGGAAGAGGAGGTTTTGGAGAGGAGGGATGTGTTTGAGGGTTGGGCCAAGAGTACAAGAAGTGAGAGTATGATGAAAATGTGGGATGAGCTCACAGTTGTGGGTGGATTACCCTTACTAACAGACGCAGAGCTTGACTTGTTGTAGTTTTTTTTTTTCCAAGAAAGCTTATCCCTGGACATCTTGACATTCCTTTCCACTCCCAAATGTACAATGCACTCCAGACGTAAGTATGGTATAACTTGTTGCCTGATATGGGAATAAATTAAGCAGATCTGTATCATGAGCTTGTGAGTGTATAGCATGAAGAGGATAAAAACTGTGAGACTTTGCACACCTGAGACTGTACCTAATTTCTCTCCACCTTTTCAACCCCAGCCTTCCATCATCATATTGCCGGACAGATCATTTTACTCCATATACACAAATGCCAGTTTGACAAATCAGGGGAAAAAGACACTCTACACAAATTGAGAAAATAATTCAGATTGGTTTTGTTTAAGAGTGTGTGTATGTGTGTGTTGTGTGTGTGTGTGTGTGTGTGTGTGTGTGTGTTGTGGGGTGTGCACGCGCGCAAATTGTTTTCATGAAAGAAAAAAATTGTGTTCATGAAAGGAAAAAAGGAAAAAACAATCTGAAATCTATAAACAGGGAATTTACAGCTGTTTATGGGTGGATTTTTCTGTATCTGAGTCGTCTTGAATGAGAATCAGGAAAAGCTTGAAGCCCGGAGACATGGCCCATTGGCCCATTTTCAGAACACTTGGCGCTTGATTTAACAAGTGTTGATCTTAGATCTTCATTTTGGTAAATGTTCTTGTCTTTGTGGAGAATGAGAAACAGTTGGAAAGACAGATGTAACAACAATAACAACAACAAGAAAACCATTGACATATATTCAAATGCATATATATACGCACGCACACACACACACACACACACACACACACACACACACACACACACACACACACACACACACAGATCTGATAAACCTGTAATCTTGATTAAATACATGAATGATTCATACACTTTTGTAAACATTGAATATACTCTTAAGCTGCATTTCATGACGATGCATCATACACAGACAGACAGAGAATGCTTGTCATGCTGGTAGACTTGCACAGAGCTGTTCATTTCACAACACACACACACACACACACACACACACACACACACACACACACACACACACACACACACACACACACACACACACACACACACACACACACAACAACAACAGAATCACAGGAACAGCATAGGAAATTCTCTAAAACTGGAGCATACTTTGAAACATACACAGAGAGTACATGCTATAAGAATTAACATGAATTCAAAGGAGAGAGTAGATGGTGAACTTTTGAAGTATACACAGATAAATAGACACAAGGGTGTACAGCAGATATCATATTGAAACATTTTTGTTTTTAATGTGTTAATGGCTGAGAGGAAACTGCTGTTCTCTGTACTGGACTCTTAGGAAGTAAAATTAGATCCCAAAGTTAGCTGGAGGTTCAGTCATTAACAATTTCTGGTAAACAGTGGAACTCAGAAGTAGTCTTAGAGCTGTGCACTGTTACCTAAAGTTGAAGAACATCACTTTATATTTAAAACTATGTGTTCTTCAGTATTGTACAATTGTTTACAGTGCATGATTTGTGTGTGTAAACTGATCAGAAAAACTTGTTCAGTCATGATGAACTTGGTACTTGTCTTAAAATCTAGGCAGATCTGTGGTTGAAATTTGTTAAAAAGAGACAGGTTATAAACAACTAGGAAACAAATTTATGCATCTAGTCTTCAGTATTGTTGTTGTTGTCTTTTTTTTTTTTATTCGAAACATAAAAAATTAACAGTATTTTGCAAACATGCACAGCCATGTAGTTGATTGTAATACAGGCTTCATACACACACACATACACGTGCACACACACATGCACGCACCACGCACGCACCACGTCACAACGCACACACGCACGCGCACGCACCACCACGCACACACACACACACACACACACACACACACACACACACACACACACACACACACACACACACACACACACACACACACACACACACACACACACACACACACACACACACCTGATATATTGTAGAAGTATGAATCATTCCCTGTGTCCGTAAGTTGACAGACATGCAGCTATGAGACAGACCCTGTAACAGGATGCCTCAGCTTAATTTGGGTAGATGTATTGCTTAGGTGGTAATTTGACTACTTTAAAACAAAAAATTCTAAACACAGTTTTATGAGAATGATTCAGGTTAATGAAAGGTGAATATAAATATACATGTACAAATGATGGTTTTGTGGAACTAGTTTTAATGATTGGATGGAAAATACCAGCTTTAGGCGAATTCTTGGCAAATCAAAGTGCACAAATACATATGTAGTATTATATCTTAGCCCTTTGACTCCCACGCCCTGTCCACCAGCACCCAGCATTGTCAACCATGCTAACAAATCAAAAACATAACCCTTTGACACCCTCACCTTCTCCACCTACTTCCTGCAGGAAACTGGTGGACAGGGTGAGGGAGTCAGAGGGTTAAGTTTTTGCAAGTGGTGGATAGGGTGTGGGAGTCAGAGGTTTAAGTTTACAGAAACGTATTTAGGGTTCATGAGCAAAACATGACCTTACTCAAGTTACTGTTTGCCAACAAGAATTCACCTTTAACAAATTAATGCTTTATGAGAATCCAGGTTTTTTTTTCAGGAATCACACACAGCCTTTCATAAAATCCTAACGTGCGTAAATACCTAGGAAGGAAAGAATATTAATGTTGCTTGAACATTCTTTTGCCACAGTTGAAGGGATTCACCTGGAAACGGCTCAGATGTCATGGTCTCTAGTAGCAACAGGTAGACCGTACCAAAAGCTTTGTGGCAGGCAGAAATAAATCCTCTATGTCACGAGGAGAGGCTTGGGGAACTGCTCCAACCGAGACGAGAAGATGAAAAAGGAACCTGTAATAAAGAATGGAAGTCAGTCATTTTGTGCCCCCAGGCAGCTTTGAGTGCTCTGATAAAGATCTCGCCGTACTGTGTGACGGAGTGGGGGGAGGGTAGAGGGAAGGTCAAGCCATTCTAGTGTACTTAGATCAGTTTTGAGTAATCGTGATCTTGATAATAAGCAAATCTCGTTGAAACTTTTATTGATACAAGTGTCTGTTTCATTTTCAAAATGTAAAACAATGTTTCTGAAAGATTTCACATTTTCAGCTTTGAATTAATAGGTTATAAGTCCATTTCAATTTATGCATTTCTCAAACATTAATACTGTGTAACTCTTTTGCCCAGATCTGGTGAAGATCCTGAAGTAAACAACCAATAAATCTTCTTGATGCAGATTTGTCTCCAGCAGTGGGCAAATTTAGCAAGATGCTCAAAAGCTAACCAGATGTTGTGTTGTAGTGGTTAGCACAACGTACTACTGACTGGAAGGTTGTGGGTTTGAATCTTCAGCAGTGCCTTCAATATCATTGTGGAGGTGTTGTGGTGTAGTGGTTAGTGCAACATACTACTGACTGGATGGTTGTGGGTTTGAATCTCCATCAGTGCTTCAAAATTGTTGTGGGATATTTCAGCAGCTGGCTCCTAGCCAGAGCTGAGGATGCTGTGGGCTCATTTGGTAGACTGGGATTTTGGATCTTTTCACCAACACTGCAGGTGTCTATCTCTTGGGCCTGGTTGATGCCGGGGTACATTATGATAGTAAGCATAGAGTGCAGCTCTGTCACACAGTCTCAATCCTGGATGGAACTCTATAGCATCCTGTTTATCATCCTTACATCATCATCGTCGCTTTGCAGAAACTGTATTAGCTTCTGTGGTTATTCAGATGGCATAGAAAATGGAACAAAACAAACAGACAATCAGACAAACAAACAAACAAAAGGTGAGCACAAAAGGAAATCTAAGTGCAATGATCCTTTAAGAAAAAGAAGGAAAAAACCCCAAAGCAGACAGACAGACAGAGACGGACAGAACAAAAGACAGACAGACAGACAGACAGACAGACAGACACACACAACACACACACACACACACACACACACACACACACACACACACACACACACACACACCACACACACACACACACACACACACACACACACACACACACACACACACACACACTAAATATCCTCTTCACTCCTCATGTATCCTCACTTGTTTTGTTTTGTTTTGTTTTTAATTGTCTAAAATCACTGTAGTGAATAGACATTAAATCAAAGACCACCACCACACAGACAGACAGCGACACGCACGCAGCACGCACGCACGCCACGCACGCGACCACCACCACCCACACACACACACCACACACACACACACACACACACACACACACACACACACCACACACACATATCAGGGTCAAATGATAACAGTGGAGTACTGATAAGTGTGATATTTCCGTTATCCTACAGTGACTAGATCAAAGCAAGACGGTATTGTGTCAAGAATTGAACGTCAAGTGGAAATAGAGTAAAGAAGAACATTCCATTTGGTCATTGTTTATATATACTCAGATCTTTATATGATCTCAAGTCTGTGTATTTTATTTCCACTCAGACATTTATTCACATTGCGAAAAGTTTATTTTGTTGATTTTTTCATTTTTCAATACTGCAGTGGTTAGGGTCCACTATTATCGTTCTTTGATATGGGAGAGAGTCAGCCACATTATGCATTCAGACTTCTGTGATTTTGTTAAGATATTTTAAAAACAGCAACAGGTACACAGTCACAGAATTTACTACCAAGCAGGTATAAGCACATATCTGCATATTTCATTAAACAAAAAGCCTGTCTAAACCACACACATTGTCTCCATTCTTAAGTTATTTGTGTGAGCATGCACATATCTGAATCAGTATGAATGTTCTTCAGATGGATAGTATATTATTATTACTTTGAGGCATGGGCACGCTCAGTCACAGAAAAACAAGCAGATGGATTACCGATTATTGGGGTGTTTGACTATTTTAAAGATTTCTTAGTGTTTACATCATTTAAGATTTTACTAAAAACTTGGCCACCTGTTCTCAGAAACAAGGAGGGGAGTCAAGATTACATTTTCAAGTGCAAGTTTTAGACTGGTCAATCTTCAAGGTTACAGTCACATAGAACTAATGTATGATCTGTACATGACAACTAGCAACAACAATGAAAGACATTATTTGTATGGCATGACAGTTATGTTTCTTTTTGTAAAACAAATTTGGTAATGACAAACAGTATGTCTTTGGACAGATGGTCTCTGATTTGATTTGAATGAAAATAATACTAACATTTTTAACTCATTATTCCTTTCACTTCCTCAGTCTGAACAGTAGCTTCCAACAAACATTTAAAGTAGGATTCCAAGTCTACTGGAAGCTGTGGATAGGTTGAGGGAGCAAAAGGGTTAAAAAGCATGAAAGTCTTCTAGTTGAAATAGGCAGGCTAGGGTATATTTCACATTATCATTTTCTTCTTAGGGTTCAGATCCCTTGGTGCAGATGCAGACAAAAAGAATTATAGAAAAATTTGTTTCAAATTTGTTGTTTTGATTAAAAGAAGGTTTATATTGCTGTATTGTTTTCTTGTACAGGGTTCGGATCTCCTGGTGCAAATGCTGAAAAAAAAAGGTTAAAAATTTGTTGTGATTAAAACAGGTTTATGTGACTGTATTGTTTTCTTGTGCAGGGTTCGGATCCCTTGGTGCAGACGGCTCGAGGCAAGCTACAGTCCCGCCGTTCCAAGCTCAATGAACAGATAAACAAAGAGTTGCGCATGCGCTCTGGTGCTGAGAACCTCTACAGGTGAGTGTGTTGTCACTTGTGTACATGTTGTCACTTGTGTGTGTGTTGTCACTCAAGTGTGTGTGTGTGTGTGTGTGTGTGTGTGTGTGTGTGTGTGTGTGTGTAGACGTGTATGCCTCTTTTTTAATCACTTGATGTATTTTTCTAAAAAAGGGAAATGTAATAATCCTGCTGTTGTGTATGTGTTTATGTTGTATTTCTGTGTGTGATTGTGTACTATGTGTGTAATTAATTTGTGAATTTCATTTTTTATGTTTGGAACAAAGGTGGGAATGAGAAACTTTTATAGTATTAGATGTATTTTTGTATGCAAGTGGGAAGACATCACTTAGTAATGTTCAGATAAAAATGGGAGGCTATATATATATATATATTTTTTGTGTGTGTGTGTGTGTGTGTGTGTGTGTGTGTGTGTGTGTGTGTGTGTGTGTGTGTGTGTGTGTGTGTGTGTGTGTGTGTGTGTGTGTGTTGTGTGTGTGTCTCAATCTCGACATCAGTGTCTTCTTTTCAGCCAAGAAAGCTTTTCAGATTTTGTTCTTGGTGCAGGCTAGTAAGTAGTAGTAGCTACTTCAGTTAGCACACACAAGGTTATAATTAAATGAAGACAGTTACATTGACGTACTCATGTTTGTTGTACCTATTTTTTCTTTCTCCACCACCTCCTCCTCCTTTCCTTATTTTCATTGGTTGTTTTTTTTCTGTAGAATAAAAGTTGTTGTCAGAACAAACAAACAAACAAACAAACAAGTTGTCAGAACAAACAAACAAACAAACAAACAAACAAACACTTTACGAGGTTATTCAATATTGGCAGTGATAACATTACACAGTAGCATAAACTGCTGACAAGATGAAAATTACTTGACATCAGTGGACCTTTTTTCTAAATAACTTGCAAATTTATTTTCACACACACAATTATAATTAGAAAAAGAGAGTGTCATTGTTTTGCAAATTATGAATGGACATTTTTTCTGTGCATGTTTGGTGATGAGTGAAAATAATAATGATAGTCCTGCTCAGGAACACATTGTTAAATAAAAAATGTGAAATTGAGCCTCAGCGAAAATGGAGATTGTGCCCCCTGGACAGTTAAATATAACACATTCAGCTCTTACCAGTGATGTGGTAATAAAGCTTACCTGACATTCCTAATTGTGTGATCTAGATATCAATTGCTTTGCCGATGGGTGGGCATCTAATCAATGCCTTGGGCTGTATTTATAAATTCTTCTGCATACATTTTAGTGGTCGCCTTGAGCCATTGATTGGGATCTAATAAATGCCTCACATTTTATTGTATGTAAGTGTGGATGCACATGTTTATAGAATCTGCCATGAATGTGTTGAATTACGAGGTAATATATGCCTTGCATTTTATTACATGTAAGTGTAAAGAGTTTATGTGCATGTTTATGGAATCTGTCCTGAATGTTTTGGATTATAATGTAGTAAATGCCTTGCATTTTATTACATTAAATGTATGTATAGAGTTTATGCACATCTCTATGCAATCTGCCAAAATTGTTTTGAATTACCATCATGTAGTATTTGTGGTGTACCACATACTGTGTAGCTCATGAATAATGGAACCATTTACATTTGCTAACTCTTTCTTGAAGCAACTAAAACTTACGTGGTTATCATCTTTATTATTGTAACTGACTTTAATTACTTTCTGTGCTATGTAGTGAAGTTAGGTTTGTTTTTACTTGTTGCTTTTGTTGTCCCAACTTATGTGTGTGTGTGTGTGTGTATGTGTGTGTGTGCGTGTGCGTGTGCGTGTGGTGTGGTGTGCGTGTGTGTGTGTGTGTGTGTGTGTGTGTGGTGTGTGTGTGTGTTTAATCATAAAAAGTCATAGTTTGTAAAGCGTTTTGTGCTTGATAAAAGGCATTATACAAATGCCCAGTGATCATTATCCCTTGCACTTCATCATCATAATACATCCTGGCATCATTCAGGTCCTTAACATCTGCTGTGTTGGTCATGAAATTTGAGCAACTTTGTTGGTGATACATCAGTAAAGTGGATAAGACTTAGCTGTCTGCTCCCAGTCTTCCCTATGTGTCCAAGCATTCTTCCCCAATAGGTTATTTACTTTTTTTTTTCGACTGATGAGGGTTCCAGCCCACATCCTTCCAGACAATGATCTGTTAATTATATAACTTTTAGGTTACTGCTTGCATGTTTGTTTTGTGTGCCTGCTTGCTTGCTCTACGTTTTTACTCGCTTGCTTGCTCACTTGCTATTGAAATTCGTAATGGACAAAGGATTGTAGCAACAGTCTAATGGAATATGTGGAACAAATTGTCATAGTTCTAGGTTAAAATTTGAATGAAATAACCAGATTGACTAGTTGAATGGCTGATTGCAGGACTAGACTGACAAAATCACTCTTTTCTTGGCCACACTGACAGGATATAGTTCTATGATAGCAAGGACTCTTTTTGTATGATTGAATGGTTGCTTGAATGATTATGAGGCAATTAAAAAGAAGTCAAAAGGGAATCGAGTGACTATTCTTTGATTGCTGCATTGACTGATTGCTTGGTTGAGTAGATTAGCTGATTGATTAATGCGCTGGTTTCAGAGCGACGGGCAACAAGAAGCTGAAGGAACAGGTGGCGGTGGAGTTGTCCTTTTTCAACTCCAACATCCAGCTGCTGAAGGAGGAGCTGTCAGAAATGAACAGTTCTGTGGAGGTCTACCAGCATGACAAGTATGTTGTCTCTCGCTCAGTCTCTGTCTCTATTAGGATCTGTTAAGAGCTACGTGAAGATTTACTAGCGTTACAAGTATGTTGTCTGTTTGTGTATTTTGGTCTTTTAAATGAAGAGCTCAGTGAAGATTTACCAGTATGACAAGTATGTTGTCTCTCTCTCTCTCTCTCTCTTTCTGTATTAGGGTCTTTTAAATGAAGAACTCTGTGAAGATTTACCAGCATGGCAAGTATGTTGTCTGTTTCTGTCTGTGTATTTTCGTCTGTTAAATGTAGAGCTCTGTGAAGATTTACTAGTAAGTGTTACAAGTATGTTGTCTCTCTCTGTGTATTTTGGTCTGTTAAATGAGAGCTCTGTGAAGATCTACCAGCATGACAGATATGTTGTCTCAACCTGTTTGTATATTTTGGTCTGTTAAATGAAGAGCTCCGTGAAGATTTAGTAGTGTTAAAAGTATGTTGTCTGTCTTTCTGTCTGTGTATTTTGGTCTGTTAAATGAGGACTCTGTGAAGATTTACTAGCATGACAAGTATGTTGTCTGTCTTTCTGTCTGTGTATTTTGGTCTTTTAAATGAGGAGCTCTGTGAAGATTTACCAGCATGACTAGTATGTTGTCTCAATCTGTTTGTGTATTTTGTTCTGTTAAATGAAGAGCTGTGTGAAGATTTACTAGCATTACAGGTATGTTGTCTGTCTGTGTATTTTGGTCCGTTAAATGAAGAGCTCTGTGAAGATTTACTAGCATTACAAGTATGCTGTCTTTCTTTGTTGAGTATTTTGATCTGTCAGGTGAAGAGCTTTGTCATTTGTGGAGGTCTAGCACATGACAAGTATGCCGTCTGTCTGTCTGTCTATTTTGGTCTGCCTGTGAGATAACAGCTTTTTGGAGGTCTGTCAGCATGATGACTCTCTCTCTCTCTCTCTGTGTATATTATAGGTTTAAATGGAGCTCTGTGGATGTTTACCAGCATGATAAGTAGAATCTCTGCAGAGATGTGGAGGATTGCTCTGTCTCTGTCTCCATCTGTCTCTGTCTGTCTTTCTCTGTCTGTTTATGAAGTGACATGCTCTGTGGAAACTGTATAAGAGAGAGAGAGAGAGAGAGGGGAGAGAGAGAGAGAGAGGACAGAGAGAAGAGAGGTCAGGAGAAAAGAGAGAGAGAGGATGTGTGGTGTGGTGAGTGTGTGGTAGTGTGTGTGTGTGTGTGTGTGTGTGTGTTTGAAATGAACAACTCTGTGGAAGTCTACCAGCATGACAAGCATTCTCTGTCTGTCTGTCTATGATGCATCATCATGAAATGCAGCTTAAGGACTAGTATATTGAATGTTTACAAAAGTGTATGAATCATTCATGTATTTACTCATAGATTACAGGTTTATCAGATCTGCATTATATTTTCTTCTTGGCAGTATGGTAGTATCCTCATTATGCCACAATGTCAAGTGTGACCACAAAGCAGTTTGTATGAAATTACGTGGGAAAAAGTAGTTAAATAAACTCAGGGGCATATGTCGGGCCACTATGGACTTTTTCTGTCCTCAAAATTTCAAGTTATTGTTTGGTTTTGAAAATGAAGTTACTTATTTTTGATTCCTGTCTTCCACATGTCTTTTTTTTTTTTTTTTTTTTAAATTTCTGGAGTGATTCTGTCTTCTGTGAATAATTTTGTCTTGTTTCTGTCTGTCTGCCATAAATGATAGATTTTTTTAGTTTCTATCTGCCATAAATGATAAATCATTAAATTGAAACTTGCAGTCTTTCAGACATTACCGGGGGTGGAGGGTGGTGGAATATGAAAGTGACATGTGTCATATTTCAGTGACATTATTCTGAGATGACAAAGAGCAAAATGCTTAAGCCATGGAATTGCACGTTGATTCACTTTGTGAAGATCTTGTTAATCTTTTCACTGCAACACTATCCACCACCATTCTGCAGGAATAGGGTGAGGGAATGCAAGGGTTGATTACTGATGGTAGACTTTGTTTATTATTGATGGTAGATCTATGTATTAGATTTGGTTTTAATATGACAATTTTAGGAGGTAAACCAAGGTGACAGTGGCCCTCTGTGACTGTTGCAGTTGTGCGAAATACACCCCTATGATACCATTGGGACTGAAAGAGACTAAGGAACTGGACTTCAGTGTGCCATTCAAGGTAAGACATTAACAAGGTCCATTGAGAAGACAAGCTTATCAACATCACATCATTTTCCTGTTAACTGTGATAAGGACAGTATTTTTTTTTAGTGAATACTGCAAAGAAGTTTACCGTTCGGTAAAACTGATGGAATGTTTTAAAATTGTTCAAGTTGTGAGTGACCCTAGTCAGTTGTCAGTTTGATGTCAATATTCATCAGAAGAAGGCTCTGTGATTGAACTGAAAGCTTGTCAAAAACTGTAGACACAAATTCGTGAAGTAATCGTGTCCTGAGACCCGTCTCTCCCCCAAAACGACAAAGAAGCATTCTTTCGCTTGGTAGAGTCTGGCTGAGTATTTGTCGCATTGGATTATTTCTGTTTTATGAGCTGTCAAAGAGCTGTCTGCCTGAAAAGGTATATGCACAGAAACTTTCATTGTAGTCAAAGACATTTAAAAATGCCTCATTTGAGTATTCTAGCTCAATTTGCTATGTACCAAAAGATAATCGTAGAATTTGATTAACAGATTAAAAAGAAAAAGTAATGAAAGTTTTGATCATTTACGAATGATGTAGAAAGATGGCAGGGCAGGCAGGTTTTAATATTTGACTACTTTGCTCGCACTCTTTCACCTTACCAGTATGTTTTTTTCAGGTGATGCATTTTTCTTCTTCTTCTTCTTTTTTAAGAGAAGGGGAGATTATTTCATATGGACCAGAGGGTGGTGGTGTGTTTGCATGTGTGTGTGAGACAAAAATGTGTGGACATAATTTTTCTAGCTCTCTGTGGTGGAACTTGTTGGTTAAATGTTGTTCAACCTTTTTATTTTTCTTTGCTCTAGATCTGCTTTTCGGAAGAGGGAGCCCAACAATACGTGACATGAAAAATGATTATTACATCATAAAAGTATGGCAGCTGTCTTGGGTGTTCATTTCAAAGCAACTTAGCAAAACGACAAAATTCAAAATAATGTCATTTTGAGGAATCATTGCATCGTTTGAAGTAGTGTAAGGTCTCGAATGTTTTATGAAAAGTTTACATTTCAGTATCAGTACTTTTTTTGTTTTCCTTGATGAGACACGTATATATACTCATAAACATAGGTCTAGCTCTATTTTTACATTTGTATTGTAATAAAACGTGATTGAAATTTTCTTACAACTGGTAGTATATATTATATATATATAAAATATATATATATATATATATATATATATATAATATATATATATATATATATATATATATATATATATATATATAATATATATATATATGATATATTTAATGTATATGTAATATACACTGTCCAAAGCTTTAGTTTGTGACTTTGTCTAATCCAACCAAGAAAACTAACATTGTGCAGCTCTAAATTGTTTTAGTTTCTCATCAGCAAGGTGATAGGCAATTAGAAATGCTTGGGTTAGAAACAAGTCTTTCTTTTGTTTTTATTGATTTTTGTGTGGAAAGAAAAAAAGGATTATAGACAGGCTTGACTGTCCTGTGATTGTTTTGAGGTAACAGCCGTCTAGGCCAGATCCAGGTTATTTTGGTTGTGTCCCTAGGCTGTATTTGAAATATGACAGTCAAATTTTAATGTGGTAGTTGTTGTGTAAGCAAAATAAATGCCTTTCTTGTAAATTTTCTCATTTGTCATCGTTCTTGTTCGCTTATTGACACATTTTAATATAAAAGCAAAGAAGGAAAGAAAAGAGAGAAATAGTGAGTTGTCATAGTCTCTTGGTTTTTTTTTTTCCTTCTGTTTGCATAGATTTTTGGTGGACATGGCTGAGATCCCTTCCCTAAAGAGGAAGGATGGTCTAGTTGATACACATGCCTGCCTACAGTGTGAATAATTTTGGGTTTGATTCCTGGTTGGATGATGTAATCACTCATCCTTCTTCCCAACCCCCTCTCACCCCTTCCCCTGGACTAGACTGTGAGTGAGGTCCTGTTTACAGCTGAAGTTTGCACACATTGTCTGTCTCTCTCTGTTACACACGACACACACACACACACACACACAACACACAGACACACAGACACACACACACACACACACACACACACACACACACACACACACACACACACACACACACACACACATTCTCTCTCTGTCTCTTTCTCTCTCTCAGTCTCCCTCCCTCTCTCTCATCCCTTCCCTCTCTCTCATCCCAACTTTTCTTCATTCCCACACACCCACGCTCTTCCTCCCCTCCCCCACAAACATCTGCACTTCCTCATTCACACCCTCTTACACACACCAGAAAGTTTTGCCTTGCAAAATTATTTAGAAAAATCCACTTTCGTTGCAGAAACACAAATACATACAGACAACAAGAAACAAACAAACAAACAAAAACCAAAACCAACCAACCAACCAACCAACCAACCAACCAACCAACCAACCAACCAAACAAACAAACAAACAAACTCAAATCAAAAGAAATAGTGAGAGAAAAATGGATTGTGTTATATTATTTCGATACGTACTTTCCGATGATAGTTGGTGTCATTTCACAGGGAGGAAATCTGTTTTAATGAAAAATCTATACAACATGAAATTATGAAGGCCACAGGGACCACAACATCAAGGGATAAAATCCACCCATTATTTTGTTGTAGATGTACCTTCTAAAAGCTGTCAGATTGTTATTTGTAAAGAAAAGTTATCTTTATCCTGTGTTTGATAAATCGTTTTGTTTGTTAATTTCTTCAAAAGATTCAGTACCCAATACAGTACCTTTAGTTTAAATAAAATGATCCATTTTCAGCATGGAGATAGAGACAGACACTCACTGTATTTGTATTTATTTGTGTAATTTTGTGTGTGTGTGTGTGTGTGTGTGTGTGTGTGTGTGTGTGTGTGTGTGTGTGTGTGTGTGTGTGTGTGTGTGTGTAAAGAGAGAGGAGAGAGTGAGAGAGAGAGAGAGAAAAGAGAGGGGAGGGAGGGAGGGTGGATAAGTTGTGTGGAGAGATATGATCCAGGATTGGTGGTGGTGAGAGAGAGAGATCAGGAGGGAGGAGTGAGAGAGAGAGAGAGAGATAGAGAGAGAGAGAGAGAGATGAGAGAGAGAAGAGAGTGTGTGTGTGTGTGTGTGCTGGTGCATGTGCTTGCACATGCACATGCACATGCACATGCACACATCAACATATGCATGCACTAACAGCAAGAGGAAATGCACCATACAAAATATAAAGTGGACCAAATTCAGGTTCCCTGTCTTAGCTGCCCTGTGAGCATAAACAGATGTCAGAGATTATGTATTGAACTTGAAGGTTGTTCACTGCAAAGATAAACATTGCACCAGTCAATACTACCACTGTTTTAACACCTGTCACCTGCAAGGCCTAGCTTTGTTGTGACTCAGCTTTGCAGGTGAAAAAAGTGCCTGTTTTTTTTTTGTATTTTTTTGGACAATGTGCTTGTGTGTTTTTTGTTGTTGTATCGAGCTTGATTGACAGAAATGAGAAAAAAACAGAAGTTTTTATATTCAGTGTGTCATTTGTGAGACAGATATTCATACCTGATACAGGCATTGACAGTTCGCTCTTTCTCCACCCTATGTTTCTCCTCCTATTTTGGTGTCTCCATGGTCTCTGTCTCTGTTTGTTTCATCTGCAAATATAATGTAAGGCAGGGTATATGTTGTCTCAGAATTCTCAGGTTATAGAGTAGTGAGGTGGTAGAGACCTTAACTTTTCTTGAGCTTCAGTGAGCATTTAAGGGAAAAACTTAGCTCCCTTCCTTGCTGCTTAACTTATCCCAGACCTGACCATGAATCCATTCAGACTTGAGTGGATTAGAGACCACACTTGTAAATTTGTGTCATTGAGCCAGTCTTAACCCTTTGAATGAAATTGGTAGACAGAAGCCTTACCTTAACACATATCAGGTCTCTGCATATAATATACAGATTTGTTAATGCTTTAATAATTAATTTGGTGACCTGTTTGTCTTTACACAGTTTGACTTCATTTGTTTCCAGTTAGTTCATTTGATTAATTAGTACTTTTGCTTATGTCGAGGTTTAATGTTGGTTGGCTACTGTAGACTTTGTAATCCAGTTTGTATTTTTTCCATTTTAACCCTTCCCCCTTTAAAAAAAAAAAGGTTACTTATAAATTTATGTTGGGCTGGGGATAGGAAGATGAAATTGAAGATAAGAGGAGGGGAAGGCTATGGAAGAAATAAGTGGAAGATGGGGAATTCAGACTCTGTTTTCACTTATTTTATACTCGTCTGTTAACCTGTACTCAATGTAATTAGGTTTTGTAATCAGTACTGCCTGTTCAACTGAAGAAACAGTAGGGGAATTCGTACTTTGTCCAGTTTTCAAATTCACATGTTAAAAATTAAAATGGAGAAATGATGTTTGGCCATATTGCATAGAGGATAATATGAAGAGATTACATCATTATACTTTGTCATTGAAGTAAAAATATTAAGACCAATGGATTTTGTTTCTCAGTAAAATTTGATTTCTTTGATTTTCCCTGCAATTGAGTTCTACTTTCAGCAGTGTATTTCTCCCCCCCCCCCCCCCCCCCCAGTTTTCCTTATTATGTTGAGCTTAACATTGTTGTCCCTTGGTGTTCATCTCAATTGGTCTTACAGTGTCGGACTACATTTCTAATTTGTTTCCTTTGTTTTGACCAGGATGTGATCATGGAGCACTACAGTGAGTTGTCAGAGACTTATGAGAAAGAGATAAAGGACCTCAGTGATCTTCGTCAGGCCATTCGCACACCTGAAAGAAACTATGCTGGTATTGAACTCCTGACTGAATACTTCAACCAGCTCTACTTTGTAGAGAAACGCTTCTTCCGACCCAACAGACAACTTCCACTTCACTTCCATTGGTAGGCAGACAGATAAGCCAGTGTTTTAGAGACAGTGTTTTTTCTATTTGTTGTAAGAAAGATAGAATGAAAATCAAGTTTCAGGAGAAATCACAGGAAATTAAAAGTGAAAAAATTCTCATTTTAGTATCTAGGTAAGGAAATAATCTTGTCAAGGTGAGGAAATAATCTCCATGCTGTTATTACATTTTTTGATGAAAAAACGTGTCAAGTATGGTTTCCAAATGCAGTCAACATATTTCCAGCATAGCAAAGATTTCTGTTGTGTGCATGATTACTGTTAGCTGTGTGTGTTTGCTTGAAAGAAGTTGAGTGTATTGAAAACATTTTAAACCATTGGAATGTTGTTTTTCAGGTATGACTCCTTAACAGGTGTTCCCAGTACACAGAAAGCAATAGGGTTTGAAAAAGGCAGCATTTTATTCAACATTGGGTCCCTGTATACGCAGATGGGCTGCAAAAGGGTAGGTGTCCTATTGTTCATCTTATGTATGGTTGAGTTAACCCTTTGACTCCTGCACCCTACCCACCAATTGCAAAAACTTAACTTTTGACTCCATCACCCTATCCACCAGCTTCATGCAGGAAGCTGGTGGATAGGGTGAGGGAGTCAAAGGTTAAATTTTTGCTCTGCTAGCATTGTTGACTATGCAGGATACTAGTGGACAGGGTGCAGGTGTCAAAGGGTTAAAATACATTCTGGCGTTTATGTTGTTGATGAAAGCAGCTACCATAACCAAGCAGGTAAAACAAACATTGACAAGCAGTAAAAATTGGAACACATGCACACACTCATGCATATATGCGCGCATAAACATAAACATTTGTATTCACTGATGTGTGCACACTCACACATACACATGAACCAATTAAAAATATACTTGTAGAAAAGGTCAGCGTTAGCCATGTATTTAAAAAAGATGTGTGCATTGGTTTCTGTTTTTTTTTTTTCTGTCCTGCTCTTAGTATTTCATGGAATTTTTACTGAGTGGTGGGCAAGTGGTTTTGCCTGGAGGCCAAGTCAGGAAAAAAGTTATCTGTCTTGCCCTGTAATATGATATGTTTGTTATATGTAATAAGAACTAAGATTTTGGTAATTTTTTGAATAATGTCAAAACACTTGTGGTACAAGAAGTTGTCAGGGTCCAAGAGACCATGGTCTCATCGAGGTAAGGCAGTGCAGGACCCACCTTTGCTGTAGTATGTCTGATTCCAAATTTACATGTTGAAATGGAATGAATTGATCCACAACTAATGTCAGTACCATGAGTAATCACTCCACATATTATTTGGCCTGTCTTCATTGAGAATTTTTCAAACATTGGCATTTTTCTCATCAGTAACTTCAACTGGTCTCCATGGACTTGTTTGCCTTTGATGTCATTTTGTCCATCTTTAAAGAATGACACCCACCTATAAACCCCAGCTTGTGAAAGAGCTTGTGTCTCACATATACGCTTTGTTTTTAATATGTCTGAACCAGAACTTCCTGTATAAAATTCAGTTTTGATGTAAGTACATTGCACTTCCAACACTAAACAATGCAATGACATTCGGAATACTGTATCAACATGATGTCTTAATATTTGCATGTAATTTCATAATTTTGAGCATGGAATATAATTGTGCCACATGTGTGTAAAGTTTCAGAGGACTGCACAGGTACTTTTTAAAGTATTAGGACATTCTTGCTATTTATTGGACAACCCTTGTATGTCGAGTCATGTATTGTGGTTGAAATGATGAAATTTATTTTTCCACATCCCTTACAGATGTAATGCAGGTATTCAAGTGTGGTTTTATTGGCAGGACCGGACGTTAAAAGAGGGTGTTCAGTCTGCCAGGGATGATTTTCAGCGAGCAGCCGGTGCCTTTAAGTATCTGGAGAGTCACTTCCGTAATGCTCCCAGCATGGACATGCAGTCAGACACACTCAGCATGTTATCTGTCTTATTGTTGGTAAGTAGTGTGTAAATTATTCATGTATTCACTATCTGTGTTTCGCAAAGAGTCATTTCTTTTGTGATGTTCCCAGCATGAACATGCAATCATGTACGCTTAGCATATTATTGCAGGGTGTGAGAGTATACATTTAAATAATTTTTTGTGGTCTGCCTCCAGCATAGATATGCATTCCAACATACTCTGCACATAGTTCATATTATATGTGTGAAATACATGATCTGACTATGTTTTGGTTTTCTGTATGGATATGGAGAAGTTACGAGATGTTTTCAGTATTTTGTCCTTGGTTCTGTTGTGGGTTGAGTCTCATCAGTGATTTGCTGGCTTCATTTTGTTCACATAACCAATTACACATTTGAACTATGACATATTGATCCAGCAACCATTTAAGATAAATGTTTTTTCAAATAGTAAATGGTATGCATATGAATTACATGCGATGTGTCCATGGGTGTGTCTTTCAGGCTCAGGCCCAGGAGTGTGTGCTGGAAGAACGACTGATGACGTGGGGCAAGGAGGGTGTGGTGACTAATGCTCGACTAGCCAGGGAAGCCGCCATGGTAAGAATTCTTGTTGTCAGGTGCATTCGTTGATTCTTACTGGAGCGTGAATTATCGTTTGTAAAGTGAGGTGACCTTCTTGTTTTGCTTTTTCGCCATCTGAAACAAACATTTTGAAAGATGATAGTTTAGCGTTATTCATTGTGTCGATGAACTGTAGTGGGATAGTGCACATTGATAAATGAAAGACCCATCTGTTATTGGAGCTGCATGAATGTGTCTGTTCTCTTCACTCTCCTGTATGTCTATATCCTGCTTGTGTCATTTCTTTCACTGTTTTTTTTTCTGTTGGATAGTTCATTTACCTGTCTGTGTCCAGAACTTCTTCCTATATGAAATCATGTTTTTGTTAGTGGGTATTGACAGTAAAATGGGGAAAAATTGTTTTCAGACTTGTTGAATTAGAAGATATCGAAATCTTCCTGTCATTTCATCATTTCACCTTAATGACTAATGTGATTTTCTGTCCTATATCACCTAGTTTTCACTTTCATTGTCAGTCTGTCACTGTAAAACCATATGTAAACATGAGCACCAAGCATGCATACACACATGACACACACAGCACACCATCACGCACACACAACACACAACACACACACCACACACACACACACCCACACACACACACACACACACACACACACACACACACACACACACACACACACACACACACACACACACAGAGGGTGGAAAAGAGAGAGAGAGAGAGAGAGAGAGAGAGAGAGAGAGAGAGAGAGAGAGAGAGAGAGAGAGAGAGAGAGAGAGAAGAGAGAGAATGCTTGCTTTCATTTTTGCGTTTCAGTTGTATTTGTAAACTGTTCTCATCTTTTTCCCCCAGCACAGAGATAGAGAGAGAGGGGGGTGCTTGATTTTATGCTTGGAATTTTACTTTTAGTTGCTGTGTAACCTCATCTTTTTTCTCGCCAGAAATATCAGGAGAAAAAAAATTGTATTGTGTTGTTTTACTTTTTTAATTTCCTACACTTAATGATGTGTAGGTATCGGAGAAATACCGAGATACTCATCGCAAAATGTCATCAGAAGTGGTGAAGAGCTACCTGCCATTCCCATGGATCTCTATGGCCCAGACAAAGCACTACTTCTACAAAGGTCTGGCTCACTTCTATGTGGCCATGGCTCTGCTGGAACAGAAAGGTGAGCAAGACATAACAGTATTGCTGACTTTTTTTCATGTGCACTTTTTGTAACCACCGTACTGCCTGATGTTTGGTGATTGTTGATGTGTTCCATCACATGCTGTGTATTTTGTTTTCTGTGTTGTGTTAAACATAGCATAAACATGCACTCAATCAATCAGTTATTTGAACGCACATACACAATAACAGTGATGCATACATATGTGCTCATACACTTTCACATGTACACATATATACACGACACACACAAACATGCATACTGGCATGCCCACACACACGCATGTTCACATGCTCGCAGCATGCAACATGCATACACAAAGACACACAGACACACAGACACAGACACACAGACACAGAGACAGACACAGAGAACACACAGACAGACACACAGACAGACACACCGCACGCACGCACATGCACGCAGCTGCGTGCGAAAAAAAATGATGAGTCTGCAGAGCAAATTTGAAGGAAGTGTCTGATGCTGAATGTCAGATGTGAACAGGGAATTCATTCCATGCCATGCTAAGCAAATCCATTTTGACCAAAGAATTGTTTTTATGACAGATGGAATACAAATGACAAAACAGGAACCACCCTCATTTGGTCAAAAAGAGTATCTTCTGTATTTGCACAGACAACTTCCACGTATGTTGACAGTGCCAACATTGCAATCACATCTTCAGGTAGAGTGATAAGTTTTATCATCTGTGACACAGTGTCACTCAAGTCCCATGTCTCCTACATTTGTCACACTGCTTATCTAGAAATTTGCCACATTAGTGTTTTCACCTGTATGTGATCATTCTCAGCAGAAGGACTGCATCTTTGCCATGTCCAGATTAGACTGTTCCCAGAGAAGCAGTAACTTTTCTGTTAGTTTTCATGTTGCTTTACTGCTTTCCCCCAACAGATAGTGGAGACACAGAAAAGCTGCGTGCCATGTTTGAAAGTCTGCATTTAGGGGTGGAGCCACACGATGAGAACAATGGCTTGAAGCTTCCAAAGACCAGGAAGAGCGCAAAGTTCTGGGTAAGTGTTTCATGATACAATTGTACGCTTGAACAGACAGCTGTCAGGGTCTGACTGTTCCACATTTTTACAAGTGTATGGCTAACATAAGTGTTTGTTGTAGACTACAGTATATATTTGCTTACTAAATCATGTAGATGTCATGGAGTTTGAAGTATAACACAAAAACTTCTTTGAAATATTATAACAGTTTGATCAGAGCTCAGATTTGTGACAGGCATCTTAATTAAGCGAAATAAAAGTTAAACCATAGGCATTACCTGAAATGTGTGTGCTCATGTACAGACTCACAAAACAAAGTGTGTATGTTGTATGGTACGTGTGTGTGTGACTGTGTGTATGTGTGTGATTGTGTGTGTCTCTGTGTGTTTGTGCATGCATACACCAACATGTGTGCTTACTAACACACACATAGTTTTTATATTTTGATGGGGATTTTGTTGTTGTTATTTGTTTTAACAGGAAAGGGTTTTTGTGCCCTGACAGGTAAGGATTTTTGTGTCTTGTGGGAAAAGGTTTGCAGAAAATGCTTTTTTGTGTTGTGAGAGGAAGTGGTTTTTGTCATTTGACAGGGTAAGGTTTTTGTTTTGCCGGGAAAGTGTTTTTGTGTGCTGGAAGCTAGGTGGGGTTTGTGATCTGTGTTTTGACATGGGTCGCCCGTGGACTAATCCTCTGTGAGCAGCGGCTCCAACCTGCTGATTTATTGTTGGAAGGTCTGGCAGACGGGAGTTAAAACAGCTGTCTCTGACTGAACTCTTCTGTCTTGAACGATCTTTGTGTTTGCTTTGGAAAATGAAGGTAGTAGGAACCAGAAAAAACATGAAAAAAGAATCAGAACGCGTATTTAACCCTTTGACTCCCGCACCCTGTCCGCCAGCATCCTGCATTGTCAGTCATGCTTGGAAAGCAAAAACTTCACTCTTTGATTTCCTCATCCTATCCATCAGCTTCCTTCAGGAAGCTGGTGGATAGGGTGAGGGAGTCAAAAGGTTAAGTTTTTGCAGTTGGTGGATAGCATGCAGCAGTCAAAGGGTTAATACAACCAGACAAGACAGGTGCAAATTTTTGGCCAACTGGCATTTGTGTCAAGCGTAGACATAAGATCACAAACGAACAAACATCAAATACAAAAATTGGAGAAAAAGACTGAAACTTCCCTGCTGCTTTGTCCAGTGTGAGAAAAGGACAAAAATGAAAAACAAAAGGTTGTGTTTTGACTAAAGGGATTTTGTGATTTGATTGCTGAGGGTTTTCGTCTTTTGATTGCTATGGAAATTTTGAACGCTGAGGGTGTTTTGTGCTTTGACTGCTACGGAAATTTTGATTGCTGGGCTCTTTTTTTTTCCATTGTTTTAACTAGTAAGAAAGTTTTGATTGCAGAGGGATTTTTGTTTTGACTGCTAAGGAAATTTTGTGTTTTGACTGTTTGGGAAATTTTTTGTTTTTACCACTAGAGGAATTTTGTGTTTTGACTGCTAAGGAAATGTGTTTTGATTGCTAGGAACATTTTTGTGTTTTGACTGCTATGAAAAGTTTGTATTGTGACTGTTTAGGAAATTTTGTGTTTTGACTGCTGGGGACATTTTGTGTTCTGACTGAGAAATTTTGTGTTTTGACTGTTAATGAAAATGTGATTGATGAGAGGTTTTGTGTTTTGACTACTAAGGAAATTGTGGGTCTTGACTGCAGAGGAAATTTTGATTGCTGAGAGATTTTGCAATATGAGTGCTGTGTTTTTTGTTGCTGTTGATGTTGGTGGTGGTGGTAGTGTTGTTTTGCCAGGAAAGGACTTTGAATTTCAACTTCTGTGAGTACTTGTGTTTTGACATGAAAGTGTCTGCTTGTTTTGAAGAGTAAGAGGTTTTTGTATTTTGACATGAAAGTGTGTGTGTTTTGACATGAAATGTTTTTGTGCTTTGACAGGAAAGGGTTTTTGTGTTTTGACTGGTAAACAGTTTTGAAATGTGACAGGCAGAGACTTTTGCGTTTTTATAGGGCGTTAAAAAGGGGGATGGGGGTGAAAGGATAATTTAATGAGAGAGTTTATGTAGTATGATATGGACGGTTTGTGTTGTTTGACAGGTAAGGATGTTTCAAGTTTTCACAACTAAGATTTTTGTTTTTTGACTTGGTTTGATTTGCACTCACCCATATCTGCTCCTCCACCCTGCTTGTTTTTTATGGATGTTTGTTTCTTTGGTCACCAGGGAAGTTTTTTTTCTGCACAAAAAAATCAGGTTGCTCTCCCTGGGGAAAGCAGGTCACCATAAGACAGAGCCAACCATTTTCTTTTTTTTTTTTTTTCTTTTTCTTTAACTTGTTTACCTATCAGACAGAGTGGATTTTCTATAATTGTCAATGGATTTGCTATAAATTTTTTTCCTGCTGCCCATTTTCTGCGCTACCCTTGTTTCACAACCCTAATGACGCTCATTTTGGCCGTTCAGCACACCTCCAAACCACCAAAAACTGAAGTCAGCTTGAGTTGCAGGAGATGAAGACCCGCAGAATCTGAAATTGAAAATCACCATACTATGATGATGAGAATGGGATAAAAGTGATGATGTTATGGAGTCTGAAAGTCACCATGCTATGATGATGAGAATGGGATGAAAGTGATGATGTTATGGAGTCTGAAAGTCACCATGCTATGATGATGAGAATGGGATGAAAGTGATGATGATGTAGAGTTCTATTTCTGATTGAAACTACTTGACATAGCTGTAGACTACACTCACTTTCATTATACACCCTATTGTCAACCAGGCCCAAGAGATAGAGACACCAGCATTGTTGATCAGGAAATTGCTTGCACCACTCTCAGTGATGCATTGATAAAGTTGGCTCCAGTCTTCTCAACAAGCCCATGACATGTTCAACTCAGGGTAACAGCCAGTTGGGGAAGAAAAATCCCACAATAATTGTTTGGTCTGATATAGATTCGAATCCATAACCTTCCAGTCAGTAGTCTCAGGATTTTCTGTGAAATTTTGCCGGAAGCAAACTTTCTGTTGCTGTGGTCTTATTTTTCCATTTTTATATGAGCTAAGTGCATGTTGCGCATGAGACCTCAGTTCTCTTATGTTCAAAAGACAAATGCCCAGACCACCACTGGTGTCTAGTGAAAAGAGGGAGGAAAATCCTTGCCCATCCAGGACTCAAATCCTGGACAAATGACTTCGGTCACTTCCCAGATGTGTACTTATCCTCTAAGCCGCTCTCCACATTTGTAAGAAGTTTTGTGTTTGGCAGGTGAAAGGTTTTGTTTATGCACAGGAAAAGGTCACCTGCGTGAAGCAGTGCTGAGTCATGAGGAGGCTTTACGGCTTCATGACCTCTGCAAGCAGATGAGGAAAATTGACCTCTTCAGGGACATCCTGCAGAAGATGCATGAAAGGTGAGTGGATTTTTCTGTATTACTTTTGAAAATTTGAAAGGATAGAGTCATGTATTTTGGTTATGTATCATACAGTTTGCACAGTTTGAAGTGTCAGCTGGTCATCATTTTCTTTTGTTGTTTCCATTTCTATAGCATTTAGGGAAGGAGAGAAATTTTTCAGATGGCTTGGCTGTGTTTGGATCCCATCTGTGAATTGGTAGTCATACATTTCTGATAATGAAATTTCTTATTTTCTTTTTGTCAGCTAATAGGTCATAATATTGAAATGTGAACAGAAGAACCTGTATGTCAACTTTTCTCTAATTTGGGTTTTTTTGCAAACTGCACACGAAGCACTTTGCTTTGTCAGTCTCTTTTTAAACACAAAAGAAACGGTAGAAAAGTGCGAGAAAAGTGATCTGTTTGCTAAAAACAAGAGAAGGGCACTGTGAAAGACCAAATTTTTGTAGGATAGATCCTTGATCACTTGCTGAACACAGTGAAGAGAGCCATGATGTTAGAACTGGAAATAAGATCAGCACACAAAGAAAGGCTATGCAGGAGCACAGAGTTCTAACCCACTTTGTCAAGGAGGAAGATAGTTACCAGGACCGGAACCACTTAACAGTCTAGGGTGGGCATAGCAGCGGCACCTGACAATGGGCATCTTTACACCATTTTCACTGACTGGTTGACTAGTTTGCAATTAGTATGCTCTCTGGCAGATGCTGAGCTTACGCACATGTGAAATATGGTAAATATGTTTTTTAAAAGTGGATTTGAATTAAAATCCTCCTTAATGGGTGTTTAAAAAATCTTGAGGCAGATCTTTTCATAAGGTTTCCTGCAGACAGTAGAATGTTGCCAGAAGATCCCAAAAAAGAAAAAAATTAGTGTTGTCTGTCATCAGCATATCACTGAGTATTGGTAGTGTATACATTTCATCAGTGCAGGTTGTTCTTAACTGTTTCATTCCCTTGGTAGTGAAAGGGTTAAACACAGAAAGACAGTGCAAGCTGTGAGGAGTTTTCCAGCAGGTTACTGAATATTGTGTTTGTCTGGTGTAGGTCCATAGAGAAATTTGCTGGCTTGGAGGAGGAGGATGACTTCACAGAGCTGCTGTCTGTGCCACGCATTGTGGGCAAGTCAGAGTACGACACAGAACCCGCCCCTCCTGACTTCTCAAAAACCAAGTCGGCTGACATCTTCTGGAAGCTGGTGAGTCTGTAATATAAAATCTTTTGTCTGATATTGCTCTTAAGATCTGGTTGTGTTGGTAGTGGGTTATTTATTTGGTAGTGGATTTATGTGGATATATATATATATATATATATATATAACTAATAACACATCACAACATACATAATCCACTAATATATATGTATATATATGTGTGTATATATAGATATATACATATGTAGATAGATATCTTTATTTATTTGATTGTTTATTTATCTTAGATAGATATATTAACTTGTTTATTTGTATATCTAATTCCTTATTTTTAAAAAGGAAAAGGGTTTCTTAGCTTCATTCACAACTGTCTTTTTTAAGTGAAGATACTTACTTTGGAGATTGATTGGATATATGATGAGTGTTTATAGATAGATGGTATTTCAGTGCAGGGCTGACTTCATTATTTAGTCTTGAATTTGAAAAACATTTTGTTTGAAAACCCTGAATTTGGCTTTTGAAGTAAAAGTAGATTGTTTTTTTTTCCCTATATGCTAAATTTCAAATTGGTGTGTACTGTTGCCAGGGCCCTGTTGCCATTTTCAACTCAAAGAACCAATGGGCAGCCCCGCGTATAGTTGTTCTGGAACGTCTTCCAACAGAGGGCTTTGGCTTCAGTGTGCGTGGTGACTCCCCGGTCATAGTGGATGACATTGAAGCGGACAGTGTGGCAGGGGTGAGAACAGTTATTAATCACTAATGATTGGAAGCATTGTTTGCTCATAGAACTGGACAGAGTGTTTATGGGTGTGGCCACAGGTATCAGAATACATCTGTTTCCTATCTTTTGTACTTGGTTGTTGTGGTTGTTGTTGCTGCAGTGGAATATAAAACATGATAGAATGTCAATTCCTTGAATATAAAACATGATAGAATGTCAATTCTTTGAGGGAATTATCAGTTGTTTGTAGATTGTTGAAGACGGTGAAAATTTTCAAAAACTAGAAGGAAATTGCCAAATCTTTATTTGTAGCAATACTTTCAGATTGAATGTCAGTGTTATTTGTTATGTTGGTGTCTTAGGGCATGGCATGAATATGGAATTGGTGGGATGTGAAACCACAAGATTTTGTTAAACACTGATGCTTACCTGGCTGACTAGGAGCAATGATGCATGAAAATGGAAGTATGTAATAAACAGGGGTAGATAGATAGTCTGACAAGCATGCACACACAGACTGACTGATACAACTGTAGATGCAGACAACACACATGCATTATAAATGTACTATGTATGCATACATACACATGCACACAAGCACACACTCACACATGCATTCACACACGCAATCATACATACACACACATACACACACATACACACACATACACACACACACAC
>JAPXFY010000014.1:44318931-44398931 GCA_030674185.1 Monoplex corrugatus | reverse complement strand
GCTCATATCCATTATCAATATAGTTTGTATCCATTAGTGTCAGTAGAGAGAGTTCATACCCATTTGTGTCATTATAATAATAATAGTTCACACCCATTAGTAGAGAGAGAGAGAGAGAGAGAGAGAGAGAGAGAGAGAGAGAGAGAGAGAGAGAGAGAGAGAGAGAGAGAGAGGAGGAGAGTTCACACCCATCAGTATACAAAGTTCATATCCATTAGTGTCTGCTTAGGCGTACATACCCATTAGTGTCAATAGAGTTCATATACATTAGTATTAGTTTAGAGAGTTTGTACCCATTTGTGTGGGTATAGAGAGTTCATACCCATTAGTATTGGTATAGGAGTTCCTGCCAGTTTGTGTCAGTATCGAGAGTTCATATCCAATTGTATCAGTATAGAGAGTTCATACCCTTTGGTATCAGTATAAGAGTTCCTACCAATTTGTGTCAGTATAGAAGTTTCACCACTTGGCAGATGCACATCAGAAACAGCCAGCAGAATCGGCCAAGCCAGAACAGCATTCAAAAAGATGAAAAGCATTCTTACCAACAAATGCCTATCAGTTGACATCAGGAAGAGAGTTCTTGAATGTTAAATAGAACTTTTAATATTATACGGTTGTGAGGCATTGACAGTCGACAAGCAAAGCCAGTACAAGATTGAGGCAGCTGAGATGTGGTTTCTAAGAAGAATGTTGAGAGTTCCATGGACAGCAAAGAAAACAAACGAGACAGTCTTGATGGAGGCAGACACAAGAAGATTATTCATAAGGAAGATTAGGAAAAGACAGGCAACATTTATAGGCCATTTTATGAGGAAAGGGGAATTGGAGCACCTGGTTATAACAGGAAAGCTGGTGGGAAAGAGAGCACCAGGTAGCCCCAGGGAAAAAATATTGGACGGACTTGCAGAGTGGCTGAAGACAGAGAGGGTGGAAGATGTGCTTGCGGCAATATATATTCAACATTCAGCAAATTAAAACGAAACAATCAATTGTGAAAATTGGATGCTATTCATGTTCATGACAATTGCTGGAGAAAAGCCGAGGTGGTCAAGATCATTCGTAACATCAGCCCTGAGAGTCAGGGTTCTGCCATGTCCACGTCAAAGGTTGACACAGTCGCTGAGGTTGGCAGATGATATGTCACTCGGGATTCAGAGTACGTGCATTGAACGATCCAACTTTCACATTGGATTGTTGAGTGCGGAGGTTAGACAAACTTTGGTTGGCAGCCAACAGTTCAGTTTTTTGTTTAGTTGATTTTCGAGTGCTTTGGCGATTCAATGTTTACGATGCCTTTTGCGCATAGCACGTACACTTCTCTTGCCACAATGGGTGGTACAAAACCACTTTGACCCGCACTTTGACAGGCAGGTCCAAAGGAGGTATGAACCAGAACCATGGCAGAAAAAAAAGAAAAAAAAAAAAGAAAAGTCGTGAATACTGCTGTGAACCCTCTAACCTCAGTAATTTTAGATATTTATTTAGGGATGTTTTAAAACTTTTCTGTTGTCTTAAGAAACATTATTTCTTGGTTCTGTAACTGTAAAAAGTAGCTACAAACACAGATAGACTTCATCAGACTTCGAAGAAAATCCAAACGAAAACACAGCTGAGGAGAGGATCACAAAACATGTCTGCTCAAGGGATAGAATTGTATGGAGGGCCATGATCGCCAACGCCATGTTGAAAGGCACTTGATGATGATGATGATAGAAGTTCATACCCATTTGTGTCAGTATAGAAGTTCATACCCATGTGTGTTAGTATAGTTCATACCCATGTGTGTCAGTATAGAAGTTCATACCCATGTCTGTCACTTTAGAAGTTCATACCCATATCTGTCAGTATAGAAGTTCATACCATTGCCTGTCAGTATAGAAGTTCATACCCATGTGTGTCAGTATAGAAGTTCATACCATTGCCTGTCAGTATAGAAGTTCATACCCATGTGTGTCAGTTTAGAAGTTCATACCCATGTCTGTCAGTATAGAAGTTCATACCATTACCTGTCAGTATAGAAGTTCATACCCATGTCTGTCACTTTAGAAGTTCATACCCATGTCTGTCAGTTTAGAAGTTCATACCCACTTGTGTCAGTATAGAAGTTCATACCCATTTCTGTCAGTATAGTTTATAGCCAGTTGTGTCAGCTTGAAAGTTCACACCCATTTGTGTCAGTATAGAAGTTCATACCATTGCCTGTCAGTATAGAAGTTCATACCCATGTGTTTCAGTATAGAAGTTCATACCATTGCCTGTCAGTATAGAAGTTCATACCCATGTGTGTCAGTATAGAAGTTCATACCCATGTCTGTCAGTTTAGAAGTTCATACCCATGTCTGTCAGTATAGAAGTTCATACCCACTTGTGTCAGTATAGAAATTCATACCCATTTCTGTCAGTTAGTTTATAGCGAGTTTGTCAGCTTGAAAGTTCACACACCATTTTCGCCACTGTAGTTCATACCCATTAGTAGTAGTATAGAGAGTTTACAGCTGTTAGTATCAGTACAGAGAGCTCATACCCATTAGTGTCAGAGTAACATGGTGTTAGCCCTGATATGGCTGTAGTAGTCAGCTGGGCTATAAGCAGTATGAACTTCAATGTCAGCGTAGTTATACCCATTAGTGTCGGTTCAGAGGGTTCATATTATTGTCGGTATAGAGAGTTCATACCCATTTGTGTCGGTATTGTTGATACCATTTTTGCCAGAATAGAAGTTCATTCATACCTGTTCACTTCTCTATTGTTTTTTTCACAGTCTTCCCACATCCCCTGTCAATGGAAAACTCCGCAGCCGGCGAGACAGTGCTTCCAGTGATCGTAGCAACCGCAGTCGCCTGAGCGCCCCATGGATTTTCCGACGAACATCATCACGAGACAAAGCTGACAGAGTGAAGAGTGGATTTGAGGATGCAGATACGGACACTGTCTCTCGATGAACATTACAACTGCAGGACCATGAGGATATGTGCTGAATACAGATGGTGCACAGAGATTCTGAGAGCTGCAAGAGGATGAAGACATGTGCTGAATATGGATGATACACACAGACATCGTGTTTTGACAAGTGTTTGGAATTCATTAGCACAAAGGTGATGTGTTGACTGTGGGTTGAACAAGCAGACACAATGTACAGATGACTAATGTACACTCCTATAAGTGCATGAATATTGAGTGTATTCTCCATGTAGATTTTATACAGACTCATTGTGTCTTGAGGCGTTTTCTACAAGTACATGGAGATGGTGTGTGCTGAGTGTGGATGCGGAATACAAAACAGATAAGGTATGTTTAAGGAGTCTAGAAATGAATGAAAATGGTGATTTTACATATGTGTGGTATAAACTCGTTCATAGAACACATCATTTACGTCTTGTCAAGCTCTCTGCCAGTAATATAGAGAGGTGTTTTTTTGCATATGGATACAAATTTGGACGCAGACACCATGCCACCATGTGTTCCGGAGATGTGTGAAGATGCCTGGAAAATATGAACTAGGTCAGAGAAAATTGATGCAGGCAAAGTGACGTCTTAAAAATGTTCCAGAAACAGGTGATATGTTCTGTTTGGATGATGTGATCTGGATAGAGAACATATACTTTTTTCTTGTTCAATGCTTGTTTTAGAACAGCATGAAGATGGTGTGACTTTTTTTTCTCTTGTATTACCTTTTTACTAATCCTGTCTTGCCACCATTTTTTTCTCTCTTGTATTTGAGTGTGAAAACTGGTCTGGAGGATAACACAGATACTTTCTTCATATGAAACTGATATGCACATAACATGCTGCTTTTTGGTTTTTTTTGCTCGTATCCATTTTCAGATCTGCCTTCCATTTCTGCATGTGTGAACTAGAGTTAAACAGATGGAAAGGAATGCAATAAACAGTGTGTACAGTTTATCTGATCAATGAAAAAAAAAGGGTCTTTGTGTATAGTGAGGAGTGATAGTATTATATTGTTGTTGCATTATACTCATATCCTGTTTTGTTGGAACAGACTTTAAGCCATGTGATGTTTTGGGATGCTGTCCTGAATTTGACCCGTAGGAAACTTGACAACGTCCCAATATTTAAGAACACTGTGTGTGTGTGTGTGTGTGTGCAAGTGCTTGACACAATGATGGGTCCTCAGGATTTCTTTGCAGTGATCAGTTAAATTGGTTGAAAGTGGCATTTTCTTGATTCACCAAAAAAGTAATCAAACTTACTAATGAAGCTTTGACATGGTGTTAGCCCTGATATGGCTCTAGTAGTTGGCTGGGCTATAAGCATTATGGCACCTGTCATTAAAATGTCAGCTGAAATGAATATTCTCAAGTTTATAAATCAGTTTAAAGACTTCCCCTCCCCTCCCCTTTTTATTTATAAAATTTATTTATTTTGTTCTTTCCTGTTGTTTTGTTTTGTTGGTATTCTCAACATATGGGCCGAAAGTAGAGGATTCTGTCAAAAAGTTAAATCAAACTTTACTTTCTTTTGTTGTTGTTCTTGGTTATTGTTGTAGTTTTTATGAAATATTGTAGGCTTCCTCCCCCTCTGTCTGCCATTTTCTTTTTACCAGAAAAATGAAAATAGAATGAGGAACATGTATTTAATCTCTGAAACAAGACAGGTGCAAATTTTTAGCTAACTAGCATTTTTCAAGCATATGCAAAAGACAACAAAGAAACATGTCATTTTGAAAGATTCACCAACAAGTAGTGAAGAAGTCTCCATTGACATGTTTACTATGGGTAGTCATCATGAACATCAGTGAGATTTGAATGTTGTGTAGGTAAAATACTGACATATTTAGTATGGGTAGTTGATCCTGTCTTGGTACCTCCTGCCTGGTGGGTAAAGCGTGGAGATTTTCTGATCTTCTAGCTGGGTCAACATATGTGCAAAGCTACTAGTACCCAACCCCTCTTTGTATTTATACATGTGCAGAACATAAATATTGTTGTTGAAGATCCTGTAGGTCATGTCAGTGTTCTATGATTTATAAATACATGAAAAATATCCAACATGCATGCTTATCAGAGGCGGAGTATGCAGACTGTGTGCAGCAACATAATGCCTGCATAATGTAAGCAAAACAGTGTGTCTACGTGATTCTGAAGAAAATACAAACAGTAAGAACCCCCCCCCCCCCCACAAAAAAGCAGTCCAAATTTGGCCTTATGGCTTGTTATCCTTTGATTTGTAATCACTGAAAAAAAGTATGAATAGTGATGCAAATTGTTTCTGCTGTTGACTCCAGTTTTGTTTAGGGTGGTGGTTACATTGATGGATACTAGGTTAATAATCATTTTGTTATCCGTGTGAACAATGTTGACAGCAGACATACATGAATACATACACACACTCACCCCCACCACTTGCATGTCTGGAGCTCTTGTACTTCCTACTGGTACTTAAAATAATAGTACTAAAAGTTAAAGACATGATAATACTGATTACAGCTAACTCTTTTATATGCACATTTTTTCCTTCATTTTCAGCTGCATTGTTTCTGAAAATTTTATTCAGTCAATCTGAAGAGCATGATTCTGTGATTTGGTCCTTACACTGTAAACCTCTACTTATCACTTACATTTGCTTTTTACAGCAACTTTGTGTATGTGTGAAATGAGAAAAGTGTGCTGCCCTCTAACTTAAAACTTCATAAGGATTTTTTTTGGTTTGATTCTGTATTTTAGATAAATCATTGGGGTAGCGGTTGTTGGTGAGTTGAAAAGTGTTTGTTTTGTGTTTTGTTCAGTTGTTTCAGTATTGTTGTGTTCAGATGAAGTTTTCTGAATTTTCTGTGTTTCTCATCTTCAGCATTTAAGATAAATAAAATAAAAAAAAGAAGTAAATCCTTTTTCGATAATCTGTGTTCTTAGTGGTTGTGAGCAGTCAAGATAATCCAGCCATTTTTTTCCCAATCAAATTGAACTAGTTATTGCTTCCCATTTAATGTACAGTTCAAATCTGGTTAAGGTCACATTCATCCATGAATAGCTTAGAGAAATCCATTTTTGATGATTAAGGTTTTGTGTCTGGTCTTGATATGGGAATAGTCCGTCCAGAAATAGGATGAGTATTATTTGTGTCAAATATATCAGCTGGCATTTTTTTAAAATCCAGATGTGAATTACATAAGCAACTCAACTCAGTGGGAAATTGTTTAATTATGTTTGTAGCAACACAAGTTTGAATGGCAGTGTGAATGTGTCTTTATAAGGATTTCTGGAGTGTTCCCAATCGGATTTTAACCAGAGACAGTCAGAAGTTTTAGAGAGGGTCAGAAGTTTTACGCAATAGCCTAAGTATATAATTTTTAGAGACAGTTGCTCAGTCACAGTTAGGCAGATCACAGTTGTCCACATGGCAACAGTTACTGACACCTAATGTTGATCAGTATGAGATCAGCGTTGAAACACTAACCTGCATTTTCTCAGCAGCATTACAAGGTAGGTAATGGTATCTGTGGTGTTTTGTTGCTTTTTTGTTTGTTGTTCAGGTTTTGTTTGTTTGTTTGTTTATTTGTGAATTGAAAAAAAAAATCATCAAATGTTTCATTTGAATTCAGACAACTGGCTGGTTTAGTTAATCTGATGAGGAAAGAAACTTTTTTAATGTAACAGGTATATTTCAAACAGCATAACTAAAACTGCTCCACCAGCATTATTGCAAGTTTGCAGGTCCTATTTCTTTATAAATGTTAGTGCTTCTGCTTTTGGTGTGTCTACTTACAATGATAAAAGTTCATGTGATTGTGTGTGTGTGTGTGTGTGTGTGTGTGTGTGTGTGTGTGTGTGTGTGTGTGTGTGTGTGTGTGTGTGTGTGTGTGTGTGTGTGTTGTGTGGTGTGTGTGTTGTCCCAAAATATGCATTTTCATGGCTGCAACAAACCAGGTTTTAAAAATAACTTGCCATTAGTTTATGGATGATGTCTGTTTTATAGATCATGTATAAAAATATCATATGTCACATTTATCTTGTATCTGTCATCTCTTACTTCTTGTGTTTGTACATTCATGTTTGCGCTGCACTTGATGATGCAGGCAGGCACTGTGTAACTGTACATTATTTTATGTATGCAATTGTGATGTGGATCAAGTCAGTTGTGATGACAATGAAGATACAATACTCAAAGCCTGTAAGATCAGTTAGACAGTAAAATGTACATTGCTCTTCCACACAGACATTAGATCATCGGGTATCTGCTGTGGTTGTTTTTCATATCGTCTCCAATTGAAATGTAGAACCCAAAAGGGATTTTTTTGGTTTTGTTTAGCCATTTAGATTTTGTTTTATTTATTGTTGTAGTTGTTTCGCTGACTATAGATTGTTAAATCCATTGAGTTTAGTTTCCCAGTTCTGCAGTATCATAGTTTTTTTTTCTTAGCTGGGGCAGTGAATTTTCTTTTTTTAATTTGTTCGGCAGTAAAGGGGTTCGAAGTGAAGTATTGACTTCTCTGATGTTGGATGTCAGTTGTGTCTACATCCATAACTTTGTTTGCAAAGTGTGACCTCTCCCATGTTTCGTTTTGTGAGTTTTTTTTTTTTTTCCATATTTATAACCTGAAAATGTTCGTTGAAAGAAATACTGTTCTAACCCCCCTCCCCTCATCAAACTAAGTCAGTGGCCAGTCAGTAATTGATGTTGTTCCTTTTAGATTGATGGTGGAGCAGAATCCTGTTCTGGGAGATGCAAATAACAGCATTAGACGCATGGTCATGGTGAAGTAGAATGGCAGCTCACATACGCAGTGTAGTTTGATTGCATTCCATAAGAGAGATCATAACTGCTATCAACATGTTTTCTCTTTTTTTTTAAAGTCATTTGTGGTTTGTTGGGTTTTTCTTGACACTGCAGAGATTATCATCTAAACTGTTGTTGCACTTTGCAGTACTGCACCTTTCATACATGTATAAGCTTTAGCCAAATAAAAGCAATAACAGTTTTTGATGTCGATTTTTTTGCTGATAATCACAGGGGAAAATTTGTGATGTGTGATTGTTTTTTGAAGTACTTGACAGAAATTCCTGACAGTCTTTCACTAATAGTCAACGAAACCATTTGTTGCATTTTCATTCACAAGTTGTTTTAGAGCTGGTCAGACTGAAGCTAGAAATTACTGCTTACATAGGAAGACTAGGCATTAAGAGAGTGAATGCTTGCTGTATTTTTTGTTATAGCAGTGTTCCTGATGGAGTTGATGAGCTGGAGATTTTTAAAACAGGTAAAAACAAATAAAGTAAAAAAACATTAAAAAAACAACCTATAGCAAGCTGCTTCCTTACTACTGAAGTACCTTGCAGATGTTTTTTGACTAAATATTTCACACACTTGGACTGGAACATACAGCCACATAAAATCTTAATGAAGATTGGCGATTTTGTTTTCTTTCTTTTTTCCTTTACTTCTCTTCCCCCCTCCCCCCTTTCATATAAAAAGTGGGAGTGTTTTCCCTTGATTGTTTTTCCTCGATATGAATGGCCTTTGGCTGTTGTATTATTTTGTGCAACTACTCACATTATCAAATATCTGGTCATTTTTCTATTACACAAATCAATCAGTATCCTCAATTCACCATTACCTAGTCTTAATACTTTACACATACAGAATTAATCATCTGTTGGCAGTAAAAGTATTATGGTGTGAAAAATGGGGCATGACTTGTCATTTGTTTGGATAAGTCATCTATTTGCCCATGCAGCATGTCTGAGAAAACATAGCTATGAAATAGACAAAATGTATGTTAATTTAGATGTGTAATTAGGTATGCCTGTAACCCAGTCTCTGTCATTGCCTTGAACCCAGTTTCCTTGGCTATTCTATCTATACAACATACATATTCATATTGTTTTGCAAGTCTTTATATATACACTTGGAAAGTGTTAGCCCATCAGCATTTCAGATTTCTGTAAATCAATGTTATTTTGAACATGCATTGTGAATACTGTCAGCAGATTTGTCTTTGCAATAATCTGATTCACATCATGTGTAATCTGATGCTGAATATGTAACTTGTGGAATCATGTTATACGTAAGTTGATCATATTACTAGATCTGTTGATTCCCACTTTATGTGTTTTGGTTTTGGTTTTTAATTTAGTGTTTACTTTTTTGTCTTGTTTGTAGTTTCCTGTTTATTCTTATTTTACCTTTTTTAGCAGTTTATTTTTAAGGTTGTGCATATGTGTGACTACTTTGTTGTCCTACGCATTCCTTTTTCTGTTTTTCATCCTCTTACACAGTGTAATATTTGATGAATTCCATGAGATAAGCAGACTTGTTGGGTTTGTGAAAACCCCCACAAGACAAATCCCTAAGATATACTTACTTTGTACTGAAATGTGTGCTTGCCCTGCTGCTTACATATATTCATAGAAGTACTTTCAGAGTGATGAATTTATCTACACAAGATGTAGTTTTTGGTTTTGAATTGCTATGTAGGCTTACAATTTTGTATAAGCAGAAAAACATTTTTTGTTTTTATATTTGCCAAAAGCTTTGTTCACAGGTCTGTTCAGAAGTAAGAATGAGTGCATGATCCTGAACTGTAAGGAAAAAAAACCCCCAAGAGTGAAAAAAAGAAAATAAGCACAAAAAAATAGAAGAGAAATATTCAGAACTGTTTAGCGTTTAATTTACATCCTCTTATTGAAAATCAAAACAGTCTCAAGAAATAAAAAAGGACTTTTGGGACTGAGAGCATGTCTATATGCTTGGGGGTTAGACAGACAGCAAGGAAGATTGTGTGTGTGTGGAGGGGTGGGACAGGGGGTGTCGTTTTCTCCTTTTGTTTTGTTTGCTGTCTACATGGTCAGGGCACATCTACTTATGAATGTAGCTGTAGGGAGGGGATATTAGAAGAGAGGTCAGTAACAATGAGTTAGGTGCTTTGTAACTGCAACCAACCCTTCCCTAAGTTGAGCATCTGCAAACCAAATCTTGCCGAAATAACATAAAATACTAGATTTGTTATCGCGCTGGATTTGCAAATTTATTTAGCTTTGTTCAGATAAAACCATTGCTTCCAATTGAAACTCGGCAAGAATATCTGAAAAGTTAACAAAATGTGCCAGAAATGTTTTCCTGATATGGATGGGTTGTTGCTGTCTTTATTACAGGTCTGGCCTCTTGGAAAGAAGCAGATATGCAGTTTTAAACAGGATATATAAGAATGTTGATGATGATGTACATTGTGCCTAGTTTGATGCCTTAATATACCTAGACCAATGTGTTCTACAGAAATGCTTAGTTCTGACTTTCTGCGTTTTGTGTGTGATTTGCTCTTGCCTTCTGCTGTCAAATTGTGTGTGATTTGCTCTTGCTTTGTGCGGTCAGATATCTATCTGCTGGTAGCTATGTATTATCCTTTTCAAGCTGTAATGAGATAATGTACATTTTGTCCCGCTTTTTAAATAAAAGTGAACAAATCAAACTAATCTGAAGCAGGTTGTAGTCAGATATTCAATAGGACTATTTTTCAATTAAGTGTGAATGGATCTGAAACGAGTTTGGTTTATGGATCCAATAAAAGTGTTTGAATGGAAAACTTCAGATAGAAGTGATCTGTTATTTGGGTTACATTAACTGTTGATTGAAAAAAAAAAAATCAGCTTGTAGATTGACTTTAACAGACCAAAGTTGTGTCAGCTGTTTAATATGGCCAGACTTTGGATTGAATGAGTTTAAAAAAAAAAAAAGGGGGGGGGGGGGAAGAAAATTAAAATAGCATGGCTTGAGTCTCTTTTTTCTCATACTCTGTTCCAGCTAACCATGCTTTTTGTCAGGCTTTATGTAACTTCATGCTTCTCCCCTTCCCTCAGCTAACAATGCCTTTTCTTGCTGGTTGGTGCCATACTGTTTAAGCTCATCTTTTTGTGCTGTTGTGCCTTCAGCTTCCTGTCCCTTTGAGAGTTTAGTGTATTCTGGAATAGCGTAACATATTTTTTTTTTAGTAATTTAGAATGCTTTTGCCATGTACAGAAATATGTTGAGTTCATGTTGTAGACTAAGGAGAATGGAATGTTCATAGAGTTCGTTTGTGATGTTGGTCAACTCAAGTCTGTGCAAAGTCTATATTGCAAATAACTTGTATTCAGTAACCAATCTGTGCATTTTCTACTTTCCAAATAGTTTATATTCCAGTCATGTTTTGAAGTATGTACCTCCCTTCTACACTATTTTATTTTCATTTGATAAGAATGTAATCTGATATCAATAGCAGTATTATGATTTCCAGTATATTTTGCATGTATACTATGAATATTATTCCTTATTTGATATGTATTAGCATGGTTGGACTTAGCAGATGACATGTTTGTTTTTTTGTCCCCCAAAACACTTAATGAACTGGTTTTCTCTTTGTCATTGCAAGTAATGTTTAGGAACAGATCAACTTTGAGCAAGTGCAACTAATGTTTGTTTTACTTGCTTTTACAATAACAATTTGTTTTTAGAAGATAGATATTGATACTGATGACTGGTTCATCAGTTTAGAAAATGTTATATCTGTGTTGAAGTTGAAAAGAAATAAAAGTGCCAGTCAAATGTTCTTCATGTATGACTTATTCTGACAGTAGAAAGTGATGAGTGAGCATTTAAAAGCTTTTTTTTTTTCAGCAGAAACACAGTGCATTTTAACTCCATTACTGCCCCAGGTACATGTGCATGCCTTGTACAGGGAAAACAGACATACTACCTCCGTTTTGTATTTCAAAACATCATTGATTTATAAGAAGAATACGAGAGTTTTGCCTCATCATTAGTCTGAAGAAGAGATCATGGGGCAGAACATCAGTAAAGACCCCAGCATCAGCACTGGCGATCACACCCTGCAAATGGTACACAAATTCATCTACTAAGGACTGATAGTCTCCAGCAATCTGTCCCTCGACCCAGAGCTCTACAGGTAGATATGGAAAACTGCCGCTGCTATTGTCAAACTGTTCAAGAGTGTTGAAAAATAACAAGCTCACCACAGCCACCAAGATTCGAGTGTATAGAACCTGCATACCATGTACCCTTCTCTATGGCAGCAAGAGCTGGACAACATATTTGTGTCAAGAGCGATGCCTCAACAGTTTCCACCTGTGGTACTTGTGCTGTCTAATTGTGTGCTACACAAAGATGTCCTGGCCCAGGCAAGCATACCAAGCATGTATGCCTTATTCGCTTAACAATAACTGTGCTAGCTTGGCCATATCCAGCACACACAGGATGATGGCATCCCAAAAGATATCTTGTACAGAAAACGGACCACAGGGTGCCCACAGCTGCAGTATAGGATGGGTATGTCTGTAAATGTAACTAGAAGTCTGCTGATAACAATGTGAATACCTGGGAAGAGAAAGATACAAATCGCTATGCCTATTGTGAGGTTGTACAAGCAGTTGTCACCACCACAGAGGAGAAACAAACTTGACTGTGGTCAAGACAAAACAAGAGAAAAGGAAAGCTGCATCTGCAACTACCCAGCCACAACCATCATTCTTCATGTGTGGCAGCTGTGCCAGACTGCCACTTGAGAATCAGTTTGTTTTGCCATAGTCAACGCAGTCCACACTGTTCACATCCAAAGGAGTTCTCAACCAAGCATATCCATTGTCTAATCAGACAGATGATGCCTTCATACAGAGAGAATAGCTACATTTTGCAGTTGTTTACTTGATGCTGTAGTTTTAGTGTAGTAAATATCAAAGCATGTATTTTTAAAAAAAAAAAGTATATATACACAAGAGAGAATGATGTGCGACAAAAAAGAAAACAAAACAAAATATCTGGTCTTTGTGATATATATAAAGAAGGAGATAAGTTCTCACCCGTTTCCTCCACCCTGTCATTTTCATTGCTATCCGTTTTCCCCCCACCCATTCATTTTCATCACTATTTTTCTGCATTGTTCAAGATCTCTTTGATGTTTCCAGAGTTGTAAAAGTTCACTGACATGAATGACAAGGCATACCAGTCATGCTGAGAAAGGACTGTCCACTACCAAAAGAATCCTGAAAGAACAGGGCCAGACCACATGTTGATGAAAGGGTGGAGTTGTATTATTCATTTCAAGCCAAACACAGTCATTGTAACTGTTTGATCCTACTGATTCGAGTAATGAGCACAGAGATATTCCAGGCTAGTGGCACACAGTGAGCATATTTCAGCCCAGAAAACCTGTGGTAGTATTGTAAATGGATTAATTACTGTTCTGGAATGCAGATTTGCAAAGGACTTGCAGTCAGTAACATGCCACTGGAACTACGTGCCAGCCTTTTCCCCACAATATCAAATGTTACCCGTTTTCATAAAAGGGGACAAACGCATACAAGTGAATCAAGATACTGCCATAGAAAACTGGTGAGGGTCTATCTGGGTGAAATCGAGGCTTTAGTTATAGTCTGTTCTTTTGGGCTTTCTTTAGGTGTACCATATTTCACAATAAAATTCACCCAAGGAAACATTTTTTTTTATGCTAAAGATGTCAACTTCTGAGTGCTGCCTACAGTAACTTACAAGAAAGCATTCTTTTGGATTCTAAGGAAAATCTGACTGAACATTCTCAAACTTTTCTCTGCTGTTTTCTCATAACACAGATAACGCATGCATGACATTTGAACTGGTCATGACTCAGCAGTTTTTGTCCCATACACTTCTTTTTTATTTTCTTTAATTATAGTGAAAACGGCCAAAGTTTTATTTTTGTATGGTAGTGATTGTACTTATTTGACCAACCGTGATGCATACTTCATCTGACTTTGCATAAACATGTAGATTGTTCTTTTTTGGTAGAGTTGGGAATTGACCTGTGGAGGGATCTGTGGGTCTTGGTTAGGTATGGGTAACTGCTGCAGAGGACTGACTAGAAACGTAGGTTAACCCTTTCCCACTTGCAGATTCTGCTCAGAAACTCTTCCTACTATTTGGAGATTTCCGAAAGCGTGTGAATGAAAAGGTCAGACGCTGACGGGTATCTTGTAAATGAAGCCATGTGTGGTACCAAACTCAGTATCATTCTTTCATTGGTTTATCCTGACTTTGGTGGGAAACTTCATTCATGAGATGGTTTAACCCCTAGTGCTTAGAGCGTGATGGAAATTCCCCACCAGGCCTAAGTGACATGCGGCGGGCTGCGGTGGACGTAAATAAAAAGCGGGGTTTCCTGGTCGGCGGCGGGATAAAAGGGAAAGGGTTAAGTTGGTAGCAGTGAGCACTGTTTTGTTTCCATGGGGATAACTGGAAGCTTGTATTCCATGGGAAAGTACATTTCAATAGGTGACCAGTTCTGACAAAGGGGTCTAACAAGTCCCACGTTTTCCACAGTGGACTCGAAACATCACTTGAGACCTATGGCCTTGATTTTGAGATTTTAGCATTTTCAGTACCTAGAACCATTTTTCTAGCATGTGTGATAGGGTAGGGTTAGATCTTGAAGAGTCCCCCCCCCCCCCCCCCCCCCCCCCGTCAAAGACTTAAGCATGATCTGACACTATTACTGTTGCATCATTGGTTCACAAACAATAGCACAACACTTTCACACCATTCAAAATATATTTTTTACTGAGTCTCATTTGTGGCATCTTAATCCAACTCACAATTTACTAACTGGCAAGCATGCAAACTATATGATGGTACCACCCAGACAAGTACTGATAAGTGACAGAATATACACATTTGATAATACAGAACATCTGAAATATGACAGCAGTTTCAATTATCCTTTTCAAAAATAACTCTTGATGGGACACATCTGGTAACAAAGCCATGGGGAAAAGAGCAAATACAGGAAACACAGCAACACTGAACATTAATCAACAAGGTAAAACATACAAATTAAGACAAAATATGTGCAACCAACAACACAAACAGTTAAATCAGTCAAAGCAGTTTTCCCACATGAGGGTAATTGAATTCTATACTTTTTTCAAGGACTGTATTCTTTAGTGGCAAGTGGCGTCAGGAGTTTGAGAGGTGATTGTCTGGAGAGTTATTATCATTATTTTTGTTTAAAGCCCAGGTCACTGTATACAGCCATATCAGGGCTGTAACCGGTTTCAAAACATACTACTTTAATAAGGAAAAATACGAAATGAAAATTACATATATCAATGCATTCGCACATATAACCTAAGGAAATGCCCCTGATGTTGACAACTCCGTCCAATTTATCACAGGGGATTTAAAAAACATACCTGAATACAAATTTAAACACAACAAAGGAAACTAAAACATAATAAAATGGGCTTAAATTACTGAAATAGTTTCTGCACATCCTATTTCCCTAGAGCCAAAAATGCATGTAAACACATACAGCCTACTCAATTATCAATCCTAAGAGAAAGTACGGAAGACTTTATCAAATGCATACAAGTAAATGGACCAGCAAGGCAGAAAATTATAGGAAGAGCCCCAGGCATTCCCACGGGGGGATGCCTGGAGAGTGGTGAGGCACTGGGTCTCATCCAGCACCCTTGGGTGGTTTTTGTTAACCTCAGTGCCTTAAAAGGTATTTTTGAGCACTCTGTCCTAAAGGTTCATTTTATGACCAATGCCATAAAGTCCTCTTTTCGTGTGTACTTTGTGAGATCAATTATATTTCCACTGTAATCCACAACTAATCCTGCCAAGGTATCTCCTGTCTGATGGTTCAACATGAACCGGTTTAGGCAGACCTGTCCATGAGGCACCCCAATGACTTGACAGTTAAGGAAGAACAACAGTAATACTAATATTAAAGTAATATTAGTGTTATAAGATGTCCACAATGTAAAGTAGTTGTGAAACATCACTTAAACTTACTGCAAGACTTGTAAATGATTGTCTGCAACTCCACACTTCTTAAACATTTCAGTATTTTCTCAAAGACTCCAGCGGGCTATCTTGTTTTTCTTGCACTGTACACCCTCAGAAAAGGATTGTCTATTTTCTAAGACTTTTCAGTCTGTATGATATCTGCATCTATTTTCAACTGTTAGGAGTCTGTCACTGAAAATATGCCATAAATTGAAGTAATAGAACAGTTTCAGTTATTCAAAAAGGAAAATGGGGTTGGCAGGAGGAACAATTTCTCTAAATTTGGATTTGTTCATATTCAGAAATTCAAAATATCCAACTCATCCAATAGATATAAAAAAGATTAAAAATTCACATCAAAAATAATGATACATATCAAATGAGTAAAAATCTATAAACATCTGAAATGCTATTGTACAATCCTTTAATTGCGAAATAAAAGAAACTTCTTTCCAAGGTAAAATAGCGAAACAAAACACATATGACATCTTACATAAACATGTATAATGCCTTGCCTGAAACATTTCTGACTGGATATAAGTCAAGGGTTGATTCACCAGCTTTTCTATTTTGGATTTAACCCTTTGACTCCTGCACCCTGCCCATCAGCATCTCGTATTCCTGCAGGAAGCTGGTGGATAGGTTGAGGGAGTCAAAGTGTTAAGCTTTTGCAGTTGGTTGATAGGGCGCGGGAGTCAAAGGGTTAACAAAGAGGACAGTAGATAATATCAATAGTCACAAACATGTGCTTTGATCCTAGTTTGTACTGACTGCAAAACACTGAACCTAGACAGTGGATGCAATAGTCAAGTGGTAAAAAACATTGGACTTCCAATGGGAAAATTTGGGTTCAATCCTGCCTGGGTACCTCCCATCGAGTGGATCAACAAGAAGTGGGTTTGGGCAGATCTGTTATATGTAAATCCACTTTCAGTGTACATGCATGCAGAACACAAACTACACACATTAAAGATCCTGTAAGTCATGTCAATGTTCAGCGACTTATGGAAACATAAAAATACCCAGCATACTTGCCTAACCATACCTTATTTTCAATTGTAGGAGTCATGAGGTAAAAACCTACTTGCCACTGCCTACGTGGTGGTCCGTGTCCGTACACCAGCTACTGGTACGACTTGGAAATCTCTGATGCGCAAACTTGTCATTCTACATGTATGTAGCATACTTGTCATTCTACATGTATGTAGCGTACTTGTCATTCTACATGTATGTAGCATACTTGTCATTCTACTTGTATTAGCGTCACTTGATACACTTGTCATTCTACATGTATGTAGCGTACTTGTCATTCTACATGTATGTAGCGTACTTGTCATTCTACATGTATGTAGCGTAGTTGTCATTCTACATGTATGTAGCTTACTTGTCATTCTACATGTATGTAGCGTATTGTCATTCTACATGTATGTAGCGTACTTGTCATTCTACATGTATGTAGCGTACTTGTCATTCTACATGTATGTAGCGTACTTGTCATTCTACATGTATGTAGCGTACTTGTCATTCTACATGTATGTAGCGTACTTGTCATTCTACATGTATGTAGCGTACTTGTCATTCTACATGTATGTAGCGTACTTGTCATTCTACATGTATGTAGCTATTGTCATTCTACATGTACGTAGTACTTGTCATTCTACATGTATGTAGCTTACTTGTCATTCTACATGTAGTAGCGTACTTGTCATTCTACATGTATGTAGCGTACTTGTCATTCTACATGTAGTACTTGTCATTCTACATGTAGCATATTGTCATTCTACATGTAGCATACTTGTCATTCTACATGTATGTAGCAAACTTGTCATTCTACATGTATTAGTACTTGTCATTCTACATTATGTAGCATACTTGTCATTCTACATGTATGTAGCAAACTTGTCATTCTACATGTATGTAGTATACTTGTCATTCTACATGTATGTAGCATACTTGTCATTCTACATGTATGTAGCAAACTTGTCATTCTACATGTATGTAGCAAAACTTGTCATTCTACATGTATGTAGCATACTTGTCATTCTACATGTATGTACATATGAAAGGGATTCAGGCACTACCAGGTCTGCACATGTTGATTTGGGTGATCAGACAAATCTCCACCCTTTACCTCTACCCACCAACTGGAAGTGTCTCAGTGGAGAGTACCTGGAAACTTCCGATTAGAAGCCCAACATTTTCCCCACTTGACTATTGCTCACGATGAACAATGCAGACTGTGCAGCAAGATGCCACCTGTACACTGTCGGCACAACATGCACAAATGTATCCTAGAAAAACCGGAACGCTTTAAAAACGCACACATGCACATAAAATCATGCACTCTCACAAACACTTAATCTAGAGACTCCTATTTTATAATTCAGTTTCACTTTAACATCATCCAAATGATAAATACTGTTTCTCTGATATTATGTAAATTTCAAGATGAAAGCATACAAAAGGATTTCTAAATTAAAATCAATATGCTGAATGTTTTCTAAAAGCTCTGTTTTTAGCATCATTATCACGAACAAGCATTGTGATTTTGAGCAATAAATGTAACAGCATAAAAAAGCATCCATTAGTGGATGATACTGAAAATGTCTGTTCCAAAATTTGTGGGTCTGTAAGAAAATCTGTGGGTTTGTCATTTTAACTCACTAGCAGACAGAAGTGATTATAGTTTTGGCATGCTTGTGAATAGTTTACAAATACCAACAGCCTTTTTTCTTTTTAAATGAACCTGGGCTTGTAATGCGGTTTACATAAAAAAAAACAACCACTCAGGCTGTAAAGTCTGTTTATATATATGCACAAAAATCACTAGGGTGTAAAAGCTGACGTGAAAAATTCCAAATGCACAAAAATCACAACTGTCATAAAAATTGACATGAAACAGGAATTTCATTCTTGTTTTTCATATAAAAATCAAAGAATAATGTCTTACCACTCTATGCAAAACAACAACAAAATGAAACAAACAAACAAAAAAACAGGGACACACAGCACCTTACATATCAGGTATTTTGTCTTCATACTGTATCACTCTTACCAACATGTGCCACAGAACACTCATGGCATTAAAACATCAGATCTACTGTCAATAAGACTAAAAATTTTATAACAATATGTCACTTAAAATAATACATGGATTTATAGACTAGCAACAACACTTTAATAATACATTTTGAAAATACCCTCCACAATAGTGCGATTAAAACAAGTGCAGCTTTAAATAATGTAATACAAAAAAATGCATTTTATATCCTCCATGATAGTCAGATTGAAATGAGTGAGGATTCTTTTGTCTCAGTGTGACATACTGATTAGCTGATTATACTATACTCAGCAGAAAAAGTTTCACAAAATAAAAGAACATTCTGCTCTGGAAAAACAGTTCAAAATAAAGCCAATAAGGCTAAGCTATACCATTTTTAATAAGAGATGCTTGACTGGTTTGCTTCATTCGCATGATCTAAAGGAACAACCAAGTTGAAAATACATAAACTGTTATCTCCAACAAAAACTGAATTATGCAATAAACAAACCCAAGTTATTTTTCTGATAAAATCACAGAAAATCATACAGAAAAAGAAAAATCAGAAGCAAATCACAGAGAAAACCATACAGAAGAAGAAAAATCAGGAACAAACACGCCAATCTCAAGCAAGTAAAAAAAAAATTGAAAAGAATCACAGTAAAGGGTGGAATAAAAAGCACGCAAACAGAAGAGCTGAAAGCAAACACAGGCAGCACAAAGCATCTGTGATATGTCAATGTACACACAGAAAGAACTGATGGGACACAATAAATCTTTTCTATAACAACAGCACACCATTAATCCTTTCAATTCCCTACCCTATCCACCAGCTTCATGAAAGAAACCTGGAAGACAGAGTGAAAGGATGAAAAGGTTAATCTTCCCCAGGGAACAACAACAAAACCAGGGCTGAATAGTCCTTATAATTCCTCAGTCTTGAGTAGTGTTGGGAGTGAACACCTCATTTAGCTGCTGAGTCACACGGATGAAGGTAGTGCGACGGCTCAGCTCCTTCAGTTTGGATGCTCCTACGTAGGTGCAGGTGGAGCGGACACCGCCCAGAATGTCCTTAATCGTCTTCTCTACATCCCCTCGGTACTCAATCTGCACCGTCTTGCCCTCAGAAGCTCTGATACAGAGAAAAAAATTTATCCTGTACACATTTAGTATTAATCCTTTGACTCCTGCACTCTATCCACCAACTGCAAAAACTTTACCCTATGACTTTCTCACCTTATCCACTAGCTTCCTGCAGGAAGCTGGTGGATAGTGTTAAGAAATCAAAGGATTAAGTGTTTGTTTTGCTAGCATGGTTGACAATGCAGAATGCTGGTGGACAGGGTGCAAGAGTCAAAGAGTTAAACGTAACACTACAAAGAGACTTACATAAAGTAGCACAAAAAACTGGCCTGCCTGATGTCCCCTTTTGATGTGCAGGTAAATTTGGTAATTTCCATGTCAGTATTTGACCCTTTTGCAAACATTTGCTCTGTCAGATCTAAAACACTCACTACTATACATTATGTTCTGCCATTTATCTATTTAAAACTACATTTCTAACTTGCAAATGCAGCCATACCTTAGCCACTAAGGTCACTGATCACTGGTGTTTCACAAACAGGTTTCATGAAGAGCACAATGCCGTTGGGTCACTGAATGTTTTCCACACAGCACATGGTACAGGTGTACCATAACATTTTCAAGAATCCCTCTTCAGCTGGCTGATCTAGACTCTCACACTACACGGACAGTCAGGAAAGGCCAGTCTGAGGTGGAAATTACCAGGCTGACGGAGGTAAGACGTCATAAACACATGTTTTCATTCACTGTCAGGCCATGCGAACTGTCATGAATGTCACTGTTATTACTGTTTAAAGCCCAGCTGACTATGTAAAGCCATATCAGGGCTATGTCATGAATGTAAAAAAGTTAAAACTAAATTCAGATATATTGGGCACAGTTGTGAAGTGAACAAGATGTCAGACTTCCAATTGGAAGGTCTGGATTTGATCCTGTCTGGGTGCCTCCTGCCTGGAGTGGAATGTAAAGTGCTGGGATTTCTCCAATCTCTCAGGTCAACATGTGTGCAGACTTGTTAGTGCCTAAATCCCCTTTAAGTTCAGTTAAAGATCAAGTAAGTTATATGATTCAAGGAAACATTAAAACAGCATACACTACTAATGAAACAGGAATACACAGACTTTGCAGTAACATACTATTGCACAGTGTGGGAAGACAAAATAACTTGCATACATATGTCTGAGAAAAACTGGAACACTATACACACACACACACACACACATATATATAGCTAGCTATATATTCATTCATGCACAAGCGTCTTCAAAATCCAAAGAAATCTCCAAGATTATTTGTACCAGATCAAGGCAGAGCTCATGTGAAATTATTCAAAACTTATTATGGAGAAAAAAGGGAAGTGAAGAGAAGAGAAGAGAAGAGAAGAGAAGAGAAAAGAAGAGAAGTGAAGAGAAGAGAAAGAGAAGAGAGAAGAGAAGAGAAGAGAAGAGAAGAGAAGAGAAGAGAAGAGAAGAGAAGAGAAGAGAAGAGAAGAGAAGAGAAGAGAAGAGAAGAGAAGAGAGAAGAGAAGAGAAGAGAAGAGAGAGAAGAGAAGAGAGAGAGAGAGAGAGAGAGAGAGAGAGAGAGAGAGAGAAGGGGAGAGGAGAGAGAGAAGAATTATTGAATTACTCACATTCAGAAGTGCCCATATATATGAAAACAGAAAGATGTAAAAACAGATACAATCAAATTAACAAGTTTAAACCAAAACAACACACACACACACAACTTGACGGAGGTGTTCACCTGTATTCAGCCACACCTCCAGCATGTCTCTCCATAGCAGTGGCCGAACTCATACCATAAAACAACTTGTACTTCTTGCCATTCTTCTCAATGATCTCGCCTCCTGATTCTGTGTGGCCCGCAAACATTCCACCCAACATGACAAAGTCTGCCCCTGCTCCAAATGCTTTGGACACATCCCCTGGGCAAGTGCATCCTCCATCCTGTATGCAGACCAGACAAGAAGGCATTTATTATCAATATCAAGCCAACCATTATTTTTGTCCTCCGTTCCCATTTAACTCGTTGACTCCCTTATCACCCTATCCAACAACTGCAAAAACTTAATCTTTTGACTCCCTCACTCTATCCATCAGCTTCCTGCAGGAAAATGGTGGATAGGGTGAGGAAGTCAAAGGGTAAGTTTTTGCTTTGCTAGCATGGTCGACAATGCAGGATGCTGGTGGATGAGGTGCGGAAGTCAAAGGGTTAAAACCGCAAGTTGACTATAAACAATTCCTCTTCTCACACTGTCACAAGCGCATGTTCACATGCACTAGTCATAAATCCTGCCAGAGCACAAGTGTGATTAACCCGTTCAGTGCCAGCGACCGAATATTCGGTCGGCTCTTTGTGTCATCCTCCTTGCCAGCGACCGAATATTCTGAGTCTATTTTTAGCATTTTTCATGGGGAATTACGGCAAGCAGTAGTGACGCAGAACACAGATACACAATTTACAATCCTTCCCCGATAATGAGATACTATGCAGTTTCCGTGACGTTCCTCGCAAAGTTTGCAAACAAAGCAATTAGCAGGGGAACCCGCTTACGTAAACACTCCGACAGCGAAAATGGCCGACAGCGCCGAGCCTGGTCCGAACATTTCAAGCAGACGACGCGCTTCCATTCCACTTTCCCTTGCCGTTCAACTTGTGCTCCAAAGTTATTCTGACATCGAATCAGTTGATTCTCTCGATGATTTTACCGAGGACAGTGATGTTCATGGCGATGATGTGGCCAGAACAAGTGCACCACGTGCCCTGACCGACTTCAACAACAGCGATACGTCAGTTAGTCACGACTCGACTGTTGATCCTGCATTCACGGCGGAGACAGAGGTCAGTGGTGCTGAGAGTGAAAGCGATAGTGATGGGGAGGGTGCCAGTACTTAGCAGGAAAAGTTCTAGAGTTTCGGAAAGCAGGGGTGCAGGTCGAAGAAGAGGGACAGCAGGAAGGGGGTGGGGCAGGGGAGGGGGCGGGTCTGGGGTGTGAGAAGTGGACGGACAGTGACTGGGACTGCACGTTTCGATGGTCAGTTCGTTGACGCGACAAACACAAGACCTGTGTCGTTTGAGTTTACAGGGGATGGGGGCATCAAAGTATCAACAGAGGCTTGTGACTGAGACGAATAGGTACGCGCAGTAGATTATCATGGCTGCCAGTCAGAAGGAGGGGGGAATTTCTAAACATAGCTGACTGAGACAGTGGACAGACTGTTACCAACTCTGTGTGTGTGTGTGTGTGTGTGTGTGTGATAGTGGTGGTGATGTAGGGGTGGGATGGTGGTGGGGGTGGTGATTGTGTTTGTGTTTGTGTTTGTGTGTGTGTGTGTTGTGTGTGTGTGTGTGTGTGTGTGTGTGTGTGTGTGTGTGTGTGTGTGATGTGTTTATGTTACTTATTTAGCTTGTTCCTCCTGCTTATGGTGCAGTTACATATTTTGTCACATGTTACTTATTGCTGTGTGTGTTTGTGTGTATGATTTCAGATACCTCTTCAGGCAGAACACCAGCTGTTGTGGTACCATCAAAGCCAACAGACTGGTGAAGGAGGTGACTGACCTTGAGGTCACCAAAAAAGGGGACATGAAGGTGCTTCTCCTTGTTTCATGGAGTACCACACAAAACTCAAATACTGTAGCAATGCCGTGCGAACCGAAACGCGACGTCAAATTTGTGGTACCAAAAACTGGGCAAAAACGGGGGCCGGCCGCAAAACTGGGGGGTCTTCAGTTCAATCAAGTATTACTGCCTCTTTAAGCGGTGTTTCATCCTTATTTTTTTTCTTATATGAATCAGAAATGAATAAAGATTTGAATGATTGCCATTTTATGTACTTACAGCGAAAATGGAATTAGTTATTTGATGAGAAAGTCGAAAATCCGCGTTTCGGGCGTAATCGCGGATATGGTATGCGTATAGAATCGAAGTTTGTTTGGTGTGCTTCACTATTTCGGTCGGTACGGCTATATTTGTGAACCAATCACATTGTAATTTTGCAGCCAATGAGAATCAATGTAACAAAATGATATATCCCGACGAGAGCTATGTGTGCCAGTTTCGAACCGAGATCGACGCTTCCAAAGTTTTGCTTTTATTCATCGGAAAAGTTTGCAGGCAAGTCGCCATTTTTAGAACTTCTCGTCGGCGGGATTCGATTTTGCATACTTTTTTCTATATGCAGGTGTAATATGAAATCAATTTGAAGTAAAATACGGCCGTACGGCAACTTTTTACATGAGGATCTGTTCCAGATCAGTAGCAAAACAACGTCGGAATGTGCCGACGCCATAGGCCTACTACCGGCGTAACAGAACGCTGTACAAGTTTCAGCTCGGCAAGTTTTACGTTGTCGGACAAAGACTAGATCTAGCAATCAACAGATCAAGTTCTGTTTTATCTGTGACACTGTATTTTTGAAGAAAAGGACAACTGCGTTTGAACTCGATTCGGAGTTGTCAGCCGAAGCTAGGTTCGTCAACCATTTCCTCCCCGAGATCATGCTATTTGTATGTCGCAGTGTAGATCTACTCACCCCACGACGGGCGAGCTTACTACTAAAAATACTATGTGCTCGACGTGCTTCGCCGGGCCGTGGAAAATGGGTTTGCCCAAACAGAGGGATGCGCATACCCGTCTCCCCAACTCTCTCTCTCTCTCAAATAAATGAATGAATAATAAGTCTAAATATTTTTTTTTTCAAATCAACAAACAATTCTGTGCAAGTTATTGTACTTTCCTTGACATGAATCTCTCTCTCTCTCTCTCTCAGAGAACAAGAAATGAATAAATAAGTAAATAGGCCACAATACATTCATATCCAAGTTGTTAACAGGCATGATCCTCTCTCTCTTTCTCTGTCTCTCTCTCTCCATCTCTCTCTCTCTCTGACAACACACACACTCTCTCTCTCTCTCTCTGACAACACGCACACACACTAACACACACAGAGATTTAGAATGTCACAAAACAAAATCTTCTGTTCATTGTTATAATATTCTTCATTTAGGTTTTGAAACTGAATAGAAGGCTATGAGTTGTATTATTTGTAAAATAGGCCATCCATTAGCTTATGTAGTTGTTTCAATTTGTAGTCAATATCTGAAAAGGATAGGCCCATTGTCATTAATTTGTTTTAAAGGGAAGATTGCATCTTATTTAATAGTAGCCTGTTGTTATTGATTTGTATTAAAGGGCAAGAGTACACTGGAAATACTTAGCAGGATTGCTCTGCTTTGGTGGATTTTTACAGTAATATGCTAAAAATCAAAGTCACGAGTTTGGGCTTAATGTTAAAGTAATGTTATTGTGAAGACTATGCATTATGGTTTCCTTTCCTTTCCAATCTCTCAATGAATAGTATATATTATGCAGAAATTCATATATTTCTCTATTGTAGGAGTTAAGTGACCTGTTCCTGAATGGTGAGTGGTCCCATATCCTTCCTGAAGTTTTCTTTGGACGCTGGCTGTGCTAAGTGTTCGGGGACTTGACTCATCCACAGACAGTTTAGTCTATTTTTTAAAGACTGATGTATAAAATAAAAATCAAATGTAACGTACATAAATCTTGTCTGTTATGTTTTTCTCTGTGTGTATATATATGTGTATGTGTGTTATGTGTGTGGCATGTGTATGTGTGTGTGTTTAGTTTTTAGTAGAATTTTGATCGGATGATATTTTTGGACAGACTGCAGCATAAAAGCATGCAGTAATTTTTTAATATTTCAATTATTTAAGTGATTCCAGAAGTCATTGATTCTCAGATGTCCTTTTATATGTACAGAAACTGATGAAATATTAAAAGTTATTCATAAGACTACTGAAGTAGCGAGTCGTGACTTTTTTGGTTTAATTTGCAGTAATAAGACACTTGAACGATGAGCAAAATGATTTTATATCTATCTCTTGAAATGATTGTTTTGTTTCTAGCTTCATTTTGTCTGTTATTAATACAATATGGGCAATTATTAATGAAACACTGATAAAACATCCAAAATATCACATGTTTCCTGTAATAAGACAAAAATGGCTCGTCACAGAGTTCCAATAATGGTTTTATTCAATTCGGCACGCCAAAATACATCAACGACCAAAATTTCATGACTTTTGATCCGGTCTGTCTCTCACAATTACAAAATAAATGTCATTTCCAGCAAAATCAGCATACCATGCCATTTGATGAGTTTGTTCTGTGACACTTGTCCTTCTTTGTCCCACTAAAACGTGGTACCAAAATTTAAGAAATTTTTGACGCTTCAGATTGGAATATCTCATGAACTATTAGTCCGATTTGAAAAATTTAAACTGCTTTTTACTCAGAATAACAATATCTTCAAAACCATATACATTTTTAAACTCAAAACCCAATTTCAATTTTTCGTGCGGCATTGCTAAATACTGGCTTGAAGATTAGTTTGTGGAAATGCCGACAGTAGTTGAGTCGGACATCCGTAATCTGTAAATAGTTTGTTTTTTTGTGCCTTTTTTTATTTCTTCATTTCTTCAGTGATGGGAACTCTTCTCTTTGAATTGGTGTGCTTCAAAATAACATGGATCTAAGATTGCTTTTTGTTTCACTTTGGTATGTATCATGCCACTGAGTGCAAAATTTCTGCAAATTTGGTGAGTACAAATAAAATATTTCACCAAAAATTCAAATGTTCATATTATGTCTTTCTGTGATTGTCATTTTGAAGAGAAATCATTTTGCTACAAACTTTATTCAACATGTTATTGTCTATTTTGTCTCCTTTAGCTTCAGGAATTTTTTATGAATTATTACCCTAATTCGGAAAATGCGCCCTGGCAGTGGCGATGCACACTTTAATTACATCATTTGGCACTGTAAGGGTTAAAGCTTAGGTACACTTTCCTTCATACACTACCAAAATAGCCTTTCTTAGTTTCTGTTTATAATTCATGATTTGAAAAATGAAAAAGTCCATTCAAAGTGAAGCATCCATCATTTTTCTTGGAGCTGATATTCATCTCAAGCTTGGCAGAGGCACAGTCATAAAAAAGATGAAAAATCACTGTGGACTCACTTCTGTCAGAGGACACACACACCAATGAAGATGTGACAGGTCAAACAAGAACAGAAAATAACAAACCTGCCCAGAAAATCTTTACATCTCTCAGCAGAGACTAGTCAACTGATACATTCAAACCTTTCAGCTGTCTGCTTATAAACAATTTCCTTGGTTTGGAAAGAAAATAAACAAATTAATTTTAATTATTCCAGTTGTACTCATGAGAAAGGCAGATGCACATAAATAATAGGCTTACTGGTACCATTAGGAGATATCTTTCCTAAAAAAAAAAAAAAAAAAAGCACAAAATTGCTAACAGAATATTCTGTTGCTGGGCAGCAAAAATATTAAAAACAAACACAGAAGGCCAACATACCGAGATGATGTGGCCACCCAGACCATGAGCGGCATCAGCACATTCCAAAACAGCGCTGAGCTGTGGGTACCCAACACCTGTCTTCTTGCGTGTGGTGCAGACTGACCCAGGGCCGATACCCACCTTGATGATGTCTGCACCTGACAAAATCAGTTCTTCCACCATCTCTCCAGTCACCACGTTACCTGCCTGTGTCAGTAACAAAGAAAAATCTTAGAAGACTTTTACCCTGCAAAACGTGTAATAATTTTCTGCAATAAAACACACACGTTCAGTAAAGTAACAATTCCTAGGTGGCTGACAGAAACCTAATTCAAAGCCTCAAAAGTTCTTAATTACAACAACTTACAAGACTTTCATTGGCCAGTAACATACATACATGTCATTGTCAGGAACCAGTTTTCAGAGCAAAACAAACTGTTTCAATCTTCAACCATGATAATACTGTGTAACTTGTTCTAAGATAGGCCTAAACACACACTAAAGGAAGATCACTGAAAAGCTACATACTTGTGGAAAATACAGTACCACTATCACGGCCAAATACCTGACTGTGAATGACAGGCACAGACAGTAGCACAGGCCTAAGCGTACGTTTATGATTTTTGTCATGTTTTCAATATACAGTGTATTTGGTCCTATGCTCCCATATTTTGGAGGAAAAAAGTAATAAAAAAAATCAACATTTTAACAAACCTTAAAAGATAAAAAACTCCATTTTATTTCAGTGACAGGAAGAGTCATTCACATGAAATGGTATACTCAATATAGACCTGGGCCCTTTACTGAAAAGGGTTACACATCTGAAACGCAAAGCATAATGAATTCCAATTTCCATATACAATACAAGTCAGCAACAAAAACACAGCAAAATATTAACATAAATTTAATGGCTATGATGTTACATATTCAGTATTTTCAGCACTTCATAAATGTACACAGCAAGGCTAGATAGTTTGGAGTGAGACAAATATAAAATAGAAAATGTACTCAAGATGGCGATTGTCCCCATATGAAAGGATGCAATTAATAATTTACACCATGACACATTATAATCATATCAGAATTTCTATACTGAAATTTGAAACACCAGCCTAAATAACAAAAATTCAAAGGTACATAATCATTAATAATTATTCACTCCTTGGATAATAAATCATAATAACGCTAAATCATGTTAATTTGTTGACAAGACAGATTGACATCTCTTCAACACTTAATGACAAATCCACCAAGAAGTCTGTTTTCTGTAAACAAAAACGATGCTAACCAGTTAAGAAAGAAAGAAAAAGAGAGAGAGAGAGAGAGAGCGAGAGAGAGAGAGAGAGCGAGAGAGAGAGAGAGAGAGAGAGAGAGAGAGAGAGAGAGAGAGAGAGAGAGAGAGAGGAGAGAGAGAGAGAGCTTGGAAAAATGGACTAAAAAACGACTCATGATTTGTTTGTATAATTTACGAACACACACTAAAATAATTCTGTACTGAAGAAGGTTTACATTTAAGAGATGGATAAATCTGACGAACCCAGTAAATGTGTCTAAATTTACTCACCATGATTGTGTGGCATGGATACTTTTTGCGCACATCACGTACAAACTGCACAAAGTGCTCAGAGTAACCATTGGCAACGTCTATACAGATGTAGTTGATCTCTGGCACAGCATCCAAAATCTTACTCAGTTTGGCCAGGTCCCCATCTCCAATACCAGAGCTGGCTGCAACGTGCTGTGCAACACAAAAAAATGTGTATTGTAAGAAACATTGGGATATATTTTACTTTGACTTGGGAATGATTTTATTTTCACTCGGGTATAATTTCATTTTCACTTGGGTGTAATTTCATTTCCACTGGGTATAATTGACTTATGGTACAATGTTCTGTACCAAGGAAAAAGATATATTCACAACAAAATGCTGGGTGCTTTTAATTTGACTAAACTGACAGGTATAATTCTATTTTCACTCGGGTATAATTTCATTTTCACTTGGGTGTAATTTCATTTCCACTGGGTATAACTGACTTATGGTACAATGTTCTGTACCAAGGAAAAAGATATATTCACAACAAAATGCTGGGTGCTTTTAATTTGACTAAACTGACAGCTGACTGCAATATCAAAACTGAAAAATGAATAAATACAAATAGAAAGAAATCTGATAACATTTCTGTATGTTCTTGTCAAAAACGTATCTTTTTCTATGACAAAATAATTATCTAACTTACACTGTAAGGCTCATAACTTCTAGCATTAATACATGTACAGTAATGAATCCCCACCCCCACCCAATAAGCCTGGTAATGAGAAAAGCTGATTCTAGTTTTAAGACAGAAATAGAATCTAACTCCAAAATTTAGTTTGAACATGGCAGAATATTCCAGTTTTTCAAAGAAAAACTAGAATTCTAGTTTAAACCAGAAAATATCCACTTGAAAGATATATTTCAGTCTGTCCTACTAAAGAATTAACATTCCAGTTAAAGACAAAATCTCAAGTTTTTATGTGTATGTATGTATACATGTATTCATATATCTTTCTGTGTGTGTGTGTTGTGTGTGTGTGTGTGTGTGTGTGTGTGTGTGTGTGTGTGTGTGTGTGTGTGTGTGTGTGTGTGTGTTGTTGTGCGCGCACACACGTGCATGTGAGAGTTATATTTTATATATTTGTAATCTAGTTATCTATTCAATGTAGTTCAAATCTATTCAGTTATTTACTTGGATTTTTATCCAATAACATCATTTTCATCTATTATGGATTTTTATCCAATAACATCATTTTCATCTATTATCTATTTATAAGCCAGAAATTTGAAAAAAGAACACATTTTTCTCCACTTTGCAAAGAATCTGCCTTTCCTTGAAATGAATCATATTGTTCATTGATGAACAAGTATAAAACCATCCACAAATGCCAACCTGTTTACATCATCATCTTACATTACAGATACTGGTTGCATAGAATATGGCAATTAGATCATGTGGAATAAGATCAACAACAAAAATTAGCAAGGTTTTATTTTCTTTCTTTCTTTTTTTTTTTTAAATACACATTAATTAACTTTTCCTCATTAACAGATTTCAAGTGAGGAAAAAATAGACAATACATATCCTCACAACAACAACAGCAGCACAACCACCACCACCACCACCACAACACACAAACACTATACAGTAGAGTCCTCCTCTAACTAACTTGCCTACAATGAATTCCCACATTAATGTACTCTTTTATTTTCCCTACCCACTTCCTTCTCTTTCCAGCTTATAAAATACTGTCTATGATGAACAAAACCTACTAACATACATAACAAACTCCTCTTTGTACAAATGTCAAATCTCAAAGGTCAAGCTTGCTATGTATAGTCTTACCCTACAATGATAAACGCTCAAGACTAGCACAACTACTCATGTGCAGCACAACAATCAGCAATCTGGGCTAGATTTTTTTCAAGAATCATTGAAATCTGTGTTGGCCACTTTTTATGATGGTGATAAACACATGGCAGGAACAAGTTTATGCCATGTGTGCTTGCGTGCTTGTGTGCTTGCGTGCTTGTGCTTGCTGCTGTGCTGTTTGTGTGTGTGTGTGGGTGTGTGTGCGTGTGCGTGCTGCGTGTATGTGTGTGAGTGAGTGTGAGAGGATGTCCGTGTCTCTGTTTTGGATATTTAATAACTGAGCTGAAAAACATCACAACAATGACATATAAAAATTAATGTTCTGAATAACGCCTGAACTCCAGCAGCAAGGCAACAATGAGCACTGTGTAAGGTCACTGATTTTTCTTACTAGCTGTAGCTACAAGAAAGTACTAATTAATACATGAACACTTATCCAGTCTCCCTTGAATTTCATTGTAGGCAGATTCCACAAGTATATACATACATGTGTGTGCATGTTCAAATCACACGCAGGCAAGCAATTACGCCTTCAGATTCTGCTTGGTAAATGTGTTACTTATAAGATGCAGCTATGTACATCTTTCCACAAACATTCAAAGGAAAAGGTAGTGGAATTTAACAAAACAAGACAGGCGCAAATTTCTGGCAAAGTGGCCTTTGTAAAACAGACACAAAAGACAACACAGAAACAGATTTACCTGACTTAGGACAAAAACAGCACATCACCTAACTTCCCTGACGTTTCAATGAGCACAATGCTGGAGAAAATGAATGACTTAAATTCATTTATTACTTATTTATTTGCTGGAGAAAATGATTTATTCAATTCATTTACTTCTATTCATTTAAAAAAAAAAATCTTATTCATTTCTTTAAATCTTATTAATCTTTTTTAATCTATGCTTATTCTTACATGCCACCCTACACTTTGTTTAATTAAAGGCTTAAATGACTATAACACTTTTTCTTTGTTTATTTATCAGTGTTTTTATATTTCCATTTCTCTGTGGAAAGGAATGAGGGGAAAGGCAACACTATACAGATTTGTTGGAAGTGTCACACACAACATTCCTGTGGCTGAAAGCAAAACATTATGTCTATGCAAATTCAGTCACAGGTGGTAAACTAATGACCACTGATCACAGGTGGTGAAACAATGACAATGACATGAGCAAAGCACAGTGAACAGGATACGCCATCAAGTTCAATGTCACAGATTTTTTTCTTTCTGTATTTTAGGTAAAACGAGCACGTGGGAATGAAACTTTCAAAAGTGAAAAGGTCATGACACATCAACATAAGACCAGTCAGATATGTACATAAGGCAAACGATGACTGGGTCCGAATGGATCATGCAGTGCATGGACAGCCCCCTTTGCTTGGGAGCTTCCGACAACTGAGTGCCGAGACTATATTAAGGGGAGAACAGCTGGCAGCTGGATACACTGCCCAACAGACAAATGAAGGCAAGAGAGGGCTCTTCCATTTTCTCTTGATCCAGTAGTTGGGCTGGACATGGTTGTGCACACTGTGTGGCTATCATTTCCCCACCTTGCCATTTGCTTTGTAAACAAGGTAACTGATGACTGGGTCCGAATGGATCAAGCAGCATTAGGACAGCCCCCTTCTGCTTGGTGAAATGGATATTATGTAGTGTCAGGAGCTAGAAGCTGATTGTCTGGGCAGTGGTGAGGCATCAGTGCTCTGGGTCCTATTCAGAACCCTAAGAACCCTTTTACTTCCTTGTCATCTCTAACCCTGAACCTTGCCTTACCTTAATAGCTTCCTTGTTCTTGGCAGCAAAATCTTTCCAGGCATCCACTGAATAGTGTTTGTGAATGGTGGTGAACATCAGATGCTGTAACACACAATATCAGTTTTATTTTTGTAAAGATGTCAACAGATTAGCAATTAGTAGTAGTAATATTGTTTAAAGCCCAGCTGACTGCACAGAGCCATATCAGGACTATAACCAACTCAAAACACAACACCTCAGCAACCCTGAAAAAATAACTGGAGAAGAAAATTAAGTACACATATATCAATGCATTTGCACACGTAACCTAAGGATATATGCGCTTCTGGCACAGATGTTTCCTCCCAATTTATCACCGTAGAAACGGAACTTGGTGTGCTGTTGTCACACAATTTGATCTGGTGTCTAGTTTCATACTTTATCTTTACTGGTTCAGTTTTCAGGAGTCCAATACTATCAAACACAATCTCTGTTAATTTCATCCAGACGTTTCAGGGGCCTAACTTCTCTGCAGTGTTTCTATTCAGTACATTATTCCCAGAACAATTTCTGACTACAATCAAACAGCTCACCTCTAACACACAACCTGCCTGTGCTGACATAAGACTTATACCAACCAAAGGGATTATTCTTGAAACTTTCAAATTATGGCACATTTTCACTCATTTTTCAGTAGACAAAAAAACCCAACAACAACAACAAAACCAAACCAAAAATACAAGAGATCTTGACCTTATCTCCTCGCTATATGACAATACAGCCCTCAAACAAACAAAAATCCTTTATAGTGTTCGCTACTGTATCACATGATCAAGACTTAGACGTTCTGCCCCTTTGTCCCCATTCTTTCCCTCCTGTGCTCCTGAGCACAGCTTCTCATTTCTTCCCAACTCCCCATCCTCTTGAATCATACATGTCTGGGTCTGGTAGTTTTAAGATTGGGCCATAGAGATGTCTTGGTAATACCGATAATATTTTTGTAGCAATTAAAAACAAATTATAATTGGTGTTCTAAATTCCCCATCCTCTTATTTCTTCTTTCTCTCTCTTTTTTTTTCCCTAGGGGGTGGGGGGTAGGGTGTCAAAATGCAAAAACACAGCCCTCCTGCTATCAAACACATACAATCAGTATGTGCTTACTTATTACCCCCTCTTTATCATACACATTAATCAACTACCCTCTGCTAACCATTTTCAATCTGCTCCACTGTTCCGTCCGTGTCCTGTCAGTGTGTCTGCATTTTCTTCTTGTGTGTGTGTGTGTGTGTGTGTGTGTGTGTGTGTGTGTGTGTGTGTGTGTGTGTGTGTGTGTGTGTGTGTGTGGTGTGTGTGTGTGTGTGTGTGTGTGTGTAGTTGTGTGTGTATGTATGCGTGTGTGTGCATGCGTGTGTGCGCACATGTATGCGCATGTGTGTATGTTCTGGTGTGTGTGTGTGCTTTTCAGTTTTTGGTACTCTGTTGAAGAACCAAAGGCAGGAACTGGTAGGCTGTATATATGTCCTGTCTCATGTTTGTGAGAGTTTGAAGTTTGTTTAAGATGGATTCATCACACTCGGACAATTCCATAAGCACTCCACTTGAGTCTGCCAGCGATTATCTGGCAGATTTTCTAAATCTGAGCCTGCACAAACCTATGACCTGGCAAGGTCATGACATGGGAAGAAGAGGGAGAGGGAGGAAAGGAATCTTTGAAACACCAAGACATCACCAGAATAAAGGAAACATTAAGACAGCAAACAGGCCAGTTTTTAATATTTAAACTGGGACTGAAATCCATAAAACAGATCCCGTGTTCATGGCTCTATCAAAAGAATCAACCAGCCCCGTTTGTGTGAACAGAGTTCAAGTCTTAAGTTGAGTACAATACATTTCCTTTTCTTACCAAGTATTCATCAAAACTGGCAATAAACAATATCAAAAACCTTTTCTTCGACTAGTGATGTTTTTGAATGATCTCAACTTCAGTGACAATCTACTTGCAAATCACGACAGAACTGTTTGTTCTCATGTTGCCTTTCTTCAGGTTTCAAAAAGAAGTGCTTTGGTGGATGAAGGCTTTGCATGACATTAAATGAGATCACACTTCTGACACCATGAATATGAATGCGCCAATGTCTAACTCACATAATATGTACACCACAGGTCACACTCATCAGAGGAACACTGATTTTATTCAATTCCAAAGTCTGCCATGTCTACTCAACAGTGAAACTCAAAATGACACCCAGCCTTCATTCTTACACCTGTGTAAAACCAGTCACATGACCATTTGGTACCAATTACAATACTAAAAACACGCCGTAAATGATGTAACAACACAATCTGAATTTTGTGACATACCCGAGACATCTCCTTGGCTATTTCAAACGTTCCAACCGTATCCATGTTTGCAGCCATCACTGGAATGCCCAAGTAGGACTTTCCAGAATTCCTAAAAGTAAATGACCTTGTGAGATCCACCTGCACACAACAGAAAACATCACAGACATGTTCAAGCATCTCTGACTGGATGAAATCATCAGCACAAAAAGAAATGACATTTTTTATGAAGTCTCAATAAACACCACTTATCCCTTGTATCCCACTTAATGCAACCACCACCATTCCCCGAATTCTTTTTACATTCCTAATTTTCTCTGACCCTTTTCCAATCTGTTTTGATGGTTTATGCCATGGCTGGCATGTGTAGTCTGTAAACACTTGTGTTGACACTGTGCACATGACTGACCACTAACCACTGCAGCCTTGTAATATATGTGGCATGCATCATTTAGCTTGCTTGAAAAACAATTTAAGTAGTAAATAAATCAGATGCAGCATGCGTTCATTTAAAAAAATATTTAAAAAAAAAAATCTAAATAGAAATGTTAACAAGATCAGCAACTACCCAATTTCACTGGAAGCCATAGTTTTGCTCAAGTTGATTAATACCAACAATATGTAAATGCACAGTATGCCTCAAAGCAACAAAGCTGTGGATTATGTAGTACTATATGCCTGAACTGCTGTTAGATGGACATGAACAAGAGTGAAAAAGAAACACCCCAGGGTGCTGGACGGGTCCCAGAGCACCAATGCCATAATCAGGGCTCCCACTGAGGAAAAGCAAAAATCCCGGAAAATCAGGGGGGGGGGGGGGGGGGGGACTTGCCCATTGAAAAGTTTGAAAATTTATGTTTAAAATGGCGCAATCTCACACATATCTGAACTTAATTTAAAGTTTTTTATAGTTTTTTTTTTTCACGGGAAAAAAATACATTTTTTTGCGGATTCTCACTTTTAGCGGAAATCCGCGAATTTGCGGAAAAGTGGGAGCCATGCACAATACTCTCCAGACATTCACCTACAAGCTCCTGACACCACACAGCAGCCATTTCATCAAGCAAAAGGGGGCTGTCCATGTGCTGTATGATCCATTCATGATTCAAATCCAGTCATCACTTACCTAGTTTACAAACTGAATGGAAAGGTGGGCAGATAACAAACCACAGGACATTGCCACACAACGAGCACTAACCAGGTCCAGCCAAGCTACTGGACCCAAAAAGAATGGAAGAGTCTTCTCTCAATTTACAGTTTTTTACACCTTCATCTCTCTATTGAGTAGCCCGCCCACCCCAGCATGCACAGCTGCCAGCTCTTAGAACTCCCCTTACTGTAGTCTCAGCACTTGATAGTTGGAAGCTCCCAACATTGTTTTACCTGGGGCTGTGCATGTAGCTGCAAAAGTGGGCAGGAATGTTGTAGACGCAACCCTTTTTGTTTTTCAGCTAGATCTGACACGCCTCCAAGTTCGTCATCTTTCCGAGGTGTCACCAGGACTTTCCCTACAGTGGTTAGGCCTGCTTCCCTGAAGCCAGCAGCCAAGCCGCAGGGGAAAAAGAATAAGAAATACCTAATGGTGCTGGATTGGGACCCAAGCACCAATGCCTAACACTATCACGATAATCGCCTCCCAACTCTCGATGCCAGACGGTACACATTTCACGAAGAAGAGGGGTGGGGGTGGGGAAGCTGTCCATGTGCTATATGACCTGTGTGGACCAAATCATAAATTCCTTTGTTTATAAACTGAATCAGCAATCGTAAGGATAAGAGATGACAAACCCTGGAACAAAACCATACAACATGCACTAACCAGCAGTCAGAAGCTCCCAACGTTTTACAACCACTAGAGGTGTGCATTTGGCCGCAAAGCATACCTCAGAGCTAGCTCCTGGTCTTTATCCATGGGGAAGACATTACATAATGACTCTTTCAGTTCATACCCACACTGACTTGAGTTTTGTATATTATACATTATATCTTATATAGTATCTTTATAACCCTAATAAATTAAGAGGTACACACTTTCCTGCTTTCTGGTCAGGACCCTAACTTGGTTAATTGGTACTGGATCTACATCATTTAGTCTATGTTGGATCTTAATTCTTATTGAGCATGAGGTCACCAACTAGTCATAGTTACCAACCACAGATTTGGTATATTTGCATGTTTGGACTTATTGCTAGTCTTTGTCGTTTGCTGTTTGGGAAAATCTGATAAACTTTTGATTTTTCCTCCCCCAAGGCAGTTTTGTGTATGGGAAAACAGACAAATGTCACGTGTGTGTGTGTGTGTACATGCACATGTGTGTCCCTTTGTGTGTGTGTACGTCTACATTTCTGATTTCATCTGCTGGTAACTTAGTAAGAGGTAGGCTCCACAATGACATTACTGACAATTACAGTGCTTAGTTTTGTTGCAGACTTTCATCATTAACATATCGTAATAATTTTCTGTCGCATGAGTCTGATGAGACGAGAGTTGTCTGACAAATCATCAATCGGCTTAATTAATTTGTACGTGGGTTCAATACCGATGACGATCGACGTTGGCACAGGAACATATCGAATGACATTGACAATGACGACAAACAGACCTAAAGTGTAAAGGTGAGTGCCATGCCAAACTGACTTCACAGGTGCCGCTTGTCTCACTTCATGTTCGACCACTTACATCTGATCGGCTCCGAAGGGTGCTCCGTTTAGGTCGAACTAAGACATCTTTAAAGTCCAGTTTGATGTCATTGTCGATCCGTGGCATGGTGACAGATCACAGACTAGATGGCACTAGTTAAAACTACTTGTCTCTAGACAGTAAAATATGTCGCACAGGTGCGGTGTTGGTTCGCTTCGCGCCGAGAGAGACCGACCCGACGGCGCAAACGCAGAAGATAACTAGGCCTACCAGGGTAGGTCACTCTATTACACAACCAGTGACCTGTCTGCCTTGGTTCTGCAGTTCTGCTTTTCTTCTGCAAGTCCATCGCAACTTGATCATAGGCACAAAGATGTTTTCATCGACCGGCAGATCATTTATCCGTGTTTTGGGATCTGTGCGTCTTGTCTTTCGAGGCATAAGAACACAGGCTTCAAACAGCCAAGCTGTAAATAGCGCTACAGGTAGGCAATCATGCGGACACTGCCGATTATATTTAGACTACATTTTATGCAACAGTCTGGTCACAGAAAAGTAGAATACCTAATATTTCTTAGTAAATGAGTAGATCAATGAGTGTGCCTGTTGCTCCTTTCTCATTGAGATACTCGTATCGAGCCCAGCTAGATAATTCATCCCAAATCGGGATCAATTCAAAAATGGGACCCATGTCCCGTTTCGCATCAGTTATTAAGTCCTTTGCCTAGGGGCTTTGGTGCCAAATACATTGTTTTGCTTATTATTTGCAGGCAATTTTTGGCTGGGAAGTTCCGATAGGTATCCTAATAATTCATACAAATTTTAGCATGTAAACTGTTGCATGAAAATGTAGGCTACATGTCCCATTTTTTTCTGAAAGGAAATTGAACAGAATAATCATAAAACTCAAAGTCATGATCCATAAATAGATCACCAGATGAAATTACTAGTACAAGGTTCTGAAGCCTTGAGATCAAGCACTGTTTCTCTTTCTTCAATCATCTATCTGTTATATGTATTCAATCACTGGAGTTCAATTCTACTCAGGTGTATGTAAAGGTTGACATGGCGCTAGTCATTCCATATTCCTATTCAATGTTCAAATGAGGAGAAAGAAAATATGCGTGTGCCTATTATCCCATAATAATAATAAATGAAAAATATTACAGTCGAGTCCGCCTTCTGCAAAATTCGATGGAGAGTGAATGTGTTCATTATAGCAGTAGTTCATAGTAGCAAGAACAAAACAAAAAAACCCAAAAAAATCAAGAAAACAAACAAACAAAAAACAGGGACAAAATCAATGAGCTTTACACACTGCACTGATTGTTTGTTGACTTGCTGGTGGAGTGCAGATGTTGATCACAACATTCCTTGTTTTATACATCACCAAATTAATATGTTTATCTGTTAGTTTTATGGCGTAGTTTTTGAAGAATCCAAAAAGAAACACACACACACACTCATACACGCACACACACACACACACACACACACACACACACACACACACACACACACACACCCACACACCCACACACGCATACACACACATAGACATGCACACAGTTTTCCAGTAAAAATTACAGAGAATGAAAAGAAAAGACATGTATAGAAGGATTCTGGCCCAGATAATATTGACTATCAACATCAGTGTGTACAAATTTTTTTGTCAGCCTGTGAAAAATCCAACAGCTAAATATTTATAGTTCATTATGATTTTTGTTCATGGTTACATTTAGCTAGTTTGTGTTTAAACAGTTAGTTATGGTAAATAACTTCATTTTTTAGCTTGGTAAATAACTTCATATGTTCATCATCATCGTCATCAGGTGCCCTGCCGAATGGCGTTGGCGACCATGGACTTCCAACCATCTCTATCTCTCGTTGCCCTAGCATCTCCCCCGCTCCCCTCATCCCCAGCCACTCTGCAAGTCTGTCCAGCATTCTCTCCCTGGGTCTACCTGGTGCTCTCTTTCCCTCCAGCTTTCCCACTGTGACCAGGTGCTCCAAATCCCCCTTCCTCATAAAAAGGCCTATAAATGTTGCTTGTCTTTTCCTAATCTTCCTTATGAGTGATCTACTTGTGTCTGCCTCCATCAAGACTGTCTCGTTTGTTTTCTTTGCTGTCCATGGAACTTCTTCTGAGAAACCACATCTCGGCTGCCTCAATCTTGCTCTGGCTTTGCTTGCTGACTGTCCACGCCTCGCATCTGTACAACAGTATTGGTTCTATATAACATTCAAGGATTCTCTTTCTGATGTTAATTGATAGGCATTTGTTGTTAAGTATGCTTGTCATCTTCTTGAATGCTGTTTTGGCTTGGCTGATTCTGCCAGCTATTTCCGATGTGCATCTGTTGTCTGATGAAATGACCGTTCCCAGGTATTTGAACTTATTAACCTGTGTCAAGGTTGTGCCATTTGCTGTTATTTTGCATGAGGGGATTTCATGTTTTTTACTGATCACCATGACTTCAGTCTTCCTGCTGTTTAGTTCCAACCCCATCATACCTTTGCTTTCTATTTCTAGTATATTCACAAGGTTTTGTAGGTCCTTTCATTTTCTGCAATTAACACGGTGTCATCTGCGTACCGAATGTTGTTTATCATTTTCCCTCCAACCTTTAATCCAGGGTCTTGTTCTAGGGTTCTCATGATGTTTTCGCTGTATAGTGAAATAGATCTGGTGACAAAACACAACCCTGTCTGACTCCTCTTTTGATGTTTTGAAAAGAGCTTATATTGTTTTCTATTCTCATTGCAGCTGTTTGTTCCCAGTACATATTCCTTATTATTTGTAGATCTTTTCCATCAACGTTGAGTCTCTCCAGTTGGTTGATCAATTCTTCATGTTGTACCCGATCGAAAGCCTTGGTATAGTCAACAAAGCATAAATACAGATCCTTATTCATCTCAATTGACCTCTCTATGATAGTTCTTAAGATTATATGGCATTAATAGTTCCTTTCCCTTCCACAAATCCACACTGTTCTTCTGCTATTTCTCTTTTGATTCTATTCCTTGTCCTCATCATGAGACATGATTATTCTTAACAGGATTTTTGTTACATGACTCATCAAACTGATTGTGCAATGGAGTTCGCATTCTATAGCCCCTGTCTTCTTTGGAAGTGCAATGAAAATTGATTTTGACATATCTTTGGGGATTTTTCCAGTGTCATAAATTTCATTTAGGAGGACTTATTTTTTCTATGCCAAATTCCTCCAGGGCTTCAATCATCTCTGTAGTAATGTTGTCTGGTCCTGGGGCTTTTCCTGGTTTCATATATGTTAGCATGGTAAATAACTTCATTTGTTGGCATTTCCCTCTCTTTCTCCAGTTGCCTTTTCATTCCTTCAGGCTCAAGACTGACTACACATAAGCATTTCCATTTGCCCTTTCTCTATCTGCAACCCTATCCACACATCCCTTCTGCCCCCCCCCCCCCTTTTTTTTTTGGGGGGGGGGGGGAGGGGTTCTGAAATCACGTAAATAGATAGACATTAAATCAGTGCTTGCCACACACACATCTGGCATACACTCATTGCTGCTGGTGTTAAATCACAGGTGTGGCAGCAATTAAGTGGCTGACACTGTTTTCATTGGTTCTGAAAAAAATCTAGCTCTGTTTTCTGATTTGAGCTCTTGTTTGTTGTAGGGCAAGACTATACTTAGAAAACTTGGCCTTTGGGAAGCAACACCTCATTTGCATAAACAGGAATTTGTTATGTGTGATAGTAGATTTTATTCATTATTAACTTATAGACATTACAAGAGGAAAGAGAAGGATTGTAGACAGGTTCATAGTAGATGGACTCCACTGTATATGCTAAACAGTTTTTCAACAATTTCTTGTTTTATTGAGAAGTTGTGAGAGAAGATAACAATAGAAGCAGATATTGAAAACATAGGAATGGAAATTGGCAGTTGCAGCATCACATATCTATGATATGCTGATGAAAATGCACTGATGTTGGACAATAGCATGAAAAGAATTCTGTACAGAATAGATTTAGCAGGCAGGAAGGCAGGTCTAAATCTAAATGCCAGTAAGATAAAATTTATCTGTCTTGAAAGAGAAAAAAGTCAAGCATGTCAAGATGTTCAAATCAAACAAATCCAAAGCATTTAGAAGCAATAAATTTGTGTTTGTGTGGCATGTATATATGTGTTAGTGGTGTGTGTTTTGTATGTGTGTGCGTGCATGCTTGTGTGGGTGAGTGTGTGTGTGTATGTGCATGGCATTATATGTGTTAGTTGGGGGGTGGGGGGTGTTTGTGTGTGTATGTGTAGATTTTGCCTTTTTTTTTTTTTTGCCAATTAGTAATTTACAGCATGTTAGGTCATTATCAGTCATGAAGACAATTGTCAGCTTGCTGAGGGTTCCCAGGTTGAGGTTATCAGTAACTAAGGAGCTGGAATCAGTCAGTGGGACAGGGTGGTTAATGCAACAGACTGCTGTCTGGGTCATGGGTTCAAACCGGTTAGAAAAAAGTTGTGGGATTTTTCAGCCCCAACCAGCTCCTACGACTGTGCTATGGGCTTATTGGGAAGACCAGGACCACACACTCCAGTCTCACTCACTCATTGAAGGTGTTGGTCAAATTTCCTGACCCAGATGGCAGATGTTTGTATCTGACTAGCTGTAGCTCTCAGGTCTGGTTGATGTCAAGGATGTGTGATGAAAGTAAGGATAAGAGTACTGCCCTGTCACGTACTGTAGTCTCGATCCAAAATGGAAATCCCTAGCATCTTCACTATCATCTCCATTCTTGTCACATTCTTGAAACATTGTCCCAAGTTCTGTGACCCTTCATGCCCTGTTTTTATAATGATGTCTGTGTTTGTGAGTTTGGACGTGTTTCAGAGAACTGAAATGAGTGATGACTGGCATATGGGTAGTTGTTACTGGATCATTGCAAAAGATGGGGATATAAACTGCTGGGTTATGACTCCTTTTTATGGTCATGAGATCTTGACTGCCTATGCTCAGTGATGAATCTTTCTTCAGTTGTTCATTTATCATTAAATCAAAGAATTGGCATAAAAGGTGTACAGAAAGCCAGTCGATATATTGTCTCAGTGTTTGTGTCTCTCTCAGTAAGACACGCATACATGCACGCTCTCACGACATGCCTTTTGTTTCATGTATACACCGTCACAGACAACGAGTTGCAATTGTATAGTCATACCATATAGAGTATTCATTCACTCTTCCCTTCTCACACAATCTTCACACTCATGTACCTGCATGCACACACACATGCACATGCACGCACACACGCATGCACGCACGCACACACACACATACACACACACACACACACACACACACACACTCACACACACACACACACACACACACACACACACACACCCCACACACACACACACACACACACACATTGTATACTCACACACCAGTATTGTCTCTCAAACACACACTTACATTCTCATAACCATGCATCCATGCACTTGTGTACACACATGCACACATACGTGACATAGACACTATTTTACAGAATGTAATATTGCTTCTGAAGTATAAGTTGTGCTTTGAAAAGGTAGTAAACTTTTCTTTGCTGTGTAATTGTGTTCAATCAAATGTGTACAGCTGCTGAAGAAACTGTGGTGAGGAAGGACATGCCTGCAAACGACATGAGACCTCTGTACTTGGATGTCCAGGCCACAACACCATTGGTCAGTTCTGTTTTTTAATGACTTTTTTAATCAGATATTATTTCATATCTGATAAACAAGGGAAACAAAGATGAAAACTCTAAGCAAAGTAGTCACTGTTACTTTTGTTACTTCTCATGATTATTACAGATTTATGAATGGCTGTATTTATAAAAGGCTTAGCATGTTTCATAAAAATCAGTCTTTTCTGTTCCCAGGATCCCAGAGTTCTGGACAAAATGCTGCCGTATATGGTGAGCTTGTATGGCAACCCACACTCCAGGACACATGCTTATGGTTGGGAGAGTGAACAAGCAATGGAAAATGCCAGAGAGGTGAGAGAGCTAAAAATCAAAATAAAGACAAAACACTAAAACAGACAGTAAACTATGTCAGGAGAATAGTCTTGTTAGACAGGCTCCAGATATTATGAAATGTCTGAGGTCTTTCCACAAATAAGAACATTAATTGAGCTTAGTTTAGTTTAGATAAAGTTTGATATAGTTTTACCGCATTAATCAAAATGAAGGAAAAGTAATTATAATTTGACTATAAAATTAATCAAAGATAAGAAGTATACCTGTAATTTCAAATTGTATACCGTTAGATACAAATTTGATTAAGGAAAGGAATAGCATTGTATTCTATATTTTGTCAGTTGCTTTCTGACTTGTGTGTCTTTGTGTATATGTGCAAGCTTGCATGTGCGCTTGAGGCAGAAGTTTATCATGAAGATGTCCCATTTTGATTTTTATCTTTCTTGATAACATTTTTAAAGATTAAGTTGGACACAAACTATCATTGTGGATTTTCTGGTGCTATTGTGTGTGTGTGTGTATGTGTGTGTGTGTGTGTGTGTGTGTGTGTGTGTGTGTGTGTGTGTGTGTGTGTGTGTGTGTGTGTGTGTGTGTGTGTGTGTGTGTGTGTGTGTGTGTGACACAACATAAATGAATAGATGTTTGATTGTTGAACATGACAGCAAGTGGCAGAACTGATTGGAGCTCACCCAAAGGAAATAATCTTTACAAGCGGAGCAACAGAGTCCAACAATATTGCTGTGAAGGGTGTGGGCAGATTCTACAAGAGCAAGAAGAAACACATCATCACCACACAGACGGTAAAGGAAATTTTAATTGTACATGTCCTGCCTTACCTCTTAAATGCAGACTGACATCATTTAGTTAGGGCTATCCCTGTGCAAAATATCAGTTTGGCTAAAGTGATAGTGGGAAATTGTATAGAGCCTCCTACTAGATGTCGTAAGGCTCTTATTTCCCCAAAACTCAAGAAATATATATAGATCGTACTGTTGCAAGAGAAAATTAAACAGCCTTTTGTTGAAGTGAGGTCATCTTCTGTCTTACCAGGGAAAAGAGGTAAATACTGTAAATACTGTAAAGATGTCATAAAACGTTTTGAGATCTTAACCACTTGAGATGGTGCAGTGGATCATCAGACAATGTCATTTTGTGATTTGTCGTTTCACTTCAAAGTATAGACTCAAAACAGCTGCCATGTTCTTTACACATAGTAATCATTCTAAATGTCAAATACAGCTGAGCTTTGTCTTCAGGAATGGAGATCCAGAGTGTAGAAAAAAATTTTTTTTCTGAGTGTGGAAAAAATTCAGTACAAAATAGGGAAAACACTTTTCAATATAAACGTAAGAACAGAACTTTGAGATTGTGTGTATCAGTTTCTTAACCCTTTGACCCCCATATCCTGTCCACCAGCGTCTTGTGTCGTTGACCGTGCTAGCAAAGCAAAATCTCAACCCATCAACTCCCTATTGACCAGGTGAGGGAGTCGAAGGGTTAAGTTTCTGCTTTACTGGATAGGGTGCAGGAGTCAAAGGGTTAAAATTGAGCTTCTGTCTTCTGTCAGAAGTGGAAGATACTCAAAACATTATTTCCTCTTTTTTGTCACTCTCTTTGTGAACAAGGTTGTCCTATCCATTGATTCTTATCATGTATATGTGTGTAGGAACACAAATGTGTGCTGGATTCGTGCCGTGCTTTGGAAGCTGAAGGATTTGATGTGACCTATCTGCCTGTGCAGACCAATGGTTTGATTGATCTGAAGGTGATTGCTATTGCTTATTCATTCCATCCATAACCATGCAATACTCATACTGTTACATCTTGTTTCTGTTGATATGGTTTCTGTTGATATTGTATGTGTGTGTGTGTTGTGTTGTGTGTGTGTGTTGTGGTGTGTGTGTGTGTGTGTGTGTGTGTGTGTGTGTGTGTGTGTTGTGTGTGTGTTTGTGTATGTGTGTGTGTGTGATAAACGTTATATATTGTATGTGCATTTCTGTGGTCTTGCACACACATATGCTCGCACATGTGCTTGCACACACACACACACACGTGTATGCACACATACATGCGCACGAGCACACAGACACACTCTCACACACGCAACACACACAACACACACACACACACACACACACACACACACACACACACACACACACACACACACACACACACACACACCACACTCTCTCTCTCTCTCACACACACACACACACACACTCACACTCTCACACACACACAAACACACACACACACACACACACACGCACACGTGCTGCTCATTATACTTAAGATAGGGCTCATTATACTTAGATAGGTGCTCATTATATATGATAGGCGCTATTATATTATGATAGCTGTGAATGAGTGTTTTTTGTTGTTGTTGTTTTTAATGTTTAATATGAAATGTAAGAAAATGATATTCAAAGTGAAAGTTCAGAATATCCTTTAATAAACAAAATTATTAACATTTTTTTTCTTTCAGTGAATGAGAGAATTTTGAATTGTTATGATTTGTATGCTCAGCAGCATAATAATTTTTGTCAGAGTATGAATAACGGTACTGATAATGCTTTGAAAGGTGGCAGGGGAAGGGGGGGCCAAAGGAGATTCGTTTTGGTTTTATTTTTATTTTAACATGTCCAGTAGCAGTAAAGAAATTGACATTGTTGGAATGGGTGAGAATTCTGTGTATGTTTGAGTGATAGTCGTTGTATTCGTCATCATCATCATGTGCCTTGCTGCATGGTGTTGGGATCATAGCCCTCCATATGCGTCTATCCCTTGTCACCGCAAGCACATCTTCTCTTCTTGATGTTGTCATTGTATTGCTGTCAAATAATGTTGGTATTTTGTGTGTGTGTGTGGGGTGGGTGGGTGGGGTGGTGGGTGGTGTGGTGTGTGTGTGTGTGCACTTGTGTGTGTGTGTGTGTCTGTGTGTGTGTGTGTGTGCACTTGTGTGTGTGTGTGTGTCTGTGTGTGTGTATATGCACTTTGTGTGTGTGTGCACTTTGTGTGTGTGCGCATGTGTTTGTGCATGCATGTGCGCGTGCATGTGTGTGTGTGTGTGTGTGTGTGTTTCAGAAGTGGAAGATACTCAAAACATTACTTCCTCTTTTTTGTCACTCTCTTTGTGAACAAGGTTGTCCTATCCATTGTTGGGGGTGGAGAGGGGGAATTGTTTATCATTTTTTGTGGATACGTTTGATAGCATGAAGCACAGGCACATGATTATATTGCCTTTATCGATATTACACAGATGTTTGAGGAGGCTATCCGACCTGACACTGCCCTCGTCTCCATAATGTTTGTCAACAATGAGATTGGTGTCAGACAGCCAGTTAAAGAGATTGGTAAGCTTTCTGCTTTGTACATGTACATTAAAACAAGTCCCTCACCTTTCTCACCTGTCGGCATCAACAGATTCAGTGTTAGCCACTGCACTCTTTGACACCACCATCTCCTTCCAGATCACTTTGTCTTGACTTTTGTGGACAATTTCTTGAATATTTAAGCCACTGATGTTGGTTATGTTCTCAGTGTATGAGACTGAAAGTCTGCCTTTCTTCCTTTGTTTTTCCTGGAAAAATTGTTGCCATGAGGTCTGTGTTCTTGCTGCATGACACATAGCCAGTGTATTTTAGTCTTCTCTTGTTGATGTCTGCTCGTAGTTTTCTGGTGGTATCAATTCTTCCAGGAAACTTTCATTAGTTCTTTTGTCTGTCCATTTGACATACAGTAATCTCATTAGTTCTTTTGTCTGTCCATTTGACATACAGTAATCTCCAATAAAACCACAACTCTGCTGTCTCAATTCTTCTGCAATCGGCTTTTCTGTGAGTCCAGACTTCGCCGCCATAAATCATGACTGGCCAGATCATACAGTTTAACTCAATCGAGTCGCAGTCTTCAGGGTCATTCTGACCCCAATTCGGAGGATTTTTTAGCACATTTTAAAAAAATATAGAAAAACAACCAAATAAAGTAGACAAACAAACTAAAGTGATACAGAAAGACCAGGATTAGATCTTTACAAATAATCTTACTTTATTTATGGTATTCCGTGTACTTGTAAATGATGAGGTATCCAAATAGGTATCCAAAGGGGGGTAATTTTTTTTTTTGATGGATATGAACACACACTGTGAAACAGTTTTAGATGAAGTCCAGAACATGATTTCGATGCCATGGATGTTTCAGATCGCAAGATTACTGGTAGTTGTCTATATTTGCGTACAGTTGCTCCAGAGCACAAAATATTTACAGAATTGTGAGGTTCGACTTGCTTTCCTTGACGCCACTTGCGAAATTCGCATGTCGCGGGTAGCGCTGAAAAAAGGCTACTGTTGTCTTTGTTTCACATTGCCACAAACGGTCTAAGGTAAATAAATGCTGTAAACATACCCTAGTTTAGGTTCCCAGCGAGTTTTCCCTATAACTGACGCTTCTGACATAAAAAAAAATACAAATGTCCGCCGTCGATAAATCGACGTCGCGTACCCAAGCAGTAAACGGAAGTGACGGAGATTTTCTTCCGGCACGAAGTGATTGAGTTAAAAGTCTTAACTTTCAGGCTCTTTGGTATGCCTCTTGCCTTTCCAGATGTTGAGTTGGACCATTTTTTGCTTTGCCATTCCAGTTCTTATTTTGATGTTTGTGTTTACCTTGCCTGATGTAAAGAGAATCAGGAATCACGAGTCACTATGGTTAAGTGGTTAGGCAACAGACTACTGACTGTAAGGTCACGGATTCGAACCCAGCTGGTCTAAAAAATGAAAGAAAAACCCACAGATTATTAACGGATTGTCCTGCCCTGAGAGTTACTAGCCAGAGAGTGATACAGGTGCATTGGGAAGAATGGTGCCACATAGGCAAGTGTCACTCAGCGTATGTATGTGTCACTGATGGTGTTGCTTAAATTTCCTGACCAGCTCTGCAAGTGCCAAGAGAGAGATATATATATATATGACAGTAAGCATAGTGTAGAACCTGGTCACATGCTCTTAATCCTAGATGGAACTCAATAGCAGTAGCAGCAGCAGCATCCCCATTATCATGAAATCATCAAACATGATACTATTGTGAAATTTGTCCCCAATTCTGTAGTCCTTCGTGCCTTGATCTCATGGTAACTTCAGATTTGTTTTTCTTTATCACATCCATGGTTGAGATGAATTTATGTTGGGGTGTTGGTATCAGTGGTTTGTGAGGACTGTTGTTGGAGGACCATAGTACTGATCTCCTTACCAATGGGGGGGGGGGGGGGGATCTGTCATTCAGTCTAGATCCATGTCTAAGAGATTATTTTCATAAGTAGGGGCATAATAGGCAACGTCTTTTGTAAATTGGTCCAGAACAGGCACTGTTGAACTCCACTGAAGTGACCCAGCAGTAGTGCAGGATCTCCTCTGGTGGGTGGTTATATGGCAGCTTGACCCCTCTGGCTCCCTTGTGTTTCCTTGCTTAAGGACTTTGACTGAATGATGTAAGGGTTGGTGGTGTTAGACAAAGCTGGAATGAATAGTGCACAAGGACTTGACTGAATGACCTAAAAGTTGGTGGTGTTATGCAAAGCTGGAATGAATGGTTTGGGATAAACTTCACTGAGGCAGTGCAGAAGTTAGGACAGAAAAGAAAAGAGTATTGGAAGTCACAAATGTCAGAAGAATATTGGTTTAGTAAAAGAGCATTGGAAATCGCAAATGTCAGATGAATATTGGTTTAGTTAAAGAGCATTGGAAATCGCAAATGTCTGATGAATATTGGTTTAGTAAGAAGCATTAGAAGTCACAAATGTCTGATGAATATTGGTTAAGTTTGGAAGTCACAAATGTCTGATGAATATTGGTTTAGTAAAAGAGAATTGGAAGTCATAAATGTCTTATGACTATTGATTTAGTAAAAGAGCACTGGAAATCACAAACATCTGATGAATATTGGTTTGGTAAAAGAGCATTGGAAATCACAAACATCTGATGGATATTGGTTCAGTTAGAAGCATTGAAAGTTGTAAATGTCTGATGAATATTGGTTTAGTAAAAGTCCATTGGAAGTCACAGATGTCTGATGAATATTGACTTAGTAAAAGAGAATTGGAAGTCACAAATGTCTGATGAATATTGGTTTAGTAAAAGAGAATTGGAAGTCACAAATGTCTGATGGATATTGGTTTAGTAAGAAGCATTGGAAGTCACAAATGTCATATGATTATTACTTTAGTTATTGTTTACATTGTTTCAGAAAAAAAGTTCTTTAAACAAAAATTTGTTTGAAATTATAAATTACAAGAAATGATTTTGAAATTATTTCACAAGTAACCACTTATACTGTTCTTTTTCTTAATGCAGGTCAGATATGTCGGTCCAGAAAGGTATTCTTCCATACAGATGCCGCCCAGGCTGTGGGCAAGATTCCTGTTGATGTCGAGTCCATGAATATTGACCTGATGTCCATCAGTGGACACAAAGTCTATGGACCAAAAGGTGTGTGTGTGTGTGTGTGTGTGGCTGTAGTCGTTATGTTTTTGCTTATGTAGTCAAAGTTTATTTTAGTCCAACTGATCGTTTGTTACATTTTGCAAATTACTTCATCGTCATCATGCAATAATTTTCCGATTTCAGAATTTTAATCACTTACTTTTAAGGTGTAAGTGTGTGTGAGGGAGAGAAAGAGTATGAAACTGTTGTGTGTGTGTATGTGTGTGTGAGTGTGAATGTGTGTGTGTGTGTGTGTGTGTGTGTGTGTGTGTGTGTGTGTGTGTGTATGTGTGTGTGTGTGTGTGTGTGTGTGTGTGTGTGTGTGTGTGTGTGTGTGTGTGTGTGTGTGTGTGTGTGTGTGTGTTGAAACTGTAAATGTTGTATGAAGATCATCAGCTAGTGCTAACATTACTTAATCAAATTGTTGTAGGTGTTGGGGCTCTGTATGTGCGTCGTCGTCCTCGTGTGCGTGTAGAGCCACCACAAAGTGGAGGTGGCCAGGAGAGGGGGATGAGGAGTGGGACAGTACCTACCCCTCTTGTTGTCGGTCTTGGGGCTGCCTGTGAAATTGCAGCGAAGGAAATGGAGGTGGGTGGTTGATATGCAGACTTATTTGACCCCTTGGCTACGCCACTGATGTACAACATACCTCATGATATCACATTTGACAATAATTTGGTTGTTGACATACACCATACATCCAGATAAGGTACTGTTAATTTTTTGCTCTGCATTGTGGATGTGTGGACTGTGGAGTTATAAGATTTAACTCCTGTGATAGCTCTTTCTTTCCTGGGTACAATAAGCGCGATTACTTCTGTCATTAGCATTTTGATTGGAAAATTCAGTGAAGTGTTTAATTAATAATAATTACAATATTTATATAGCGCAAAATCTTGATAAAATCAAATCTAAGCGCTGAAACGCACGCACGCACACACGACACCACACACACACACACACACACACACACACACACAGACAGACAGACAGACAGACAGACAGACACACACACACACAACAAAACAGACAGACAGACAGACAGCACGCACGCACGCACGCACGCACGCATGCACGCACGCACGCGCGCGCGCGGCGGCTATAAATGGGGAGAAAGAATAAAAGCAATAACAGCAAGAATAAAAGCAATGGAAAATTATAGAGAGCATATCATATACAATTATATATTATAACAATGTGATTCCCCTCCGAGCGGAGACAGGCTACAGAGGGGGGTTGAGTGAGGTTAGGATTTTATGCAGAGGAGAAAAGGTGAGTTTTGAGAGCGGACTTGAAGGAGACAAAAGTAGGTTGCTGACGGACTGAGAGAGGAAGTTTGTTCCAGGAGAGTGGACCAGAAACAGAAGGCTCGTGGACCATAGGTATTGAGCTTAGTGCATGGAAAGCGAAAAGTCAGAGGATCGGAGGCAGAGCGGAGGGTACGTGAGGGAACATAGATCTCAAGTAGGCTTGACAAGTGATCGGGGGCTGCGTTATTGAGGCTTTTGTAGCACATGGTGTCTAGTTTGTACTGTATGCGCTTTGATACAGGGAGCCAGTGAAGTTGTGCCAGGAGAGGAGATATGTGGTCAGCTTTTTTCTTTTTGAGTACAAGGCGTACAGCATTGTTTTGAATGCGCTGTAGGATGTGAATGGTGGAGGCAGGAAGACCAGACAGGAGTGAATTGCAATAGTCAATGCGAGACATTATGATGGAGAGAACGAGTTTTGCAGTTGTTTCGACAGAGAGATACTTCCTGATCAGGCTTATACGATGGAGATGATAGTAGCAAGATCTGGCAGTTTGAGAAACAAAGTTGTTCATGGAGAGGGTAGAGTCAATGCAGACACCAAGGTTTTTAGCTGAATCAGAAATTGGGACTGATGTGTTACATAATGGGAGAGAAAGAGAAGGCAGCTGAGAAAGTTTCTGACGGGTGCCAATGAGGATAGCTTCTGTCTTGTCATCATTAAGCTGAAGTTTGTTGAACATCATCCAGTTCTTAATGTCCGAGTAACACTCAGTGGTGCAAGTCAACAGGCGCTGTATATTATCAGGTGATCACTGTCTTGAAGTTGGGTGTCATCAGCATAGAAGTGGTGTTTTATAGAGTGGGAGTTGATGATGGTGGACAGGGGGGAGGTATAAAGAGTGAAAAGAACAGGGCCAAGGACAGATCCTTGTGGAACACCACAGGTCAGGTATGCAGGTTGAGAGTAAGTGCCATGGATGAGAACAGTTTATTTTCTGTTTGATAGATATGAAGTGAACCAGGAGAGAGCAATGTCAGAGATGCCAAAAGTATGATGAAGTCTAGAAAGGAGAATACCATGGTCAATGGTATCAAAGGCTGCAGACAGATCAAGGAGTGTGAGGAGAGAGACTTTGCCAGTATCAGTTGCAAGGAGGAGATTGTTGAGAATGTGTAGTAGGGCAGTTTCAGTGCTATGGCGCTGGCGGTAGGCTGACTGGAAAGGATTGAGAAGATTGTTGGCAGACAGGTGAGAGTTCAGCTGGTTGAGGACGACTTTTTCAAGGAGTTTTGACAAGAAAGAGAGATTAGAGATAGGCCGGTAATTTTTCAGTTCATTTGGGTCTAAATTGTATTTCTTGAGGCGAGGGTGAACAATAGCAGACTTGAAAGAATCTGGGACAGTTCCAGTTTGAAAAGAAGTGTTGATGATGTCAGTGATGAATGGGAGGAGAGTAGGGAGACAGTCGGAGTAGAGAAGTGTTTCCAAACAACCAGTACTCAGATTTGTACTATTTAAAGCTATGGCAAAGCAAAGATAGATGTTTATACTTGAAGAAGGAAGAAGAGACTGATTGTAGTGATGGAGGAACTTAATGAAGTCAGTGACCCGGATTTTGATCTTGAACTTCTGGATGATGCTTGATAAAGTTATCAGCCTCTGCACCAGATGCTGGTGTTTTGAGTTTTATTGTGTGCATTGTTGGATGGTGTAATTCCTTCTTTTCTCATGATTATGCAAGAGTGGTTAAATGTGTGTGTGTGTTTATGTGGTGGTTTACCACTATGTGTGTGTGTGCAGTGTGAGTTGTAGGTTTGTGTGTGAATGAAAGGGGTGGGTCACATTCTGTCCAAGTTTTCCCTTTCTGTGTTCTCTCCCTTTTTGTGTGTGTGTGTGTGTTTGTGTGTGTGTGTGTGTGTGTGTGTGTGTGTGTGTGTGTGTGTGTGTGTGTGTGTGTGTGTGTGTGGTGTGTGTGTGTGTGTGTGCCACATATGTGGGTGTGAGACTGTATGTATTACTCTGTATGTGTGTGTGACTGTGAGAGAGAGAGAGAGGGGGGGGGGGAGGCTCTCTCTTTCAGCTACATACAAGGAAATTTGTGTGACAGTCTGGGTCAGTATGTGATGATTATATCATTACTAAAGAATCAATTCATATATATACATGTATATATATATATATATATATATATATATATATATATATATATATATATATATATATATATATATATATATATTGCACTGTTGTCTTCAAGAGTTTTGGAGGTACGAGTGTGAGTGCATAATCATCACAGGTGTGATTTTGCATTTTTCTTGAAATTTTTTCAACATACACCATTGTCACAAGCATTGGCGGCAAAGGTGTTATTGCAAATGGAGATGAGTATATTGTGTGCATTCTCATGAACACGCATCTTATTTAATGCAAACGTTTTCAATTTTCAAACTTCAGAACACTTTATTAGTCAAGGATAATAGCATTAGGCCCCACTGGATGTGTCTTACAGCTAGTCCTTGCTACTCTACACAAACACACATGCAAGTGGAGATGAGTGGGTTGTGATGTGTCATTTAGTCATTCTTTATCAGTTACTAAGCCAGTTGTTATAGTGTCTTATGGAGAGGTGAAATAAAACATTGGCTGATTGATGCAAGTAAAGTTAGGTATGATCCTGTTTAAAAGAGAATCATTGGCTTAATTGTTGTTTTGTCCTCTTGTTTTGTATTTTTCACCCAGCATCCAAAGCTTTCTTCCCTATCTTTTTGTCAAAGTGATTGTTTAAGTAGGCTAAATTTTGTGTCCAGTGATTTAAGGTTATTTTTGTGATTATTATGTGGTTGATGTAAAAACAAAGTATCGACCTTCCATAGTGACTGCATGGATTATAGTCTGGCTGGAGAAAAACTGAATATGTGCGGCCCCCAATTCACCCAGCCGTGACCAGGTAGGCCTACCTTGTTTAGGGTTAGGGAAGGTAAAGCAGTGAAGGAGATGATGGGCTCCTTCCATCATAATGCAGGCTTAGAGAAAATTTAAAGTCTGCCTCGTCACTCCCCTGTGACCATTCAAGGTATGGACAGTCTTTACTTTTAATCCAAAACAAGTGTGACTGCCTGCGTTCAAGCAAACAGGAACCAAAAAAAAGCATGAAAAAAGAATAAGAACGCGTATTTAATACGTCAAGACAAGACAGGCGCAAATTTTTGGCCATCTGGCCTTTGTCAAGCGTAAGATCATGAAACTTTCCTGCTGCTCTGCTTTTCTCACACTGGACAGAGCAGCAGGGAAGTTTCAGTCTTTCTCTTCTAATTTTTGTATCTGGTGTTTGTTTGTTTGTTTGTGATCTTACGCTTGACAAAGGCCAGTTGGCTGAAAATTTGCACCTGTCTTGTCTTGTATCAAATACGCATTTTTATTCTTTTTTTGTGCTTTTTTCTGGTTCCTGTCTACTTTTAATAACAAAATTGGGGGAGGGGGTGATTTAGGGCAAGAAGAGATGGTATGATTTCACCTCACAAGTGTCTTCTCTCTGCAGTATGATGCTAAGCGCGTTGAAGAACTGTCTCATCGCCTGGTGGATCGCATCATGGCGGAGTGTCCCAACATTATCCGTAATGGTGACACAGAGCACACGTATCCAGGTACAAGTTATGGCTTACTTCTCTCTCATTGTGTTCTGTAGAATAAAGATAATGGAGATTGCTGACTGAAAAGGTAGAAAATTTGATTGTCGGTTACATAATGAAACAAAAATGAAACAGTGGTTAGTAAAATGTATGGTATGTATTCAGAAAGGATGCAGTGGAGTGTGGGTTGTATGGTGACATGATGTTGATAATGAGAAACAGTGTAATGGTGAAAAAAGAAAAAGAAAACAAATATGGGTTAATCAGTGGGTAAAGTGTGAAAATGTTGATTGTGTTAGGGTTAATAGAGATGGAAATAGAAAACACGAATGTTCATTTTTGTGTGGACTGAAAGATATTAATAGTGGATAAAACATTTGATTGCAGTGTTATGTAAAGAAAGGGAGATATGACGTGTGTTAACTGTAATTTGTAATCAGTAAGAATATTAGTTGTGCATGTGTGTGTATGTGAATTGATTAGTGTTCTTCGTAAATTGGATCAGTTATGAATCAGACAACAAGCAGTAAAGACATCATCGTCATGTGCCCTCAAGATTTAACTTGTCTTTGTAATCAGTCTTTGAGAGAGACAAAACATGTCTTTATCCATTGCATGTAAATTTCTTTTTTTCTGGATAAATGAGTAATAACTGCATAAAATTTATAATGGAATCGCTGAAATGTAGAAAGAGATCTGTACAATTCATTGTGACTTCTTACATTGATGATAAAGCATATGAGATTGTCTGACCATTACATCAGCTCAGCTCAGTTGAAAACAAACTCATCATCATTGTAAAAAACAAAACAAATTTTGTTGTCAGTCCTGGAATACCATGCTGTACTGAATTTTTGCTGTTTATCTGAGGAATGAAACACATGCAAGAAGAGACTTAAAAGTTGCACTTGGTATGTCATGTCTCAGAGATGGGAACAAGGCAAATATGGGTTGACTGAGGCAACTCTCACAAATGAAGGCTCTTTCATTTCAGTTTTCCTTTGAACATGCTTTGCTTCTTCTTGGTGGATGATGCTTCTTTTCAGTGGATGAACACGAAATGCTTTTTTTCAGTGGATGAACACGAAAATCAGAGTGCCTCTCAAATAGGTACACTGTTTTATATGTGTATAACAGGGTTGGTGTTTTGATTCTTTACGAGTTTCTGCCAAAGACATAATTTTTCATTGCTTTGATGCACCATTTGAATTGCTTGAGCCTGGCATCACCATTTTGCTGGGCAGATGAATGGATTACATTTTGATGAGGTTCAGTTCTGTAATGAATTTGCTTGAAAATAGGACTGTGCTATGATATTTCCAGCTATCAATAGATTCTAGAAACGTTCATCTGATCTGTCTAAACTAGCATTGTTTTTGTCAACAAACTGACCAAGAATCAAGGGAAGTATGGATTTGTCGATGACCAGTTAACTCGTTGTGGCAGCAAAGCATACACAACTTTTGACAAGTTATCGGTCAGCTGTGGTGGTAGTGAGGGGGGGGGGGGGGATGTTTGGTAGGTTAAAAGCTTTAGCATTCCCTCTTGTTTCTGTTCTGTCCTCCCTCCCCTCTATCTCTCTCTGTTTGTCTGAGTATCTGTCTCTTTTTTGTAACAAGTCAGATATATTGAATTTTGTTTATTGATGATTTTCTAAGATGTATGATTTTATTTTGTTTATTGATTTTTTTCACCAGGTTGTGTGAATCTTTCTTTCGCTTTCGTGGAGGGAGAAAGTCTGCTGATGGCCTTGAAGGATGTTGCTTTATCATCTGGCAGGTAAGAAGACCTGTCTTTAACTCCATAGTATTGTGAACATCTTTCCTATTACCATGAAATGATCAGTCATTATGAACATCATGAATATTGTCCCAGATTCAGTGACTCTTCATGCCTTATGTAATGGTGGCCTTAGATTTGATTCTCTCCGCTGCTTCCATGCCTGAAATGAATTCAGGTTGGGGTGTTTGGTGTCAATGGTTCATGGAAGAAACTCTTGTTTGAGGGCTATAGTAGTGGTCTCCTTACAAGGTGGTCTCTCACTTGATCTGGCTCAATGAATAAGAGCTAATTGTTGTTAACCCTTTCGGTGCCAAAGTGTAAATGAAAAGGTGAATCGCCTGTGCCAGGCAGTTTTAAACGTCTTGACTGAAAATAAAAAAAATGTTATATCTCTTCATCCCACCCAGAAAACCCCACAACACATATATTTTCTTGTTCAGTATACTTTACAACACACCAGGAGCAGCAGTACTTTCGTTTTTACGATTGCCAGTGCTAGTAATGTCACTCCGTCTCTTATCTAGGTCAAGTCCGACTTCGGACATCAACACCGAAATGTCGCCTGCATGCGTCAAATTATCGTCATTTTCACTCTTATCGACAGACTGCAAATCAGAATCAGCTCCAGAAATAATGATTTCTGCAACTTCTTTTGCTGGATAAGTTGTTATTCAGGTCCGATCGACGCTCAGTGTTGAAGCGAGTCTGTCCGCCATTGTTTGCAGTAGCTGAATAGTAATCAGCTGTAGGGGGTCACCTTTTCAACCGCACGGGCAGAAAAGACCGTAAAACGTCACACATACATGATTAGCATCTATTTGTAGAGCGAATCCTGAAGTTTCCGTTGAAATCTCATACGTCACTGAAAGTGTTGGGGTTTTCTGGCTAAAAATAAGAAAAATCACCGACTGAATATTCGGTCGGTGGCACTGGAGGTGAATGTTTCTTCTGACCGAATATTCGATCGGAAGCAGTGTACAGGTTGATAAGGGGTTAGTAGACAATGTCTGTAAAAATTGGGTCAAAATAGGCATAGTTGAACTCCACTGAAATGACCCAGCAGATATGCAGGGTTTCTTCTGATGTGTAGCCTCATTGTGGTTTGTATTTGTTTCCTGGCACTGGTACTTGGACTAAATAAACTTGGGGTTGGTGATGTGATATGGAACCAGAATTGGGAAATGAATGGTGTAGAGTCACTGCTGCTGAGGCAGTGCAGAAGTTTTTGACAAGAACAGAAAAACAACAACAACAAAAACAGCTGTGTTTTTCAAATAGTCTCTGTTTTCAAGATGTCATTTTTTTAATGTGTGTGTGTTTTTTAATTTTCTTGGTTGTATGAATGCACATTGTTGTTACACGTTCCACATACTCCCATCTTCCTTGACGTGTGTACTGGATGTTTTGGTATCCCTATAGACCACCAGACACAGACATGACATAGAGGATCTTTAACATGTGATTTAATGTTATGCATGCTTGTACATAGAAAGGAGGTTTAGGCACTAACAGGTCTGCACACATGTTCACCTGTGTGATTGGAAAAATCTCCACCTGTCACCAGCCAGGCAGGAGGTTCTCAGGCAAGATCAAGTCCAGCCCTTTTCAGACTCTTACCCGCTTGACTCTTTGTCCATCAAACAGTCTCATGGTTGATAGTGCATGGTGTGATATTAGAGATGTTCATGATGAGTAAATAATAGTACTTATTGAGGGATGTATATCATATGGCAGTAGTGATATTGAGAGATGTTCATGATGAGTATAATAATAGTACTTATTGAGGGATGTATATCATATGGTAATAGTGATATTGAGAGATGTTCATGATGAGTATGATAATAGTACTTATTGAGGGATGTATATCATATGGCAATTGTGATATTGAGAGATGTTCATGATGAGTATAATAATAGTACTTATTGAGGGATGTATATCATATGGCAATTGTGATATTGAGAGATGTTCATGATGAGTATAATAATAGTACTTATTGAGGGATGTATATCATATGGCAATTGTGATATTGAGAGATGTTCATGATGAGTATAATAATAGTACTTATTGAGGGATGTATGTCATACAGCAATAGTGAATTGAAAGATGTTCATGATGAGTATAATAATAGTACTTATTGAGGGATGTATGTCATACAGCAATAGTGAATTGAAAGATGTTCATGATGAGTATAATAATAGTACTTATTGAGGGATGTATGTCATACAGCAATAGTGAATTGAAAGATGTTCATGATGAGTATAATAATAGTACTTATTGAGGGATGTATGTCATACAGCAATAGTGAATTGAAAGATGTTCATGATGAGTATAATAATAGTACTTATTGAGGGATGTATGTCATACAGCAATAGTGAATTGAAAGATGTTCATGATGAGTATAATAATAGTACTTATTGAGGGATGTAAGTCATACAGCAATAGTGAATTGAAAGATGTTCATGATGAGTATATATAATAGTACTTATTGAGGGATGTAAGTCATATGGCCAGTTTATTAAAGCTTGCATTATTTAGGGAAGGGTATAAGTGATCAAACATCCACTGTGTTGCAAAGTATGCAGTGTTTATGAAAGAATACATATTTCTGAAAATGGTACAACAACTGTCAAAATTATTTTCTTTCTTACCAGAGATGTTCACACGTTGAATAAGCACATATGCAGTGTTTATGAAAGAATACATATTTCTGAAAATGGTACAACAACTGTCAAAATTATTTTCTTTCTTACCAGAGATGTTCACACGTTGAATAAGCACATATGCAGTGTTTATGAAAGAATGCATATTTCTGAAAATGCTTGAGCAACTATCAAAATTATTTTCTTTCTTACCAGAGGTGTTCACAAGTATGAATAAGCATTGCAAGCTCAGACTGAACTAACATTATTGATATCAGCTTTTTTTTTTAAAGAGAAATGAGGATTAAGATGTAATAAAGGATTTGGCTTGCTGTCAGTACTTACCATATGTCACTGACCAGATCCATGCTCATATGTCCAATCCATGCTTCATTCTCTCACATAGATGAATATGTGCATGTTATTTATGATTACATAAAACATCATGCTTATTAAGTAGGTTTTAGTTTTGGCAGATACAGGAAATTATCTTGATACTGTTGTATTGTGTCATTGTCTTTACCGTTGGAAAACGAAGACCAGTCAGTCACTTGGTCCCTATCCTGTTGGAATTGTAGAAGATAAAACCAGCTTGTGAAACATGCAGTATTTGTGGAAGTATATATGCTGTGTTGCAGTGCCTGTACCTCAGCCTCCTTGGAGCCTTCATATGTCCTGCGAGCTATTGGAGCTGATGAGGATCTTGCCCATTCCTCAATCAGGTGAACATTGTACACATGTATGAACACATCTGATACAAAGATCTCTGTTTAATATGTTATCCTAGATAATAATTGTTGGACATTTTGCACACACAAGAAATAAAGTAATTGAATAACTGTTGGACATTTTGCATACACAAGAAACAGATTAATTGTTGAGATGGTAGTACTAGTGATGATGATGGTGTGTGTGAGTGTGCATGTGTGTATGTGTGTGTGTGAGAGAGAGAGAGAGAGAGAGAGGAAGGAGAAGGGGCTCAGAACACAGCTCAGAACACATTTATTTGCTGTAAGAACTTAAGATAGAGTGAGAGAGAAGAGGGGAGGAGGGGCTCAGAACAGAACTCAGAACACATTTATTTGCTGTAAGAACTTAAGATAGAGTGAGAGAGAAGAGGGGAGGAGGGGCTCAGAACAGAACTCAGAACACATTTATTTGCTGTAAGAACTTAAGATAGAGTGAGAGAGAAGAGGGGAGGAGGGGCTCAGAACAGAACTCAGAACACATTTATTTGCTGTAAGAACTTAAGATAGAGTGAGAGAGAAGAGGGGAGGAGGGGCTCAGAACAGAACTCAGAACACATTTATTTGCCATAAGAACTAAAGATGGGTTTGGAAGACAGATTGGTTGTAATAAGTTAACAATCAGTGATTTAGAACATAATTAAGGTAAGGCCATAGGATGCATATTGTTGTGATAAGTTCATATAAGTGATTTCAACAATTATTGATTTCATGTTTAATATTATCTTCATCATCATCATCATCAGAGGAATGTTAATGTACGAGTGACTAAGAATCTTTCAATTTTCCCATGCATAGTCAATCAAACAGATATTTTGCAACAACTATTTGCAAATTGTCTTCCGTAAGTAAGTCATTGGGATTTAGCATAATGGATTTTGAGCAATCAGTCATTGCAGATATGTATTTTTCTTGAATCTATTTTGTCAGTTCCAGTCTTGTTTTGTGTCTTAAAGTTCACCTTTAATCACAATAGCTCTTGGAATGTGTGTGTGTGTGTGTGTGTGTGTATGTGTGTGTGTGTGTGTGTGTGTGTGTGTGTGTGTGTGTGTGTGTGTGTGTGTGTTCGTTCGTTCGTTCGTTCTTTGATTTAACGTCTTTTCACTATAAGTGATATTAGACGGGTGTGTGTGTGTGTGTGTGTGTGTGTGTGTGTGTGTGTGTGTGTGTGTGTGTGTGTGTGTGTGTGTGTGTGTGTGTGTGTGTGTGTGTGTGTGTGTGTGTGTGTGTGTGTGTGTGTGTGTGAGAGAGAGAGAGAAAGAGTTTGGGTTGGGAGCCATGACTGTGTATACATGGTTTGAAATGAAACCCACATTCCTTGGATTGACAAACTTAATTTTGTTCTGCCTCTGAACTGTACACTTTTGTTTTCATCGTTTTGACCGTCCATTGACATAAATAGAATTTATTGATAGTTATGACAGAATCATGGAACCCTATTGGCTTCATTGTCACAGTATGGGTCCTTCAAATAAACAAATTGTAATGTGAAAACCTTGTTTTTCTTAAAAGTCACGTTCTCTCCATACCAGAGAAACTATTGTGAGTATGAAATGCATAATATAGTAATGCTATTCTAGTCATTGTTGTTTCATTGATGAAAAAAAAATTGACAGTATTTGATGTCATGATTTTGATATATAGGGGTGTATCAGGTTTAATGTTGGTTAATAAAATATCTGCTTCATTTGTCTCCTGATGTGAGCTTTTGACCCTTTCATGATGTATTTTTCAAATTGTCAGAGATGACTGAAGTGGATTCTGTTGTATCATATGATCATGTCATACATTTGTTGACTTTGACAGAATCGGGTATCAATCCACATTCTCGAAAAAGCTTAAAATTGTGTCTCCAAGATTTAGGCAATCAGGATTTGGGGTGATTTTTTATTTAAAGAATTCTCAAAAATCAACAATAAATGTACGAAGAAAACAAAGACATTTAAGAACAGTCACATCTTGACTTTAATAATCTCTTGATCTTTAAAGCCAGTAATGAGCTGCCCTTGAAAGGAGAGACACACGGAGGGAAAAGGTCATAAAAGGGTCAAATATCCTGATGCCAAGTCCACATTCACTCATGGTGTTCTTCTTTTTGCACCAACGGAATGAAGATTCATCTAGGAATATTTATGCAGGGATATACTAGGTATAGACTTATTGAGAACCTGCCTGTATACTCAGTTCATGAGTTCTTTCAAACGAAAGATGTGCGCTAAACTCTGCAATCTTCATGACACCGTTTTGAAAATAACTCCAAAGCAGACTATGTGGTGATCTCACTAAATTATGTTCTAATTGTGCTAAACTTCATCTCAAATTCGAATTGTGCTAAACTTCATCTCAAATGCAGGTAAAGGGAGGAAATTGTGTCCAAATTGACTGCATTTTTAGATCCTTCAGTTATATTTCTAATAGATGACAATTTCAAGTGCAAAAAAAAAAAAAAGCGTAAGTTCTGACATACTTCCAAGTGTTTTACAGCATGAACGGTACCATAAAACTGACATCCTCTTGTGTACAGAACACCTTGAATGAGTTAACATTGTTTTTTTGTGTGGCAGTGTATGATGAGGTGACTGATGTGTTGTCAGTGACATCCTCTTGCCTATAGGATGGCTTGAATGAGTTAACATTGTTTTTCTGTGTGGCAGTGTATGATGAGGTGACTTGAGTTGTGACAATGTATGATGAGGTGACTTTGATGTGTGATCAGGTTTGGCATTGGTCGCTTTACAACAGAGGAAGAGATTGACTACACAGCTGACAAGTGTATCAAACATGTCAAGAGACTGCGCGAAATGAGGTGAGATTAATTGGGTGTTTAGGCACATGTTTGTTTTATGGTATTGAATGTGGTCTCACCTGTCTCACCTGTCGGCGTCACCGGGAACAGTGTTGGCCGCTGCACATGATGTCCTCACAAGTTGCCTCCAGCACTCTCGATCTTGGCTAAGTCTGACCACCTCCTGGAGTTTCTTGCCACTGATGTTTGTGATGTTTCTAGCAAGTGATGCAGGTGGCCGTCCTCTGTTTCTCTTTCCTTCCACTTTACCTTGGAGGACAGTGGACATCAAGTCTGTTCTCTCATTACGGATTGCGTGTCCAACATATTTCAGTTTCCTCCGTTGTATGAGTACTAGAAGCTTGCGTGTATTGAATGTGGTAGTAAGAAATTTATCCAAAAGGGATTCGTCGCACTCAGACAGAGTCATATGCGCTCCTCCCAAATCTGTCAGCAGCTATCTGGCTGATTCTTTAGCCTGCACAAAACCCTATGTGCTGCCAAAGTCTTGAAATGAGGAGGGGAATGGGACCTTTGAAACACTTAGACAACCAGAATGATTTGAGCATGAAGATGGACAGTTTATACGCCTAATATTATGTTGCAGAATGGGATTGAACTTAAGACATGAGACCTTAAGTCCATGGCTGTATCAAAAGAGTCAGCCACCATGCACAGAAATAATGTGTACAGCTTTTGACAAGTGTTCTTCTCCATTAACTCCTTGAAGAGTCACTTGGGCACCACACTAAGGAACTGTTCACCATATTCCTCCAGCTCTGTTGATTGTGTGCCAAAGCCTGGGTCTCTGCAGATGGTTTTCTGTCCTTTCGGCAATTTTTCTGTCCTTTCGGCAATGTTGTCAGGCCATCGTTTTTGTGTCTTGTCTTCTGTTTTCCTCTGTCAGCAGTTCCCTGGAGGACTGATCTAGTAAGGCCATTAGAACATGTAAGATGGGCATGCCAACATAGTTTTCTTTTCCTAACTGATGTCAGCAGATCATAGTAGGATTTAGTGTGTTGATTGATAATACGATTAGTGTATCTAATGTTTAGTATTTTGTGACAACATCTTATTTCCATGGCGTGGATTCATCTTTCCAAATCCAATGTGAAGGTCCATGTGTTGCATGCATACATGAAGATGGGATATACCAGTGCACATAAGAGATCTTGTTTTTCATGGAGATGTTCTTGTCCTGCTTTACAGGACGGTGCTTATGTTGTCTTTTCTGGCCTTGAGAGGATTCTTCTTTGCTAATGATGAATCCCAGATAAGTGCATGGTTGAACGGTTCTTTGCTTTAGTCCATGGATAGTTACGTCAGTTGTGATGATGGTGTTGTTGCTGGCCATCATCTTGGTCTTCTCAGTGTTCATTTCTATGTCATATCTTGTCAGTGTTCATCTAGTCTATAACAAGCTTGTTGACTTCTTGCTCACTGCCTGCCAGGCCATCAGTATCATCTGTGAAGCAAAGATTCGTGATGGTTGTTCCTCCAGTGCTGACTTTGCTGACATGATCTTCAAATGTATCAGTCATGGTGCTTTTCAGCAATATACTGAAAAGCTTGGGAGACAGAAGGCAGCCCTGACGATGAAAACCAGGACATTAAAGGCTTAGGAAATGTAAAAGTTAAAAGAGTTAAACTGCTTTCTAAGCTTGATTGCGTATGGCTGTTGTCTGTGTTTACATGTTTTAATTACATAGTAGAATAATTAGAGTAGATTCAACTTAAAGTTATATTTGCCCGATTAACAGGTTGTATATAAGGTATATCTGCCCTATCAATGGATTTTGTTATATCTGCCCTAACAACAGATTCTGTATCAGTCATATCTGTCCAAACAATAGATCCTATAATACTTAATGAACGGTCAGAAGATTTTTCAGAAAATGAAATGTACAAACATTGAAACTTTTTGGTTGTTCTTTTCAAACACTTTTTTTTCAACAAGAGAGATATGGTGTTGACAATGGAGTAAGATATATCTTGCGAATTAAAAACTGTGATGATGGCATTTTGTTCTGCTTGTCTTGATGATATTTGGTATGTTTTCAGTCCTCTGTGGGAGATGGTTCAGGAAGGAGTTGACATCAAGACTATCAAGTGGACTCAGCACTGAGCAGCTTCTCATGTTGATGTATAGATGTATACTACCCTCACTCTTTGACTGTTTACCATTAAGAAAATATCTCCGGAAACTGTGATTTTCATGGAGCTGTTCAGTGTTGGCCTGATAACCAGCATAGCTGTCACTACTGTCTTTATTCTCAATATTTCCAGAAACCTGTTCAATGAACCACTGGATTACCAGCTTACTGGTGCAGTACTGATGTGTCTTTTTCAAGGAAATTTCTCCAGTAACTGATTGTGATTTTCAAAGATTTGTTCAACATCAGTGTAGTGGTAGTGTTGTTATTTATTCCAGCAGGTACCATCACTGCAATTGTTCTTGCATAGAAAATTATAAACACACTATAGAACTTATATGTACATATATGTATTTGTGTGTGTGCTTGTGTACTTTGTTCTTTTGTGTGTGTGTGGTTTGTTCTGTTTTGTTTGTTTGTTTTCTTTCATGGTTGTTCTATTTTCTTTTTGGGGGGGGGGGGGGGTTGCTTGTTTTTGTGAGATACATTATTTAGCTTTCTATATGTTTGTTTCATGTAATAAAGACAAGGGTACAATTACTATGTTGTAAAGGATCTGACTTAGCTGCTCAGTGAATTTGCTAGTGGATACTCAGTATCCTAATAAAAGAAGCACTTGTGTACTCTATATGTGTCTTTGATGACCAGTAGTTTATTCCACCATTGCTTTCACCATTAACTTGTACTGAATTTTGAGAAATTATATGAATCTCCCTATTCCAGCAGTTTTTTTTTTTATGGTTTTTATTTTATTATTATTAAGTGTTGGATCAGGTCAACGCAAGTTTGCTTTGTAAACAGAAAAAATGTAATATGTTCATTACTTTTCATATAAAATATAGATCATTCATTCAGTAGAAATATTTATACAGAATATTCTTATTGGCTCATTACATTTTTTGGTCTTTTTTTTCTATTTTCTCATATATACTCAGACTTTATGCACTTCACTTTTATAAATTTGATTATGTGTGCAACAAAATGCTTCTTTTCAGATATGAAGGGATACATTATGAAAAGGAATACAGTAAGGTTGTTTAAGATAATTAGCTACGCTGTGAATTTGATCGTTCCGAGCTTCTTGCTTGCTTCATCTGACCACTTTTGGTTTGGTTGTCTATGACCAGGCAGAACAGTATCATCTGCAATTTTTCAGCATCAGTTTTTGCACTGAGCAGATCGGTTTTATTTCAGACAGTTTGTAAGCTCCAGTCTTTGTTACCAAGAAGATCAGTTTTATCTGGAAATATTTTCTTCTCCAGTTAACTTTTACCATGTCTGCAGATGATAGGTTGCAAGTGTAACTGTTATGATAGATTGTAGGTGTAAGTGCTGTTGTATTATATCTCACTGTGTCTGTTTTAGATACACAGTATTGTTACTGCTTCCCTGCCTCCCATTTACTTTTTCTTACAGCTTTGTGTGGGTTATGCTAAAGTGTACAGAAATATTGGTTTCAGATATGTTTACAGATGTTGTGACAGTTGTTGGCTTTGTTTATCATAGATAAACCAAAAGCTTGACAAGAAGGGATGTGAATGACAGATATGTCTTATGGTTTTAAAATGGTTCTTGACAAATTGGTTATATACACCATTAAATGCTGACAATAAAGAGAAAATGTGAATAAAAAACATTGCAATGTGACTGTGGTGTTCCCTTAAATGTATTATTTTGTAATCTTAAAATGTTCTCACTCAGGTCTGTATGGTGACAGCTGTGTGAATGGATCTTTGTTTATCTGTTTAACAGAGTGCCCTGCTCTGTTATGAACTGTTGCTCATTTATTTATGAAGGCACTAGCAGGCAACAAAAAGCAGTGTGTTTGCCTCTGTACAGAACGCCTCGCATCTTATCACAGCCAAGTTTTACTTGATGTTATAGCCTCTGCCATCCACAGTTGTGCATTCATCATTCCAAATACTCAAATAACATTGTATCACATTTAGAATCTATGTTGTCATATCTGTTTAACCCAACAGTTTTTTAATGGTTTGGTCTGAAGTTGAATTGACATACTCTGATGTCATGAATTTTGGTATTTAACTTTACTTTTGGCACTAATCTTCAGTTGATGTAACATAGTATTTCACTGTAATGATACAACACTTGTGTAGAAAACTTTATTTTACAGAAACTGTAAATGTATACAATACAGATGTAATCCAACTTCAAGATTAAATCGGTCACAGGTGCTGACACAAAGACATGCTCACAACAATGCAGGACCATAAATCTTCTCATTGAACGATGCATATGCACACTCTAAATAAAGCATAGGTAAGCTCTAATCAGCAAGAACAATGACTTTGTCATGGTCTGAAACTTTCCAATGAAAATCTCACATCAGCACAATTTATCTGTTATTTGTTGTAGCAGATTTTAATGCCTGCTAAAAGTAATATCGCTGATATCATACCGAGTAAACACACAAGAGAGAGACTATGATTATTCAGTCCTTTTCTGTCAAATTTATTCTCCCTTTTCTGTCAAATTTAACCCTATGACTCCCACACCCTGACAAATGTAACCATTTGACTCCCACACCCTGTCCACCAGCATCCTACATTGCAATCATGTTAGCAATGCAAAAACGTAACCCTTTGACTCCCTCATCCTATCCACCAGCTTCCAAGGGTTCAGTTTTTGCAGTTGGTGGATAGGGTGCAGAAGTCAAAGGATTGATCTCCAGCCGGTATCAAGTGTTCATTGTTTATTTGATTAGGGCCAATCAAATTTAATCATTTGACAACTGATCCTGTTCACATGCTCTCAAATAGATGGGCGCTGCATGAATACAAAATCATGATGAGATTCGACCTTTTGCTGGTCAAATGGTAATTCTGACAGTCCAACTGCGATGAGAAACAGATCGCTGTACTGATGTATTTATTTTTGTGATACCATCTTCTTCTATGGAAGACTGTTCTTTTTCACTGATGTTGCTTCTTCTTCAGGGAAAATTCCTTCTTTGTCTTCTTTGCACATGTAAATAAGGAATGATCATCCTTGCTTCATGTGTACTCGTGTAGAAGTCATCCATCTGGGCTATTCAACATTTATTTTTACCGTTTTCCCTATCATATCTGTAATCTGTTATGTAATTGTGTACTCATCTTCTAATTCCATGACCAACATAATGGTTTGGGGACTAATGGAATGCAGTAGCAGAAAGGATTCTCCCCTTCTGTCTCTAAGGTAAAACAACTAGTAGTTCAGTCCTGATGTCGTCCAGTCTTTGATATTTGCCACCCAGCTCTTCCTCTCGTCACTGCAGTGGTAGTCTCTTTCCAGATTGCTCTGAAGGATGGTCTTAAGATATAAGTGTCATGATGGGTGATGTGACCAACAGTATGGGCTTGCATCATTTCACAGTTGCCACAAGCAGTTCATGTGGCACTGCTAATGTGTTAAATCTTGTTCCATATATACTCACTGGTGTTATATTCGAGTAAGGATATGTAAAGCTGTTTCAAAGACCTGAATTTCCTGAATCTGCAAGCAGTGTCCAAGTTTCACGTCTGTAGAAAATGAAGATTATGAGTAACTTTTAAGTCTGTACTTGTTGATGAAGCTGATGGTGTCACTTCTTCAGACCCAGTTCAGTTCCATTGAAAATTTCTATTTTAAGAATCACAGAGTGCGGTGGCTGTCTGAAAGGTACATGTAGGATGGTAAAGACCATTGAAAATGGCGATGTTCAAGCCTTAGAATTTTATTTGTTCTTTGAGTAACGATGTAATGTGATCATATTTTCTTTTCTTCTTGATTGGACGTGCTACATTGTTCCTTGGCAGTCTGGAGATTTGTTCTGCTGGCAAACAACCTAACACAATACCTGAACACTGAAATAGTATGCTGAGCTGGGTTTTGATGCATAGGGCCTATGCTATTCTACGTTTTCCATGATAAATATATATCATTCAGATTCAGTTAACAATTTAACAAGAAACACCCGAGGGTGCTAGATGGGACCCAGAGCAACAACACTTTACCACCGGGTTGTAATAACACCTCACGATCTGCCAAACAATCACCTCCCAGCTTCTGTCGCCACATGGTAGCCATCTCACCAAGCAAGGTGGGGCTGTCCATGTGCTGCATGACCCAACAGAACCCACCCATCAATTATCTTATTCACAAGCCAGCTAACAAGTAGGGAGATGAATAGACCCCTTAGAAAAAATAAGCGTAGTTACTAAAAGTGATTTTTTCCTAGCAACTTCTATATTTTATCTTCAACATTATCCCAAGTGCATCCTCTCTGTAGATATCACCTGTGCATGAAATCGTCTTTGGAAAGGCTTGTGCTGTGTCTGTGTGTGTGTGTGTGTGTTGAGGTTTTCATTTCATGCTGTAATACAATACATCCTGAGAGAGCAGAGGAGCACAGCTGTATACTGTGTTTTGTCGCAACAAGTGGAGCACTTGGCCCCTTGAATTGATTGATTCTGACGTTTTCATCAAAGTGCTATTGATTGTTCCCTGACACACACTGTGAGATATATACATTCACATGAAAACATACCTAAGTAAGTTCATCTTTTTTATTCCATTTGCGGGCAACATCTTTCATTGGCACACAAATACACGAGTGGTCTTTTACGTGTATACGCTCCCCTTTTCTTTACGCCAATATTAAGGCAGTCATACTCCGTTGTCAGGGTTGTACAGGCTGGACGTTTTCATGTCTCCATCAACTGCCCAACACTGACATGGCTAACAGGATCTTTTAACATGCATGTTTGATGTTCTGCGTACTTACTGTACACACAAAGTGGCAGTTGGAAACATTTTTAGAATGTCTTTTGTTGTTGTTGCTGTTGTTGTTTAATCCTCAGTTGCATTCAGGTACTTGGAACACTTTTTTTGGGTGGGGGGGGGGGATTTTTTTCAGTATTGCATATGTCATTCCTTGTTCGTTTTTTTTTCTTCTCTCTGTCTCTCTCTTTTTAATACATTTTCCAGTCTTTTCTGCATACTACATTTAGTACCCACATTTGAAAACATGATCAGTCGTACGGTATAGATTCAGTCTGTAGAATTGACAATTCTGATACTTTCTCTCTGTCTCTCTCTGGTTCTGTATGTCTGTCTGTCTCTATTTCTCTTTTTGTCTGTCTGTCCATCCGTCTCTTTCTTTCTCTGTCTGTCTCTCTTTCTCTCTGTCTCTCTCTCCTCTCTCTCTGTCGTCTCTCTCTCTCTGTTTCTCTCTCTCTCCCTCTCTCTCTGTTTCTCTTCTCTCTCCCCCCTTTCTCACTTTCTGTGATGGACAATTTCAGTTTTTTAAGTCATTGTCTTTCATTCCTTTCTAGCAGACTTCCCCGTTACTACCAATCCCTCTCTCTCTGTCGTCACCCCCCCCCCCCCCTCTTCGCCCACACACACTTGCATCCCTGCTTCGTTCTCCTGCCAGTCATTCATATTCTCTCTCCTTCCTTTCATTTGTATTATCTAATCTGTTGTCTTTTCCGAGCCCCCCACCCACCCTCGCCCACTTTTTTCCATGCTCGTCTACTTTGAAACCCCCCCCCCCCCAACCCCTTGCACATACACACACACACACCTAACCCAACTTAAATGATGTTTCGGATATCCACCTAACCCAACCTAAATGATGCTTGGGGTTCTTCTTGCTCGAATATGAAGTATGTTGGTATATTCACATTTGCTTTCTATCGAATACTGATGCACGTTGTCCATATAAATATTATGTGATTTACTCCATTCAGATCCCTTCTACTATGTTTCTGCTGCTCATTATTTCTATTCCAAAAATGATGCTGAAACACCCATCTTGAGTCAAATATTAATGAGTGTCCGACAGAGTTTTGCTGGTCAAGTTGGGAGGCAAACCATTTGATACCAACATCATTCAGGTGTATGCACCAACATCCGCAAGTACTCAGGAAGACATCGACAACTTCTACGAAGTATTGGTGATGGCCAAAGTCCAATGTAAATCACAAGAAGTTACTGTAATAATGGGAGATTTCAATGCTAAAGTGGGACAGGATAGGGCGGAGGATATAGTTGGACCTCATGGCCTTGGGTACGCAAAATGAAAGGGTGAGAAACTTGTAGAATGGGCACAGATGAATGAGTTTATAGTAGGAAATACCTGGTTTGAGCAGCCTAATAGAAGAAAATGGACTTGGATGAGTCCAGGAGATAATACCAAAAATCAGATTGACTACATCCTGATCAACAAAAGATTTAGAAATTCTTTACTGTCAGCAAAAACACTACCAGGCGTAGAATGCAACAGTGACCACAATCCTGTAGTGGGAAGATTTAGACTGAAATTGAGGAAAAGGAAACAGACCAAAAACAACATCAAACTAAACCTTGGACTCTTAAAGACATGAAATGATACGTAAAAAATTTAATGTACATGTTCAAAACAAATTCAGTGCTCTGGAAGACGCTGGTGACAGTGAGGAACAATGGACAAAGTTGAGGAATTCGATAAATGAAGCCTGTGAGGAAATCCCTAAAGCAGATAGAAAAGCAAAAATGAACTGGATGACTAATAAAATTTTGGGCTTGATGGAAGAAAGGAGGAAGGCAAAGGGAAATGAGGAGATCTACAGGAAGATAAACAAGGAGATCAGGAATAGGTGCAATGAAGCTAAGGAAGCTTGGCTGAAATCAAAGTGCAAAGAAATAGAAGACCGACACAAAACGGATCCTCAGGGCATGTACAGACGAATTGAAGAAATTGTCCACAGAAAAAAATACATCACATCAACTGGTTTCTTGAAATCGAAAGATGGCACGCTTATCATGGAAAAAGACAAAATATTAGACAAATGGGGAGAGTACATTAAAGACCTTTTTGAGGATGACAGAAACGAAGAACACATTATAAAAAAGAACTTTGAAGGACCACCCATAATGAAAGATGAAGTTAGAGCGGCACTGAAAAAGATGAAACCGGGAAAAGCCCCAGGACCAGACAACATTACTACAGAGATGATTGAAGCCCTGGAGGAATTTGACATAGAAAAAATAACAGTCCTCCTAAATGAAATTTACGACACTGGAAAAATCCCCAAAGATATGTCAAAATCAATTTTCATTGCACTTCCAAAGAAGACAGGGGCTATAGAATGCGAACTCCATCGCACAGTCAGTTTGATGAGCCATGTAACAAAAATCCTGTTAAGAATAATCATGATGAGGACAAGGAATAGAATCAAAAGAGAAATAGCAGAAGAACAGTGAGGATTTGTGGAAGGGAAAGGAACTATTAATGCCATATACATCCTAAGAACTATCATAGAGAGGTCAAATGAGATGAATAAGGATTTGTATTTATGCTTTGTTGACTACACCAAGGCTTTCGATCGGGTAAGACATGATGAATTGATCAATCAACTGGAGAGACTCAATGTTGATGGAAAAGATTACGAATAATCAGAAATATGTACTGGGAACAAACAGCTGCAATGAGAATAGAAAACAATATAAGTTCTTTCCAAAATATCAAAAGAGGAGTCAGACAGGGTTGTGTTTTGTCACCAGATCTGTTTTCACTTTACAGCGAAAACATCATGAGAAACCTAGAAGAAGACCCTGGATTAAAGGTTGGAGGGAAAATGATAAACAACATTCGATATGCAGATGACACCGTGTTAATTGCAGAAAGTGAAAGAGACTTACAAAACCTTGTAAATATACTAGAAATAGAAAGCAAAGGTAAGGGGCTGGAACTAAACAGCTGGAAGACTGAAGTCATAGTGATCAGTAAAAAACATGAAATCCTCTCATGCAAAATAACAGCAAATGGCACAACCTTGACACAGGTTGAGAAATTCAAATACCTGGGAACGATCATTTCATCAGACGGCAGATGCACATCAGAAATAACCGACAGAATCGGCCAAGCCAAAACAGCATTCAAGAAGATGACAAGCATTCTTACCAACAAATGCCTGTCAATTAACATCAGAAAGAGAGTTCTTGAATGTTATATAGAACCAATACTGTTGTACGGATGCGAGGCGTGGACAGTCAACAAACAAAGCCAGAACAAGATTGAGGCAGCCGAGATGTGGTTTCTAAGAAGAATGTTGAGAGTTCCATGGACGGCAAAGAAAACAAACGAGACAGTCTTGATGGAGGCAGACACAAGTAGATCACTCATAAGGAAGATTAGGAAAAGACAGGCAAAATTTATAGGCCATTTTATGAGGAAGGGGGATTTGGAGCACCTGGTCACAACCGGAAAGCTGGAGGGAAAGAGAGCACCGGGTAGACCCAGGGAGAAAATGCTGGACGGACTTGCAGAGTGGCTGGGACGAGGAGTGTGGGGAAGATGCTAGGGGCAACGAGAGATAGAGGCAGATGGAAGTCCATGATCGCCAACGCCATGCGGCAGGGCACCTGATGATGATAATGTACATATTCTTTGATTTTTTTTAAACGACTCAACAGGAGGACAATAGTAAAAGAAATGTTCTGGATAGTCTATTTCGTTTCTACATAAAGAACATTTACTGTCATCTACATTTGCATCTCATGTAACAGAATTTGGACAAGGTATATAGTATACAGTATTTTCCACTGCAACTCTTTTAATCTTACTGTTTGTGTGTGTGTGTGTGTGTGTGTGTGTGTGTGTGTGTGTGTGTGTGTGTGCGTGCGCGCGCGCGCGTGTGTGTGTACCAGTGTGTGTGTGTGTGTGTGTGTGTGTGTGTGTGTGTGTACCGGTGTGTGTATGTGTACCTGAGCGCGTGTGTGTGTGTGGTGTGTGTGTACCGTGTGTTGTTGTGTGTGTGTGTGTGTGTGTGTGGTGTGTGTGTGTGTGTGTGTGTGTGTGTGTGTGTTGTAGTGAGTACACACTCTGGCACGGCGTGTTGTACGTTTGTGTATGAGACAAAAACTTGTATTGATTTACATTATTTTGCTTTCCTTTATTCTTTGTTATCAATGGTTCTTAATAGTTTTTGGGCACAATAGTCAAGTGGATAAATGTCAGACTTCCAATCGGAAGGTCTTAGGTTCGATCCACCCAGCTTGATTCATCTGCCTGGTTAAAGGGTGAAGATTTTTCCGATCAGATCTAAACATGTCATATCTGCAGACCTGCCAGTTTAAATGGTGAAGACTTTTTCCGATCACATCTAAACATGTCAAATCTGCAGAGATACCAGTGCATAAACCCCCTTCGTATGTACAGACAAGCAGAATACCAAACATACACATAAACCCTTTTCCTCTCGCACCCTGTCCACCAGCATCCTGCATTGTCAACCAGGCTAGCAAAGCAAAAACTTAACCCTTTGATTCCCTCACCCTATCCACTTGATAGGATGAGGGAGTCAAAGGGTTAATTTTTGCAATTGGTAGGATAGGATGTGGGAGTCAAATAGTTAAAGATCCTGTAGGCCTAAGTCACGATGCATGCAACGGTAAGTTTGAAAAATGGCTTTTAGCTGATAACTATAATATTACTATCATTTATAGATCTATGTGATATTTGTTATTTCGTGCTTTGTCAATGTCTGTCATTTATGTGTTTCTGGTTTCTGTCATTTGATTTGAGCGTTGTCATCCTTGAGGCCCTGCTTCCTTTTGTGCTCTATTTCGTTACCCTGCTTTCATTGTGTATACCACTGCAAGGGAAACAACCCTAATTTCTCCCTTTTGGGGAGCTGTAACTTCATAGCTTACCTGTGTTTACTTTATTTGATTTAAAGTTCAACTAGTTATGTTCTATCACTGTAAAGGGCAACGAGCAATGCTTTTTGACACGGACCTTTCACTATATATGAATCAAATTATCATTAACATATACCGTAATGAGAGGCATTAATTAAAACGAGAAATCAATCAAATTATACAACAATTACAAAAACAAAACAAAACAAAAGCAATAGGTATACACAGTCATCACTAATAGATGTCAGTTTTTTTTTTAGTTTGTTTCTTTTTACATTTAAAACAGAATTCGATTCGTTTACAACACACACACACACACACACACACACACACACACACACACACACACACACACACACACACACACACACACACACACACACACACACACACACACACACACACACACACACCACACACACATATATATATATTATATATATATAATTATACATATATGTGTGTGTGTGTTAAATTTTATAACAGAATCTATTTATAGAATAACGCTTTGTATTACATCTTTGTATAATATCTTTATAACGTCTTTGAATTATATGCTTCTAGGTACCTGTCCCTTGGATTTACATCACTTTTTAGTTAGAACGCGTCACATTATTGTACTTCCGATGTGTTGTTCGTGTCTGAAAGACGTGCCTCAGTGGCAGTTTTTCTGTCCAAAATTTCTTTAAATTAGTCAATACCATCCGTAAAATCAAAATGGTGCGTACAGTAGATTAGTGCTGACATGTTGGTGTAGTAGGCCTCCTTCGGTCATGACTGACCATGGACAAAGTACATCCGTTCTAATGTCTAGATGGGCTGTCTGCTTGGTCCAAGCAGCGTCGCCTGTGACTGTACAGACCAATGCGAGAGAGGCAGTCTCTGTCGCAGCGGTCGCATGTGTATGCTGATGCTGGTCTGTTGGATGTCATCCCTTTTCTGTGAACTCGCTTTTCTGCTGCAGCAGCTGACAGTTTGTCCTCGCCAATCCGCAGCTGTTTCTTGAGAGTAGTTCTCCAGCTGTTGCGGTCGTCTGCGAGGTCCTCCCAGGACTCAGTGTTGATCTCAAGCGCCTTCATGTCACGCTTGCAAACGTCTTTGTATCTCAGCTGTGGGCGGCCAATGTTTCTCTGCCCTGTGGCAAGCTCACCATAAAGGATGTCTTTTGGGATGCGACCATCTTCCATGCGGCGAACGTGGCCCAACCAGCGCAGCCGACGCTGTCTCAGGATGGTATGCATGGTTGGGAGGCCAGCGCAGGTTAGGACTTCGGTGTTGGTCATCTTGTCTTGCCAGGAAATGCCAAGTATGCGCCTTAGGCTTCTCAGGTGGAAGGTATTGAGCCTTTTCTCCTGATGAGCATGCGTGGTCCACGCCTCGCTGCAATACAGCAAGGTGCTGAGGACACAGGCGTTGTATACAGCCATCTTTGTCTTTGTGGTCAGCTTGGGATTTGTCCACACCCTTTGTGTGAAGCGGGCTAGTGTTGTGGCTGCCTTCCCGATCCTCTTGTCGACCTCTGTGTCAAGGGAGAGGTTATCGGTGATGGTGGACCCAAGATATGTGAATTGATGGATGGCTTCAAGCTCGTAGTCATCAATGGTGATGGCTGGTGGAGATGGCGTGTCTTGGCCCAGGACGTTTGTCTTCTTAAGACTGATGGTCAGACCAAAATCTTTGCAGGCCTGGGAGAAGCGGTCCATTAGTGACTGCAAGTCCCGCTGAGTATGGGTCACAACTGCGGCATTGTCGGCAAATAGCATGTCTCTGATGAGGGCTTCACGGACCTTTGTCCTTGCTCTGAGGCGGGCGAGGTTGAAGAGCCTGCCATCTGATCTGGTCCGCAGGTGGATCCCTTCTTGCGCTGTGCTGAACGCATGCCTCAGGAGGAGAGCGAAGAAGATTCCAAAGAGGGTTGGGGCCAGGACGCAGCCTTGTTTCACACCGCTGCGTACGTCGAAGGGCTTGGAGAGGTTTCCGTTGAACTGCACCATCCCTTTCATGTTTGAGTGGAAGACTCAATTAAGCTGTGCAGTTTGGGGGGGGGGGGGGGGGGGCAGCCGATTTTTCGGAGAGCCCTGAAAAGGCCATCTCTGCTGACTAGATCAAAGGCCTTGGTGAGGTCAATGAATGCCACATACAGGGGCATCCGCTGCTCTCTGCACTTCTGGATTTGGCGAAGGGAGAAGACCATGTCTACCGTGGATCTCTCTGCTCGAAAACCACACTGTGATTCCGGGTAGACGCGTTCAGCCAGCTTCTGCAGGCGGATTAGGAGGACCCGAGCATAGACTTTGCCAACAATGCTGAGGAGCGAGATACCTCTGTAGTTGTTGCAGTCGCTCCTTTCGCCCTTGTTTTTGTACAGGGTGACGATCTTGACGTCCCTCATGTCCTGTGGTACAGCTCCCTCATTCCAACACTGACAGAGAACTGCGTGCAAAGGATTCAGAAGAGAAGTCTTGCAGTGCTTGATGAGGTCTGGGGGAATTCCGTCGTTGCCAGGTGCCTTCCCTGATGCCAGGCTATCAATGGCCTTGCTGAGTTCGTCCGCAGTTGGCTCTGCGTCAAGTTCTTCCATTACCGGCATGCACTTGATGGCATCGAGGGCTAAGGGGGACACCATGTTCTGTGTGGAGTAGAGGTCGGAGTAGTGTTCCGCCCATCTTTCCATCTGTTGGCTAGAATTGCTGATTACTTCCCCAGTGGAGGATTTGAGGGGGGCGATCTTGCTCTGTGTTGGTCCCAGTGCCTTCTTGATGCCATCATACATTCCTCGGATGTTGCCTCTTTCAGCAGCACTCTGTATCTCTTCGCTGAGCTCTGTCCAGTACTCGTTTGCGCAGCGCCTGGCGTTAAGCTGAACCTTACTTCTGGCAGCCCTGAGGATTTGCAGGTTCTTCTCACTGGGTGACCGCTTATACTTGGTGAGTGCGGCACGCTTGGCCTCAACAGTGGGAGTCATCTCTGATGATTTGGCCTCAAACCAGTCGTGGGACTTCACAGTTTTCTTCCCAAAGGTGGCCATAGCAATGCGGTGCATGGTGTCTCGTAGCGTTTCCCATCTCTCAGTGGCAGAGTCTCTGGGCTGCAATGCATCGTATTCTCTCTGAAAGGCCTCTGCTAACTGTTCTACAAGATCTGGCTGAGACATCTTGCTGACACCAACGCGAGGGTTCCCTTGTTTCTTTGAGCAGTGGAACTTCTTTGGTTGTAGCCTGATCTTGCAACATACCAGAGAGTGGTCTGTGTCGCAGTCTGCGCTGTGATACGAGTAAGAGCGAGTGTGGAGAACGTTTTTGATAGCGGCACGTCTTACTAGGATCAAATCCAGTTGGTGCCAATGTTTTGAGCGGGGATGCCTCCAGGAGACTTTGTGCTGAGGCTTCGTCTTGAAGAAGGAGTTGGCGATGCACAGTTCATGGCAAGCGCAAAACTCAAGCAGTCGCTGTCCATTCTCATTCATTTTCCCCACTCCAAAGGAACCGAGGCAGAAGGGCCATGAGTCATTGTCTGCACCCACTCTGGCGTTGAAGTCGCCCAGGAGAACAAGTTGTTCTGTCCTGGGGATGTTCCTTATGGTTGATGCAAGATTTTCGTAGAACTCATCCTTGGTGTCTGGAGAGGCGGACAGAGTTGGGGCATAAACGCTGATGAGAGTGACATAGCCTTCGGTGGTGTTGAGGCGGAGAGTCAAGAGTCGTTCTGAACCGCCGCTGCCTGGTTCAATCATGTTCAGCAGGCTGTTCCTTACTGCAAAGCCTACTCCGTGTTCTCTTGGGGCATCAGAACTCTTTCCTTGCCAGAAGAAGGTGTAGTCCCTTTCCTTTAGTGTTCCTGAGTCAGCCAGCCGTGTTTCCTGCAGAGTGGCAATGTCCACATTGAGCCTCTTTAGTTCGCTGTTTATGACGGCGGTTTTTCTGGCGTCGCTGATGTCTTGCAGATCTTGGGAGAGCCCAGGCATCATTGTTCGGACATTCCAACAGCCCAATTTCACTGCTGATCCTTTTCCTTTTTTTTCCTGCTGCAGCAGCTGACAGTTTGTCCTCGCTAATCCGCAGCTGTAATTGGTTACAAAAGTTAGCACTGTCCTAACTTGTTTTTATTGCAAAAATGTTGTAATAAGAAAATTACTGCCTTGCGAGAATCTGTTCAGGGACCTGTACGATGCCGGTATTTGGTTCGATAGGCGCGTTCGTATTCGCAGTCGAGATTTAATTTTCAGGGAGTACCATTAGGCTATTGCCTTATGAGGCGAATCACTATGGCATGTTTTATTTATTTGTGCCATGAAACAAAAGTCGACGAAATCTAAAACGGGAAAAAATTAAGATTTTATGAATGCTTGAAACTTTAAGTGTTGATTTGTCTGGTCATTTTTATGGTGATTGTGAAAAGTTGTCTAGATCTAGATCTAGACCCATGTGACAACTGATCTCCGTGGCACAAGACATAATTCCCCAACCCCAACCCCAACCCCTTTTTATTATTATTTTTTTTTTATTAACGTCTAAAGTATTCATAATATGAACCAGAAAAAAAGACGAAAAACAATCAGAACGCTTGTTTAATACAACCAGACAAAACGGGAGCAAATTTTTGGCCAATTGGCCTGTCAACCTTTTGTCAAGCGTAGATGTAAGATCACAAATGAACAACAACAAATACAAAAATCAGGAGAAAAAGACTGATACTTCCTGTTGCTTCATCGTGTGGGGGAAAAGTCCTTTTCTGGCCACACTTAGCATTGAAGAACAGCTTGTTTACATTAAAACTGAATTCTATAAAGGAAGTTCTGGTACAGATATACGAAAAACTCTATGTGGAACGCAAGCTGTTTTGCAGGCTGCAGTTTATAGTTGGTGTCATTTTTCTGAAGATGGACGAAATAATGTTAAAGGAAAGCTCAGTCTGGAGAGGACATTTGAAGCTACTGACTAGAAAAAAGAAAACTTCAAAAAGAAAATTTGGAGGGATTTTTAAAGAAGACACGAAGACAAATGAATAAGGCATGAAGAGATCACTTATGACATTGTATTAGTCGTTGGTCAGTTCATGCGATTTTAACAAGAAAATTTGGAATAAGACGTGAAGTAGCAAGGTGGATCCCACACTTCCTCACTGAAGATCAAAAATGGGCACGTCACTGTTGCAAAGATTCTTTTAAACAGTTACAAAAATGAGGATGGCTGCTTTTTAAATCGGATATTTGCTATCGAGGAAACCTGGGTTAGAAACTATGATCAGACATGAAGAGACAATCGTCAAAGTGGCACACTCCCACCTCTCCATAAAGTTAAGAAGAAAGCAAGGAAATTTAAAGATGACGATGACATATATGCCTATGATAGCAAGGGTGTATTGACAGCATATCGCTTCCCTTAGGACAGACTGTTTTTAGCTTTAATCAGGACTACTATGTGATATTTCTTATGAAAATATTAAAGCCACCAATCTG
>JAPXFY010000014.1:44306431-44313931 GCA_030674185.1 Monoplex corrugatus | reverse complement strand
AACAAAAATCCTGTTAAGAATAATCATGATGAGGACAAGGAATAGAATCAAAAGAGAAATAGCAGAAGAACAGTGTGGATTTGTGGAGGGGAAAGGAACTATTAATGCCATATACATCCTAAGTACTATTATAGAGAGGTCAATTGAGATGAATAAGGATTTGTATTTATGCCTTGTTGACTATACCAAGGCTTTCGATCGGTTAAGACATGAAGAATTGATCAACCAACTGGAGAGACTCAATGTTGATGGAAAAGATCTACGAATAATCAGAAATATGTACTGGGACAAACAGCTGCAATGAGAATAGAAAACAATATAAGCTCTTTCCAAAATATCAAAAGAGGAGTCAGACAGGGTTGTGTTTTGTCACCAGATCTGTTTTCACTTTACAGCGAAAACATCATGAGGAACCTAGAAGAAGACCCTGGATTAAAGGTTGGAGGGAAAATGATAAACAACATTCGATACGCAGATGACACCGTGCTAATTGCAGAAAATAAAAGGGACCTACAAAACCTTGTGAATATACTAGAAATAGAAAGCAAAGGTATGGGGTTGGAACTAAACAGCAGGAAGACTGAACTAAACAGCAGGAAGACTGAAGTCATGGTGATCAGTAAAAAAAACATGAAATCCCCTCATGCAAAATAACAGCAAATGGCACAGCCTTGACACAGGTTAATAAGTTTAACTACCTGGGAACGATCATTTCATCAGACGGCAGATGCACATCAGAAATAACCGGCAGAATCGGCCAAGCCAAAACAGCATTCAAAAAGATGACAAGCATTCTTACCAACAAATGCCTACCAATTAACATCAGAAGAGAGTTCTTGAATGTTATATAGAACCAATACTGTTGTACGGATGCGAGGCGTGGACACTCAACAAGCAAAGGCAGGAACAAGTGAGGCAATCGAAGATGTGGTTTCTAAGAAGAATGTTGAGAGTTCCATGGACAGCAAAGAAAACAAACGAGACAGTCTTGATGGAGGCAGACACAAGTAGATCATTCATAAGGAAGATTAGGAAAAGACAGGCCCTTTTATGAGGAAGGGGGATTTGGAGCACCTGGTCACAACGGGAAAGCTGAAGGGAAAGAGAGTACTAGGTAGACCCAGGGAGAAAACGCTAGACGGACTTGCGGAGTGGCTGAAGACGAGGAGGGTGGAGGAGATGCTTGGGGCAACACGAGATAGAGACAGATGGAAGTCCAGATCGCGAACGCCATGCGGCAGGGCACCTGATGATGATGATGATGATGAAGAAACAGAAAGTTGCCATGTTTGATGAGTAATGAATTCGTTTGCAAAGGAATATTGAGAACAACAATGAAAGCTGTTACACAAAGAAATAGCTCCTGGGGTCTCTCTTGGGGCAGTGCAAACTGCGTTAAGTAAATGAGAAAATGAATGGAACCCACTGAATACTAGAAAACGAATGTTAAATCTGTTGACATATAAGAAAAACACTTACTTAATGTAATCTGTTCACCCCAAGAATTCTGTCTGCATCTGCAGGAGGCCATTGTGCGAGTTCCTCTGGGTGGTGCATCTGGTGGTCCTGGTATTGGCCGTGCTGCCGGCCGTGGTGTTCAGGTTGCTTCTGGGTCTGGTGCACCTGGACTACAGGGTCCTGCTAGAGGCGTTGAAGGCCCGTCCTTACAGATGATGACCCAGGTCGGGTGCAGTCTCTGCTCCTGCCAGACCTAATATGCCACGTGTGCCAATGGGTAGTAAGTGGACACTGTCAGTACTTATCTTTTGACTTACAGGGAATTGTATTATATTGGATGTTCTGTGAGGTCTTGAACACAACTTTTAATAAATCAGTCCGGATTTTTGGGAGTGTTGAGAGTTTCAGTGTACCTCAGTACTAGAATTGTACAGGTAGACGTATCATTTAAATCATTTCCCTGGTTACTGATCCAGTCCAGTCATTTCCACAATCATTTTTTCAATTTCTTCAACTGAAACTGTATCTCAAAAGTTATTCCTCTTTTACATCAACCTACTAACATGAGTTTTCATTTTTGACATACTGCCAACAACAGTAAACTGTATTTTAGGTATGTGTGTGTGTTTATTTTTATATGAATTCTTCATAAATGTCCAAAGATTGTGACTTTCTCAAGACTCATCGTGAGTGGAAAGATATGAACAGGTACAGAACTAACAACCAAAAGTCCCATTTTGTAAAGGATTTCCTGCCAAAGTCAAAGGTTTCCAGATCAAATCCCAAGATCCAAGCAAACCACTCAAAACCAAACATCTAAGGTGAATCAAAGACACTAGTCATTGGCCACGCATACAAAGTGAATCATGAAATGTGTGCACCAGACTGTAGGTTACTATGGTGCAAGGAACTGGAAACTGACAGTCTAGTAAAGCAGTGGATGAGATAGAGGGAAGGGGGACGAAGGAGGTTGAATGGGGATGGGGGGGAGGGAGGAGGGAGATTTAGGTCTCTGCTTTGACTGACAGGGCCACAGAAATGTACAACACAGTAACTCATTCTCACTATCATTGTACCTTCTGCATTGTACAACAGCTGCCAATGGATTAGCAAGCACAACACTACAGTACTTCATAACAGTAGTGTTTTATGTCTCAAGGAACAGCCAGATCGAAAGTTAAGTGGACAATCAACATCTCTGTACAGCTGGGTAGTGAAATAGCAAGCGCTGCACTTCCTCCTTTCCTTGTTTTCCAGTGTCAAACATGGCATATAAGGCAGTGACCAGGGCTCTCTATCTTTCTCTATTGGCTGGTGTCTGTTCAGCTGCTATCAGGTCGTTGATGTTTACCGCTCTTCCTTCAGACTGGAGTGTTGTTTTGGGGGTTGTTTTTGGATCACTAGTTGCTATCTTCAGGAATGGACGTGGTAGTCAAGTGGGTAAACGCCGGACCTCCAGTCAGAAGATCATGGGTTCGATCTGCTTAGAAAACTCCACTTGGTGGGTAAAGGGTGGAGACTTTTTTCTGATCTTCCGGGTCAACATGTGTGCAGACCTGCCCTTCTTGCAGAATATCAACTGTGCATGTCAAAATTCCTGTAAGTCATGTCCGTGGCTGGTTTATGGAAACATAACACCCAGCATACATGTTCTCCAAAGATGCAGACTGTGCAGCAACGTAGCGGAGTATGCTTAGCTCGCCTAATGACTTGAGTTCTCTATGCTCCACTAAAAAGTCAGATTATGTGTAATGAGCAGTAAATCCAAATGGGTTTGAAGAATACCACTACAGTTTGTGAAGAATAGCGCTATACCAAAATAAAATTAATTCAACTTTTTGGAAGTGGAAGTCTTACAAACTACAGGCATGACAGAAAAAAAGAACAAGTCTGAAAGCTCCCGAAATTTTATTTGGGGGTGTGGAAATCACTTGCCTTTTTGTATATGCGATAAGGTGTGAAAATCAGTTGCCTTTTGTGTATGTCATAGGGCGATCCTGTACAATAATTTTTTCCTCTTAGGAATTCAGATTTTGAATTTATCGTTTGATTGAAATTTGCTGTTACCGTTTTTGTTTTCTTGTGAGGTGGTTAACTTTTTTGAAGCTGAGTATATGAAATAAATAATGAAATACTGGATGAGATTTGCAGGTCCTGTTGGTATTCGTGGTCCTCCCATGGGGGGATGGATGGACGGTCCTGCCGGCAGAGGAGGATCCCTTCCCCGAGGTCCCATGCCTGGAATGATGAGAGGTAAGTATACACCAAACACTTACATATCATACAACACATCACACTTACATATCATACAACATATCACACTTACATATCATACAACATATACATGTGTGACACATTTCTTTGTATATCATAAACTTTCCCTTATTCATAAAAAGAAAAGGACTGATGGAAGATAAGATGGATTCGAATGGGAGGAATCAAATGTTTCTAAATGGTGATTTAAGTTGAGTTGACCCAGTACACTCTAAAAAAAATTATAGTGTGTAACATCAGAAGAGTTGGAGCAAGCATATTTTCAATGTGTGACAGGTCATCTGTCTCATTGTCTGTTCAGTTAGCCTTTTTTATGTGGTGAGATTTCCAGTTGGACATAACAACTGTATGGACTAAGTATAGATGTCACTCTAGAGGTGCCTCTAGGCACTGACGGCAATCAAGATGTGATTCAGTTGCAGCCACATTTACATGAGTACACACACACACACACACACACACACACACAACACACACACACACACGCGCCACACACACACACACACACACACACACACACACACACACACACACACACACACACACACTAAGGGATGGGTGATGTTTCTTCTCCTTCCCTTCCCCCTCCCTCTGTAGCTTTGCGTTTCTGTCTACTTCTGTCTTCATTTTAAATGTGTAGGGGGGGGGGGAGGGGTGTGTGTGTGTGCAAGAAGTTGTAAAAGAAAGGGAAAAGAAAAGGAGAATCAGCAAGAACTATCAGGTTGCTGTATTATCTATTAATGTTACGGATTAACATCATAAACTATTTAGAAAATGTTATGGTGATCAGAACTGGATGAACTAAGTGATAGCTTTGATAAAGAAGCGTTCATTCATTTTCATTGTACATTTATTGGCTTTTTTCTATCATAAGATCACATTGAAGTAGCTATAATAAATATTGATTCTGGGTTTACCTAATCAGTTTTGATTTTGAGACATGGACATTTTGCAGAAGATAAGAACATAAGAAAAAAGCAGCTTTTGAAGTCTGAGGCAAATAGCAGATAAAAATAAGCCCTGCATTCTCATCTCCATCACAGAGTTTTTTCCCCTGTCAGCGTGTGGTGTTGCTAGGGCTTTGTGCTGATGCCTGCAGTGTGTAATAACTCCTTTGGCAGCGATTGCCCTAGGCACTGTGTGATTATGCTTTCATCAGGCCCGCCTATTGATTGGGAGCCCAGTTCTCTCCCTCCTGCCTCCATCACCCAGCCCAGCTGCACCCCCATCTCTTTGCCACCATTCGTACCCTGAGGGTAGTTGCCTCTAATAACAGAGGCAGTCAGGCAGGCACCAGGGTCCCTTCCCTGCATCCGCCTCTCATCCTGTGCCTGGGGGCTGCTGTGTTGGAGGGTGTCAAGCCATAGGTGAGGGCCAGGTGTTGTTATCCCCCACACAGCACATCTAATGGCGAAGAAGATTACTGCTGTTGTTAGCTCTCCTCCTGTTCCCCATTCTACTTCGATACTCTACGCTGCGGTGCATACCCTCTGTGCGTCTTGACCACAGAGAATCTAGTTAATTCTGTGGACGTGAAGTAGGCAGGTTTCGGGAGAGGGACATGTCAATAATTTTGATGAGATGGTCAACACAGCTTAGATCTTGCATATGCACAGTCTTGAAGTTTCTGTTATTTGCTTCTAATGGGGAGAGTGGGGATGGGAGTGGGATCGTTTATGTTAATGCTGCTAATGATGGAGCATGCATGGATTGAATTCACATGATAAATAATGACAGGATTGATCTCGGCTATACAGTATTCTGGTAGAGTACATTCAGAACATTACTGCTTTGTGCATAATTTTTCTAGGGAGTATCAGCTGTTATCATTACTTTGTTCTTGTCATCATTATTATTTTTTCGGTGTGTGTATAGGTATTAACGGACAGTGATTTGAAAATATGTCAGCCTTGAGTTAATTGTTGCTTAAAAAGAAAATGAATGAAATAAAAATAAAGTAAAAGACAGAAAATAAAGGGAAAGAAAACGAAGAAATATGACCAAGTTTAGTTCGAGTACTGATACCAGTAAACAGAATGGTATTCTGAGGTGCTTTAGAAATTGATGGCTTCATTTCCTTTATATTTGAAAAGGTTTAAGAAGGAAATGGACAAAAGCAAAAACTTGAGCTTAAATTGAACTGCTTACCCGCCTACTGTTTCTCTCAGGAGGTTGAGGGGCAAATTTGTTGTATGTGGAGATTAGGCAGATGGTTCTGTGTCTTGGTGTTGTTCCCCCCCCCCCCCACCCCCACCACAGACATTTGGCCGCCTATTGACAATTGTCACTGTTGTCATTCATGTTTGTAATTCCTCCAACTTCTCAATCTCCATAGTGTTGCCGGTTACTCTTCTTTGTAGTATTTTGTTCACCGAACTCGTGGGTTTTTTGATAGTTATTATGTTCTGTTGAACTGAAATGTCAGTTGGATTGGTAGCTTTCTTTGTCACCTTTAACCTGGTTAGTACGAGGAAGAACGTTTTAAAGGTTTGAAGTAGTTTGAGTGAGCGGTTTTAGGTTTCTAAAGAAGGCTGGTATGATCCCATAGATGCTGACGCCAGAGATGCCAGGTGTTGAAAGGATTCTAGATATTCATTACAAATCCTTTAAACATAAGTATGCACTCTATACATAAATTACAACGAAGAGGCATGGGATGAAAGTTCTAAAATAAACCAGTTAAAAAAATCAGATTAGTTTTAAAGCCTCCCTCTGTACACATGCATGACTATAAGATCTGCATTCAGCATGAAGTTAACTGGAAGACCGATTATTCTCATCATCTTATCTATACCTATTGCTCCACCAGGGACATTGACCTTTAACAAACGACTTCTCATAATTAATGAAGTTGATGTGGAAGGTTGAGTTCCATTCCAGTGACTGTTCCAAGATGATGTGTTGTGTTGCTGTCTGGTTTGTGCAAGATCCATCCTTGCGAAAGCCAGCATGCTGATTTTGGGGCTGTATCAACGTCATCGTTGATCCTGTTCAGGAGGATTCTGTTGAGCAGACGGACAGCCCTCTTTCCACTGTAAAGGTATTTGCTTCTCCCATATCTGGCTGAAGAGCGCGTAGAGCATCCCCAAGCTGGTCTCAGTGCCTTCGCTGGAATTCTGTCTGGTCCTGCAGACTTGGCGTTCCTTATTTGCTTGATGGCCTTGCGTATCTCCTCCTTAGTTGGCACCCCGCAGTCAGTCAGCAGATCACTGTCAGCCATCTGGATATCTGATGTCTCCTTTATCTGGTATTGTCCTTCCTTCCTTATCCTTCATGGGTCTTTCTGGTTTACTGAACTTTCCTGGCAGCTTCTTGATGGCATACAGGTCCTGCATGTATCCCTGGCGAGCTGCTTCTTCTGCTTTTGTTGCCATCATCTCCATGTTGTTGCATTTGCCTTCCTTGACGCTTCTCTGACGCTTTTATTCACTTTATAATACCCTTGACTTGTCTTGGCTTTTTCAGCTCGTTTGCGACTGTTGTTGACTGCCCCTTTCTTCGTTTCCTTTTTCTGTCAACTTCAGAGCTTCGTGGGACCCATCATTTGTTTGATGGATTGGTGATACTGTTTCCATTTCCGGTCTATGTCTCTTCCACTAGTAACTTTTGTAGGACCTCAAACATGTTGCAGAGTGAGGTCGTGAATTCTTTTAGCTCGGTGAGTTCTTTCAGGAGCATGGTGTTGTAACGCTGACATTGGATGTTCCCGCTGTCCAGTGTCTCTTTAGTTCAGGCTTCAACAAGAACGTGATGATCTGAAGCAACGCT
>JAPXFY010000014.1:44288931-44301431 GCA_030674185.1 Monoplex corrugatus | reverse complement strand
TATAAGGGTTAGCAGTGATCTAAGTCGAGCTTGCTCGGACGAATAAGCTGTCCCGGACCAACTGGCGGTGTACCTATCAGAGCGGGGTGGTCTACAGGTGGCACTGTAGGCTAACAAATGCCCTATGTGCTCATACGGGTGCATCACGCGAGGAAGAGGCGCGTCAAAACCTCTGCTACCTGTGCTCCCAGGTTTGGTCTTTTGACCAGGAGCTAAGGGTGGGGTAACCCTGACAGAAACCTCAAGTGCTGAAGCCGGCGGTACTGAGCGAGACAGCGCACTTTAACGGATCACGGTACCACGCAAACCATGCCATGATGACACGTCGGGACCAATCTTATCGATATGGTGTTCGCCCTGTGAGGACCCCCCAGGCAGGTGCAACGCCGGGCTCCAGGCCTCAAAGGAGCCCACCCTCAGCTACTGGAGGTCCCTTCGTCTTGTCCTGTGGAGCCAGGGGACAAGCAAGGAGAGCGACTGGCCGAAGACCAAGCAAGGTCAAGGAGACCCCTGACATCAACATCATGCAATGGAATGCAGAAGGGGTCACCAACAAGAAGGAAGAACTCCAGCACTTCCTTCACAAGAACAGCATCAACATCTGCTGCATTCAGGAAACACATCTGCAAGAGGGAAAGCCGTTCAAGATCAGAGGCTACCAGGTGTTCCTGAATGGACGGAAAGGGAGATCAAAGGGAGGAGTGATGACGCTGGTTAGAAATAACATCAACGCCACTGAAGTCAAGAAACTCACGGGCGAAGCTGAATATATAGAAGTCAAGGTCGTCATCCAAGACAGCACATTTACCATCGTCAACTATTACTGCCCCGATGACAAGATGCTGTCCCTTGACACAATCCAGGTCCCAGACAGCGGCTTCCTCATCGCTGGAGACTTCAACAGCCGGTCCCAGAGCTGGGGATATAACAACATGGACAACAGAGGAGAAGAAGTTGAAGCCTGGCAAGATGAACACCACCTTATTCTTGCTAATGACCCCACGGACACGCCTACCTTCTACTCCCGCCGCTGGCGCACCACCACAACTCCAGACCTGGCCTTCTGCACTGATGACATCCACAGAAAGATCAGCAGAAGGGTAGAAGAACAGCTTGGAGGAAGTGACCATCGCCCGGTTGTCCTTACCATGCGTGCAAAAGCACCAGGACAACCACAACATCCGCGATGGAACTATAAGAAGGCGCAGTGGGGATTGTTCAGCGTACGCACCAACGAGCTGACAAAGAATATAGAAGTTAAAGACAGGAACATCAACAATGTCGTCAAAGATTTTACCAACAGCATTTCCCAGGCAGCCAAGAAGTGCATACCCAACGGCGCAAGAAAAGACTACACCCCCTACTGGACGAGTGAGCTGCAGAAGGCGCATGATGCTCTGACGGAGGCAAGAACAGAGGCTGAAAACAACCCCAGCCAGGAGAACAACATCAAGCTTCAAGAGAGAAAGGCAAAGTTCTTACGTACCAAACTGGAGAGCAAAAGAAGAAGTTGGAGAGAGAAAACAGCAAGCCTCAACATGGAGAAAGACACAACTAAGCTTTGGAAGCTGACAAAGGCCTTGAACGACGAAAGTACCAAAGGCCAGAAGATCACCCTGGAAGATGGAGGAAACATACTAACAGGAAGGGCTGCAGCTAACAACTTTGCAAGAGCATATGCAGCAGAAAGTAACACCACCATACCCCAGCACCGGCAGAAAGAGATAAGACAGGAAGAGAGGGAAAGAAGATCAGGAGAAAAGGAGGTACCAGACGCCATGCACACTGACATCACATTGGCAGAATTAAACATGGCCATCAGGAAGTTGAAGAAGAGAAAGTCTCCGGGACCCGACAAGATCACAAATGAAATGCTTCAACATTTGGGTAACATCGCTGTTAAGAAGCTTCTAGATATTTTCAACCTCAGCTGGAAGCAAGGCCAGGTACCACAGTGCTGGAGAGAAGCCACTATGATTCCCATCCTCAAACGTGGCAAAAACAAAAGCAAAGCCCAAAGCTACCGTCCCATCAGCCTGACAAGTTGTGTCTGTAAGACCCTGGAGCGCATCATCAACCAGCGCCTACAACTCTACCTGGAGACAGAGAGCATCATCGCCCCACAGCAAGCTGGCTTCAGACAGTATAAAAGTACAGAAGACCAAACGACCCACCTCTCCCAGGTCATAGAGGATGCTTTTCAGGCCCAGAAAGCTGTCCTGACGGTCTTTATTGATCTTCAGAAGGCGTTCGACAAGGTCTGGAAAGATGGTCTCCTAGTCAAGCTCCTACGCTGCGGCATCGAAGGCAACATGTCCCAGTGGACCAAATCTTACCTGCACAATCGAAGAGCGAGAGTGTCGGTAGACGGTCACTGTGGCCAGAAGGTGCTGCTAAGGCAGGGAGTTCCCCAGGGAGGCGCCCTCTCACCCAGTTTGTTCATACTCTTCATCAACGACATTGTAGCAGAACTACCAAGAGGCGTCAACGCAGCGCTATACGCAGACGACCTGGTACTCTGGTGCAGCGAGGAGTATGCAACAACAGCAACATACAGGATGCAGATCGCCCTGGAGAATGTTGCAGCATGGGCTGAAAGCTGGTGCGTGACAGTCAACAGGGAGAAATCTACTGCCACTCTTTTCACGCTGTCATCAAAAGCCAAGCCTGGAAAACTCACCCTGGGAAACGCCACACTGAAGTACGAAGACCAACAGACGTACCTTGGTGTCACCTTTGACAAGAGAATGACCTGGAAACCACACATCAACCAGGCAGAAGGAAAAGCCAGAAGGAAGCTCAACATCCTAAGGAAACTGGCAGGAACAACGTGGGGCGCAACTGACAAGATCCTGAAGTCAGTGTACCAAGGTACCGTAAGACCACACCTTGAGTACGGGTCTAGCTCTTGGATGACAGCTGCCAAGACGCACCTCCAGACCCTGGACAAAGTCCAAAACCAGGCACTTCGAGTCATCACAGGTGCCATGAAAACAACACCCATAGTGAAGATGGAAGAAACATCCAGAATTCCACCACTTACCAAGAGAAGAGAGCAGAAGGCAATGCTTCAGGCCAACAAATTCAGATGCTCAGAGAATCATCCAATGAGAGAAAGGCTCCAAATGTTATCATCAGGCAGACTACAACGATCAAGTTTTGCTGTGGAGACCAGAGCTCTGAATAGGAAGCACCAAGAGACCCTCCCTAGCCAGGTCCTTCCCCTCTCCTTCTCCCTCGACGCTCCGCCTTGGGAAGACAGAGAAGAGACCATAACTGTCCAAACAACTATTCCCTATATCAGCAACAAAGGCGAACACAGCGACCAAGTCCTGAAGACACTGACATTGGCAACGCTTGAGGAAAGATACCCTGCAGAATCGTGGATCAGGGTGTACACAGACGGCACGGCCTCCAATGCCGTCAAGAGTGGAGGTGCTGGGGTCCACATCCAGTACCCCAGTGGAGAACGGGCAGAAGAGGCGCTACCGACCGGCCTTCATTGCACCAACTACAAGGCAGAGGTAGATGCGCTCACCCAGGCAGCACACATCATCGCTACGAGAGCAGACCGGACCACACAGGTCGTCTTTCTTACAGACGCGCTCTCTGTGCTGCAGGCATACAATAGCGACAGGCTACCCTCACTGAAGAAGGCCCTTAACAACATCAAGAGCCTTCGGACCGTGCTGCAGTGGATCCCCTCCCACTGCGGCATTGAGGGAAACGAGAAAGCCGACGATCTGGCAAAACTCGGTGCCGAGCAAGAACAAGACGACAACGCCGTAAGCCTTGCAGAGCTTAACACCATCACCAAAGCTCTGTTCCGAACCCCGGCACAGAAAGACAGCCTCCACCTGCTCACAAGACCTGAGCAGGTTACCATCTTCAGGCTGCGGACAGGGCACAACAGGCTGAACAAACACCTCCACTCGAAACTGAAGGTTGTGCCATCCCCAATGTGTCCCTGTGGAGAGGCAGAGCAGGACACGCACCACATCCTGCAGGACTGCGGGAACTTCCGGCGGCTGAGAAGGCAGGTGTGGCCGGAGCCGACCCCCATTGAGGACAAGCTGTACGGCCCAGTGGCGTCACTGCAGGCGACCACTACATTCATCGCTCGGACTGGTCTCAACGTGTGATGGCAACAAGAAGAAGAAGAAGAAGTACTGGCTAAATAAAGGTACCTGCCCCTCACAATAGTACCAGCATGAACAATGCAGCCCCAGTGAAATAGAACAAACCAGTCATACTGGCGCAATAGTTAGCACAACGGAATACTGACTGGATGCCTTACTTACTATAGGTCTCTCTCTCTGTCTCTGTCTCTCTACCTCTCTGTCTCTCTCTTTCTCTCTGTTTATCTGTCTGTCTCTCTCTCAAATGATCTGTATGTATCCTGACCTGGGAGATCGGAAAAAACATCCACCCTTTACCTAACAAGCAGGAGATGTTCAGGCAGGATTGAATCCCAGACCTTCCGACTGGAAGTCTAACGTCTTACCCATTTGACTACAGGTGTGCTGAATGCTGGGTCCTAGACCACTGCCGGGGCTGTGGGGAAGAAAGAAGAGTGAGGTATATGAAGACCTACCTCTCCTCACCCAAGGCACCATCTCCACAAAGCCCGGCTAAGTTTTCACAAATGTTCTCAGCCAGAGCAAAGATAGGAACCAAAGAAGAGGGGAGGAAGGAGTGCTGTTTGATTTTTCATTTTTATTCCCCCTTTTCCACAGACTGCCCCCAAGAAGACGTGTCCATTGAACTTTGAGTGACGTCACTAAGCTCTTTTTCACGAAGAAGCCTTAGGGATCTGACATATATACCAAGACAACAACCCCCTCCCGCTCCTCCCTCTTTCATTTCTCCAGACTTTTCTTCCCTCATATGCTCTTCAGTCACTCCGTCTTTTCCCGTTCCTCTTTCTCTCTTGTTGCTTCCCAAAGGCCAAAAGATGGAGTGCTTTGTCACATAGTCGATAAGGGCCAGGAATGGTTTCATATCAAACTTTTAAATCACACACTAGTAAGAAAATAGTCAGTGCCGATCTGGCTGTTGAAAGTGAAGAATGTTGTTGTTCTATCAGTTGTTTGTTTTGTTGTTGTTGTTGTTGTTATTGTTGTGGTTTATTTGTTTGTTTTCAAGGATCATCACTCTTGGGCAGTTTCATATGTGCTCATCATTTTTTTCTGTCCCATTTTATTCGGCACCTTAATAGCCACAGAAGCTGGAACGGTTCTAAAATGCTGTGATGACGGTAGGGATGATAATCATGATGCTATGGAGTTCCAGCTAGGACTGAGACAGGGCTGTACTCTATGCCTACTATCATACTATATCCTGTGTTAACCAGGCCTGAGAGGTACAGACACCTGTGGTGTTGGTCTGGAAATTTGAACAACATATTCAATGACCAGTCCACTTAGTGGATAAACTCGACTGTATGGTCCAGTTTTTCCAGTGATCCCATAGCACACTCAACTCTGGGTAGAAGCTGGTTCAGGCCAAAAATCCCACAAAATGATTTTGACAGAACTGACGGGGACTCGAACCAACGAATTTCCAGTCGGTATTCGTTGTGACAGGAAAGCTGGAGGGAGAGAGAACACCAGGTAAACCCGGGGAGAAAATATTGGACGGACTTGCAGGGTGGCTGAGGACAGAGAAGGTGTGAGATGTACTTGCAGCGACAAGGAATAGATTTGTATGGAGGGCCATGATCGTCAACGCCATGCAGCAGGGCACATGATGATTCCGTTGTGCTACCCATTGCGCCACAATGACTGGTTTGTTCTGTTATTTGTGTTTTACGTGAGAAAACAAAGAAATTACTGTCCAAAGGTTTTATTGCAAAGAACACTACAGCTTTACAAGAAGTTTGGACAAATTTATCCCTAACAGTCAAAAGGTTGTTAGTGGTCTTCTCTTTCTCACTTTGTCCTTGTATCGTTTTGTGTTGTTGTGGGCGAGCGATTGTCTCAAAGCTCTTCCCCTCTCTCTCTCTCTCTCTCTCTCTCTCTCTCGTCCTCGTCTCTCTCTCTCTCTCTGTCTGTGTCTCTGTGTCTCTGTGTGTGTTTTCCTGAGGGCATATTGGTTCTGTTGATATATCTCTCGATTCAGGGATCGATGTCTCTGTTGTCTTTTAGCATAAATTCCACTGCAGTAAGAGTACAATAAAATTGTTGTGTATTATTTGGAAAATAACTGTACGTTATGTTTTACTGGTTGGTCTTCTATTTTGTAAAAATCTTTATTGCAAAGTAAGGAATCTTCATCGAAATTGTGCCCTACCTGAACACTCTGACAATAGTTGTTCAATACTGATACATTTGCCAACCCTAGCAAGTATACTAATACATCTTGTTCACTGGGCCTTGGCAGCTAGTTTTTAACTTTGCAACCACGCAACTGCTTAAAATGATCATGAAAACTCAGTGTGACAAAGAAGCAAATAACAAAACAAAAACAAAAACATGCATACCAACGAACATCAAAACAAACATATTGTGCTTATCTTTTTGTTTCTGTTGTTACGCACACACACGTACACGCACGCACAGACGTGCACACACACACACACACACACACACACACACACATATTCAAACAAGTACATACACACACACGCACACACATGCATACATATATGCATGTGTATGCATGTGTGTGTATGTATGTATCGATGTATGTATGCGTGTGTGTGTATGCATGTATATGTCTGTGCGTATGTGTATGTATGTGTGTGCGTAACAACAACAAAAACAAAAAGATAAGCACAATATATCTGTTCTGATGTTTGCTGGTTTGTATGTGTGTACTTCGCATGTCTAGTAGTGATTTGCAGAAAATCAGTCAATTTCAAATTTATTGTACGTCATGTTCATTAATGCTTTTTCTGTTTCAAAAACTATTTAATGCCCTTTTAGATAAAAATTAATGGTATTTGATGTCGTCTCTTTATGTTTGAACTTGTAAGTAGACCATATAATTTTGTGTGGACCACATTCATGTCTAAAATGTGACTTGATCAGATTGAAAAAAAAATCTGTGATAATTGTGTTTTTTTCCCCTCTTTGGTAACACTCCTTTCATCCATGGTTGTGACTGCACGATCATGTGAGAAATAGGTCAGCGACTCTCTGTTCTGGACAGCGGCTTGGGCAGACAAGACGTTTACCTAATGTCTTCTTGTGTTTTTGTACGAGTATGTGAATGAAGACAGAGAGGGTGGGAGAAGTAGGCCTACTTGCAGCGACAAAGGATCGATTCATATGGAGAGCCATGATCGCCAACGCCATGCGGCAGAGCACATGATGATGATGATGATGAAGTGTCGTTACACTTTTTGCTGTATTGTGTGATTTTTTTTATTGTAATTGTTTTTACTTTATTTTCCATGTGATAATGAATATATTATCTCGATTAATGACTGAATGAATTGATGCTTTGTGTGTAATTGTTGGTTATCAACCGTAATTTTCGTTTCGTTTATTATTTCGTTTCGTTTCGTTTCTCGATTAATTATTGTTGTCATAGCACCAGATTAGGAATCACTTACACTTTGTTCAAAATGATCATAACAGAAATTACAGGTTAGATATGGAATTATCTGTCAGTTTCTCACCTAATTGAAAAAAGAAGCAAAGCTATTACTCCCAAGGCTATTACTCCACCAGTGTTCTACAGTTTAGTCAGATATTTGCTAAAAAAAGAAGTAGGGCTATTATTTCACCAATGTTCTTCTGTTCAGTCAGATGACTGACTCTAAATTCAAACAGAAAATTTAAAGCTAATTTTTAAAATCTAAAGTTATTTTTTATTTTACAGCTAGAATTGTGTAGCTGCCAACGCACATTAGTCTCATAGCTAACAGACAGTGGGCCCACCTACAGCCCCTCCCTCCACCTAATGATTTTATGGGATATGCATCTCTGTGAAGCCTGACATCTAAGCTTCTGATTGCATGTTGTTTGCCATTGACCTTCCGCTGGATGTGACAACGTTTAAAGTTACCTGCCGGTACCATCAAAAATCTGATTTGCGAACAAACTGAATACAGAGACCAACAGATACATGTTTGTTATCTACTTTCTGAGGATTTGGTACAGTTTGTGATATGTTTTCCATAGATTAGGAACAGAAATAATGATATCTATTCATCACTAACGTAAGATCTTTGTACAGTGTATTATGGGTGGGAAGAAAGAGTGAAAGAAGGGGAAGGTCAGTTGAGCGAGTTAAATTTGGCGTGTTCACAGATTTGAAGCCACACTGATTTTAATCAACAACAACAGATAAAATGACTTAAAACGTATATGTAAAGGTGACAGTTTTAGTAAGTTTTGTACTTTTTTAGTTGTTGTTTTTTATTTTTATTATAGCCAAACTTGGGGTGGATGCCTGACTGACAAATCCATAAGTTTCAATGTACCCCTGAAATAATTAATCTGAATTACTTTTTCCAATGCTGACAAATCAGCGACAGTGACCAGCCAGTCTTCTACAGATAGAAGAGGACAGGGAAAGTAAAGGGTAAGAGAATATGATACTGCTTATGCTGGAGTAAGCCCAAGCCCATTATTGATGTACACAGCTACAGAGGTCCGAATATTGTTGGTTTAAGGCTAATCATGATTATTAAAAAAGAGTCGAACATTAATTTCTTTAACAATATATAGAGTCCAGTATGAATTTCTTAACAATGTATAACTTCTGGTTCGTTGTCGAATTTCTCGACACATGAGGGGCAGGGATTACTATTTGAAAAATAATGAACAAAATTTGTAATATACAAGATACTATTGACCTCTCTCTCTCTTTCTCTCATTCTCACTCTCTTCCTCTGTGTGTGTTGTGTGTGTGTGGTGTGTGTGTGTGTGTGTGTGTGTGTGTGTGTGTGTGTGTGTGTGTGTGTGTGTGTGTGTGCGCGTGCGTGTGTGTGAAAGAGAGAGACTATGCTTCATGCATGGGCAGAATGTGTATGTGCGTGAATGTGCATATATGCATGCATACTTGTATGTGTGTGTATATGTGCATGCCATGTGCATGTCAATCCCTTCTTTCCGTGTTAATGTTGCCAGAAACACACACACACACACACACACACACACACACACACACACACACACACAACACACACACACACACACACACACACACACACACACACACACACCCGTCTAATATCACTTATAGTGAAAAGACGTTAAATCAAGGAACGAACGAACACACACACACACACACACACACACGAACATTCACACAGCCAGACAGACACACACACACGCACGCGCGCGCGTACACACACACACACACACACACACACACACACACACACACACACACACACACACACACACACACACACACACACACGAACACTCACACAAACACACACACGAACACATACGCACACTTTGAAATTAGCAAAACACTTAAGCAGTTTCCTGCCAGCAGAAGTATACAGTCCCTTATGTATAGGTGGAAACTTGATGCATTTAAAACAAAATACACCAGGAATATAGTATGTTATACCTTAGTGGACTCCTATGTATGGAAGCAGTTTCAAGATAAACAGAAAAAGTATGAAAACTGTTATATGAACTTTGAAATTAGCAAAACACTTAAGCAGTTTCCTGCCAGCAGAAGTATACAATCTCTTATGTATAGGTGGAAACTTGATGCATTTAAAACAAAATACACCAGGAATATGGTATGTCTGTGTGGAAAAAAGATAACGCATAGTCATATTCTTTCATGCGTTCGGGTGAAAAGACATATTCCTACACTATCTAAGACAGTTTCTGATATATTTGCCTCACCATCCTTAACATTTGAATTTTTTGTTAGCCTGTCAAAAAGTCCTATAGCAAATTATCTTTAACACGCCGTTATTTCACATGTTCAATGTTATGGTTAGCCAATTTTATTGTTTCAATCGTTAATTATGATAACGTCTTGTGATTTTGTTCCTTCTTGTCTTCGGCACAGTTGTTTTCTGGTTCATTTCTTTTTCCTGAAGATTAACCATTTCCAAGTATACTTTTCACTCCTCATGAATTTTGTTGTTGTTGTTGTTGTTTTTGTTTTGTTTTGTTTTTGTTTTGTTTTTGTGTCTAAAATCACTTAAGTGAATAGACATTAAATGAAAGACCACCACCACACACGCGCGCGCGCGCGTACACACACACACACACACACACACACACACACACACACACACACACACAGACACAGAGGAAGAGAGTGAGAATGAGAGAAAGAGAGAGAGAGAGAGGTCAATAGTATCTTGTATACTACAAATTTTGTTCATTATTTTTCAAATAGTAATCCCTGCCCCTCATGTGTCGAAAAATTCACTCACTCACTCACACACACGAACACTCACTCGCTCACACACACACGCGCACACACACAACCACACACACACACACACACACACACACACACACACACACACACACACACACACACACACACACACACACACACACACACACACACACACACACACACACACGAACACTCTCTCTCTCTCACACACACACACATTCACACACATAGGGCCTACACACACACACACACACACACACACACACACACACACACACACACACACACACACACACACACACACAGAGGGAGCGTCGGTATTTGTTTGACCTGACCGACATACCCTGATAATGGTAATGTTTCTGTGGGGCAGAGACTTCATTCACAAAAATAATAGGACTAATGTGCGTTGTTTGTGTCTCGCTCACCGCTACACAGCTCTGTCTGTCTGTCTGTCCGTCCGTCCGTCTGTCTGCCTGCCTGCCTGCCTGCCTGCCTGCCTGCCTGCCTGCCTGCCTGCCTGCCTGTCTGTCTGTCTATCTATCCGTCTGTCTGTCTATCTCTGCCCCTCTCTCTCTTTGACTCTCTATATCTCTGTCTGTCTGTCTCTCTCTCTCTGTTTCTCTCTCTCTCTCTGTCCCTGTCTCTGTCTGTCTGTATGTCTGTCTGTCTGTCTCGTTCTTTTTCTCTCTTTCTCTTCCTTAAGGCACAGTCGTTACTGAAGAGACTGGACAGTGCAGAGCATGAGGTCACTCCTAGTGTCCGTCTTTTAGTCTCGCAGTTCCAGTGTGTCCTGTGGCCTGAGGATGTCACACGTCCACTGAGCACGAGACAGCTTGATAGCTGGTCACTGCCAAGGTCAAAATCATGGCCAGCTGGCCTTCAGGCACCCACTGCTCCCTCCCACACTACCTGTCTCAAGCTGTCTGTCAACCTATCCCTTCCCCTGCCCTACCCAGCTACCTCAGTGCGTCTGTCTGTGTCTTTGTTTGTCTGTGTCGTTCTTCTGATTTTTCCTTTCGCTGTTTGTTGGTAGCTGTACCATCAAGTGGACTGCAAGATCATTACGACATTTAACTCTGTCCTTCACTTGTAATGCCTGTCTGTTACAAGAGCCTCATAAATATTTGAAATACCATCTGTTGAAATGTACAATAAAAGCAAAATAAATAAGGAGATTAAAGAGTACAGTCAATATTATTTCACTATGCTGCAAATGTTCCGGGCTCATAGAACCGCTTCTAAGAGGAGAGAATCATTTTCCTTTACAAGCGTTTCTATGTGGCTTTGAAAGAATAGCATATGCACTGGATACGCTGATAGATTCTTAAATGTACATCAATGCCTTCCTCTAAACGATCAAATCTTGATTAGGCCTACTTGCATGGGCATGAAACGTTTACATCACAAAAGCCTGTATAAACCTTTTGTTAGATGAATTGGGAAAACATAACCGGGCAAGTGAAATCTAGTCAGCTTTGTTTAAACTCAGATTTGATTGGTCTCTGTTTATTCTTATGTTGTTTCAAGCCAAGGTTCTAGATTCTGAATGGCAAACATGAAATGACCACATAAGTGACGGGACACATTGGGAGTTTTGCCCAGTTGAATACCAACTGTCAAAATGATATACACCTTTCTGGTGACTTTCAACAGGCCCACAGGAAGTGCTGTCCATTAAAATATGGACGCACGGTCTAATGTCTGGAGTTCAATCCCAGCCCACAACGTGAGGACTGGTCTGTTCGCTGTCCACCTCAATGCTCCAATCAGTATGGATGTGTCGCTTAGTGTTCCATACTTCTCATTCTCCTACACCCGCCCCATTTCAGGACCTTGTCAGTTACATGGGTAACAGCATTTTTCCCCACATCACAATGCCCAGGCTTGTCCCACGAGACATCTACCAGGCAGAACGGTTTCTATAGTCCTTAAGGATTTAAGGAGGCCTATTATGAATCTCTCCACATGGCTCCTGATCTTACCACCCTCTTGTTCATAATGGTAATCATGACTGTCTTATCATAGGTAGGCCCTACTGCGGTCAGTGCGGAGAAGTGCTGTGGTCTGCTTGTCACCCTCAGGCATGCTTCCTCTCTTCCCTTTCTATAGGACTTCTCTGTTCTGTTAGCAAGTGGTTACGGTCCTCTGAATGATGTCATCAGACC
>JAPXFY010000014.1:44233931-44283931 GCA_030674185.1 Monoplex corrugatus | reverse complement strand
CATTCCAAAAGTGCAGTAGCTGGGGTCTTTACTTGTGATCTTGTTTGTTGGCTTGTTTACTTGCCTATTTGCTTGCTTCACTCGTTCGTTCGTTCGTTCGTGTGTAGTCGGAATAGAACAACGTTGTGTGTCGGTGATACTCTGAGGCTAGAGTTTTCCCTCGCCTGCTATCATAGAAAACATTTCTCTGCCCAAGAAAAGAAGATGGAATGTTTTGTTTGTTTAGAGGCTGAAGCCCCTCCCCCAATTAAAAAAAAGTAATTTCTGCCTCATCTTCTGCACCGTTCCTGTGTCACTAACCCCACGCCGCTTGTATCGGCTCTCCAAAAAAAACAAAAACAAACTCTGAACAAACAAGTGTGACTGACCGCGTTCAAGCAAACAGAAAAAAAAACCTCACTAAAAAAGATTCATAATGCGTATTTCATGCAACCAGACAAGACAGGCGCAAATTTCTCACACTAGACGAAGCATCAGGGAAGTCTTTTTCTTCTAATTTTCGTATTTGGTGTTTGTTCGTTTGTGATCTTACGTCTACGCTTGACACAGGCCAGTCGGCCGAAAATTTGCGCCTGTCTTGTCTGGCTGTATTAAATACGCGTTCTAACTCTAAACCCACTGAAACTGAGGTCACCATAACAGCAGGGAATGAAGGGCCAGAGAATGAAGGAAAAATATTCACAGTGCTATGATTATGAGAATGGGGATGATAGTGATGCTGCTTTGGGATTCCATTGCAGATTGAGGCTGTGTACGACTGTTTGATTTTAATTGATTTGGTTCAATTTTTACGTCGACACCCACCTCAGGTAATATGGCCGACGAGGATAACCGTCCCAGAGAAGTGGGGGAAAGGGGAACTTATCTAATCCTATACTGACACCACCAGAACAACAATGATGTTAAGATGGGACAGTGAGAAGGCCAGTTTTAATGTCATGCACCTCGGAATTCGAACCCACAACCATTAGCATATGACTGTGCTCTACGCTTAATTTATATATCCTGGTGTCAACCAGGCCCGAGATATAGATACCTGCGATGTTGGCTATGACATTTGAACAACATTCTCAATGACGTATCCGTAAAGAGGTCGAGACTCGACTGTGTAGCTCCAGTCTTTCCAAGGAGCACAAAACGCTGTGTCTCTATCCGTCGTTCTGTCAATATTTCTGTCTTTGTCTATTTATATGTTAACATGCATCGAGGACAATGGTATACTGTCACAGTGTCTTTGTCTGTTCATAGCTGTGTATCTTTATCTATCCTTACATCTGTATCTCCGTCCATCTACACCTTTGCTCATAGCTCTGCATATCCATATCTGTTCATATGTGTGTACATGTATCTCTGTCTACTCATATATGTATGTCTGTCTATTCACACCTGTGCCCATATCTAGATATTCACATCTTCGTCCATATCTCTGTATACACAAGTCTTTGTCTACATCTCTGCCCATGGCTTTGTCCATATCTTTGCCTATCCATATCTATATTCATATCTCCCTCTATCCACGTCTTTGTCCATATCGCTGTCCATATCTTTGCCAGTTCTGTCTCAAGACTGTCCTACAATCGATCGTGTTGATATTGAAAGGGCAATGTCCGATCGACTTTAGAAGGTAGAACAAGAACCATGATAAATCATCTATTAGAAATGTCTTCAGATCTTGCTGCCCAATTATCTTGGGCATTCTCAGATATACACTTAACTTTTAAAATCAATAAGATAAAGAGATTTATTGATTAATTGATTCAATTCAGTTTAACGTTAGCACCTGCCTCACGATATGGCCAACAGGAATACGAGGGTGTAGGGGAAGGGGTGCCATCAGAACAACACTAACGTTATGATGGACAGTAGAAGGGTCAGAGAGACAGAGACAGAGAGAGATTAAGTTGCTTACTCTCACTCGGCGACTCTTGACTTCTTCACTTTTAAGATCTGTAGCGATTGCCACACAACACACAATGTAGGTCACATAATTTATATTTCTCTTTAGCTTTGATTACTTAGATGGAGAAACTTAGCTGAAACAATTGTGTTTATAACTGGGCCTTGAAAACACAGAGAGAAGGTATATTACAGATTGTCGAGGGAACAGAGTTCCAGATGACTGCAGCTTGGTAGCGAAATGATCTTGGCCACAGGATTTTTGTTTAGGCACTGTGAGGAGCAGTTTAGAGCTGGACAGCAGACACAAGAAGGCTGATAGGCAGTCAGGCAGTCAGAATGTATGATGACTGTGACAGAAGACAAGCATGAAAAAAGAACAGTCAAGCATATGATGTGTTGTACTGGATGTGGAAATTACAGGAAACCAGTGGGTTATGATAAGTAGTGGAATATTATGATCACGCTTAGACTTTTTATGAATGACCACGGCAAAACATGTTGAACTGTTTGAAGACGTGACAACTCATCAGCAAGAAATTCAGCCAAATGAGAGTTGCGGTACTCAAGACAGTTCAGGACAAGAGTTCGACCGTACAGTATCAGACTGCCTAATAAAATCTATTAAAAGATATTTTTGATAATTCAGTGTTGGCGGTCTTGCAGACGAATGAAATGTTTTTGCACGGAAAGGCAATTCAACACAGACACCAGTCTTTGAACTAGAATTATCGCTAAGTCAGAGCCATCCACTGTCATAGATGTGCTCACAAGGAGGGATAAAGAGCGTTTAATACCAAGCACCGAGACTTCTCTCACGTTTTCATTGAGTTCTAAGTTATTGCACGCCATCCATTGTCCAACAGAATATTAACACAGTGTTCTATACATGTATTTGGGGGGAATGAGGAATTTTAAAAGGTGGGACACTGTCATGTAGCTGTGTATCGTCTGCATACTTATGGTGTTCTACATTACAATTAATTATTACATTCAAATTTACTTGTATGTTGAGCCATCACCTTGACATACACAGCCCTTACCACCACCTGTAGTGCCTCTTGAACAGCTGCAGCAAATGACTCTCATGTCAGGTAATAACGTGTACATCTTAAAATGTCCACTGTCTCTATACCCCTCTCAATTATGCATTCATACACGCGCTTTTTTAACTTCAGTGTTTTGCTTTCATATCGCCTTTTGAATGTATACCCATGTCATTTGTCGTTTTAACCATGATATCTGGAGATCAAAGTTTAAAAATAACTTTTAGTAGGTGTATGTATTTTTGTTTGAGATCAAAGTTTAAAAATAACTTTTAGTAGGTGTATGTAGTTTTGTTTGCCTTTTTCTCTCCCACGTAGAAATATCAAACTGACTTCTTGGTTTCTTTCTTTTCCTGTCAAGATCAAAGAGGAAATCTAATAAGAAGATGGAGGAGAGAGGACGAGGAGGGGGAAAAGTGATGATGAGGAGAACGAGAAGGTCTGACAGACGAGGAAACAAACAGGAAAAAGAAGAAGAGAAAGAGGAAGGCTCTCAGACTAAGGAACACTCCAGGTAAAGAATATGACGTTCCTATAGTGATGTTTCCAGGTCGATCATACTTGCTTTGTCTGGGACAGTGAGAAAAGGAGAATCCGTTTACCTGGTGGGGTTGGCAAGTGCATGACTATTGATCAGTTAGAATCTGAGGGTGTGAAATTCGAGTTGCGTTCTGCTAGAATGAAGGTTTGATGACAGCAAGGACTGGTTGCGCTTGTTTGAGTGTAAATGTCCAGGTTCCTTCGAGTCAACTGAAATATGGATCGTTGTACCGAATGGTACTGAAACAAATAGGCTGTCTGTGTTCTCTAACCTTTGAAATATCTCATGAAGTCTAAATTGTAATCGGGCATTTTCTTTAGTTTAGTAACAATCAAGATATTTTCACAGGAAAGCCCGAAGACTGAAAAAATATACCGACAGTTCCCTAGTTAGTCAACAGCTCGGCCAGTTCTGTTCTGTAGGTTTTAAAGTCCTACCACTCTCAGAGTATACGAGGACTAGCGAAAAAAATGCTCAAAGAAGCCTTTAAAAATGTCAGTAGCATTGTGATATACCGATGCTTTATTCGGTTCTCTTTCGGGTACAGTTCATGTCACAGCAAACTTAAAATTTTTTTTTTAGACTCATTGCACTCAGGGAGGTTACATTTTGCTTACCCTCCCCCCCCCCCTTTTTTTTTTTTTTTACCTTTATGGACACAAAAGCTGGCACAGTTTTTACAATGCGATGATGATGATGTCGATGAGGATTATAATCATGATGCTATGGAGTTCCATCTAGGATTGAGACTGCATGGCAGGGCTGTACACTACGCTACTGTCATAATATATCCCGGCGTCAACCAGGCGAGAGATACAGATATCTGCGGTGTGGTCAGAAGATTTGCGCAACACCCTCAATGGTGCATCCGTGAAGTGGATAAGACTCGACTGTGTGATCCAAGTCTTCTCGATGAGCCCGTAGCACGCTCAACTCGGATAGGAGCCTATTTGAGCCGAAAAATCCTAGAAAGATTTTTGAAGGCACTGATGGGAATTCGAACCCACTACTTTCCAATCGGTAGTCCGTTGCGTTAACCACTACACTACGGCGACTGGTTGTGTCACAGCTGACTACCGTACAGGTAGATAAGAACAACGATGGACGGCCACTTCTACTTGGTGCACATAGCTAGACAACACACGCAATATAACAGTTGTCTGTGCACTAAGATGACCCGTGCTTTATGGGGATTTCCAAACGTCCTCTTCCTGCACACAATAGTTCGCTGTGACACTGAATTATCTTAACCGTGGCATGGCTGGAAAAACGCAAGTATAATTTTTAATTCTATCTGCTGTCCTGTGATAATATAAAGTTTGATCTGTAACCGTGCCTGTTACCTATTTTCTGTGTGATCAAACTCACGTACATTTAGCCCTTTGAAAACGAGAAAGAGAAATAGGAATGAACAAAGACACAGACTGACTGAAGAGCATAAGGTGAGGAAGAGGAGGGTGAGGATTGGGGGTGGGGGGTTCTTAGTATACATGTCAAAGGAAATCCCCCGGGCTTCGTCGTGAAAAAGAGCTTAGTGACGTCACTCAAAGTTTAATGGATACAACGTCTTGGGGGCAGTCTGGGCAAAAAGGGGGAATAAAAATAAGAAATCAAACAGCACAATCTGCCCGCCAGCTCGTCTTTACTCTGGCAGAGAGAAGCCGGGCATCTACGAAAATCTGAGCAAGGCTTTGTTGAAATGGGGCCTGGGGTATGGAACGATGTGTCTTCACAGATCTCACTCTTCTTACATCCACTTAGCCACTGGTAAATGATACTGGACCCGGCATTCCATACTCCTCTTAATCCCCTAACCGTCTAATCAGTTACAAATTAAAACAACAAAACACACATTTACTTTTCTGTCTACCTCCGTCTCTGTACGCTTTTTGTGTCTATATTGCTTGCGGAGTGGGGTGGAGTTGGGTGGAGTCTAGCTGTGGTAATGAATTGATAGTACGTGTACGTTATTATGATATTGCTTTCACTCCACGTCCTCTGCCCTGGCCTCTTGTTCTCTTTCTTACTGTTCCTGTTTTCTGCTCATTGCAGTGATGCACTGTTTTCATCTTGAAGTTTTGAGTAATTCTAAAAGTATAATTTTGTGCAAAAAGGGGGAAAGGGGACAAGAAAATAAGTTTTGCAATACACAGATGAATGGATTTACAGAAAATGTTTCTTATTTATTCATTTCCTTACTTGTTATTTTTCTCAGCTATTCATTCATTTTTTGTTTTTGTTGTTTTTTGTGTGCGTGTTTTGTTTGTATATTCGCTGAACAAATAAAATAGGTCTCGCTTAAAAGAAGAACACAGCTGACCAAGCAACCAATCCAAATTAGTGACAAAAATGGTCAAGCCATATAACAATCTGAGAAATGCACAGTGGCCTATCCATGTCGACAACTGGCTGGAGTCATCTGTGGGAAGAAGAGGAAGAGAAGAAGAAGAAGAAGAAGAAGAAGAAGAAGAGGAAGAGAGAAAGAAAGGAAGAGGAAGAAGAAGAAGAAGAAAGAAAGAAAGAAAGAAAGAAAAGAAAAGAAAAAGAAGAACAACAACAATAACAGGCAAGACAAAGAACAAGAGCAAGAGTACATTTTTATTGATGAAATTAATGGCATAAGCAACAGTAATGGTCTATATATCCAGCCCTTTGTCCTAAAGAAGGTCTACACTACACGTGGTTGGGTGACCCCTGATAACGAGGAAGACCTCGCACAATCGTCAGGAATGCTGCTGCTGGACCCCTTTGCATGGAGGATGCTATTCTGGGATTGCCATTGCACAATGAAAGACCATTCTGTTGGCTGGGAAAGAGCAGGCCACCATAATTTATCACTTGCAGCTTTCTTCTACCACTCGCTTGATTAATTGATTGATTTAGTTCAGTTTTTACGTCGACACCCACCTCAGGTGATATGGCCGACGGGGATAACCATCCCAGAGAGGTGGGAAGTGGGACCTATCTAATTCTATAATGACACCACCAGAACAATAATGATGATAAGATGGGACGGTGAGAAGGCTAGATTTAATGTAGCCACCCCGGGATTCGAACCCTCAACCATTAGCATGTGAATCCGACGCTCAAACCAACTGAGGTACTGGGGCCCGCTTGATTTCCTTACCCCTTTTTCAGTCATTATATCACCTCTTGATTGGTTCTTCTGTTATTGCTGGAATAGCTTGATTGGCTACAGTAAACGTGTTATTTGAATTATTTTTACATTCCGCAGCGAGAAGCTCCATGATTCCTTTAGTTTGAAACTAACAATTGCTATATAGTGTCCATATTATGTTTTTAGGTCGACGATACTTGGTCTGCCTGTAGCAATGAAAATGTTGAATGCTTTACCTGGTGGGGTTGGCAAGTGCATGGCTATTGATCAACTGCAGTCAGAGCGTAATGACATTCTAGTTTCCTTCTGCGAGAATGAAGGTGTGATGAAGGCTAGCAAGGAATGGTTATGCTTGTTTGAAACACCTGATGACAACTTAGACATCATAAGACGTTTTAAAAGACTGCACGAACGTAAACAGATACTCTGGACGGAAGGATACAATTTTAGTATAAGTCAACACTACGATTTGTATTTCAGTTGATTCACTGGAACGTCTTATGAGGTCTAAGTTGTCATCAGGTGTTTTCTTTGATCAGTTGTAACCAAAACTTATGTTCCAAGAGTTTGATATATAAGCACCTCTGTTTTAAGATTTTTTTTATCACGTCTGTGAACAGATACGTAAACTCTTTCAGCCTTTGGATACAAGCAGAAAAAAATATTAACAAAGAAAAAATGACTGAAGAGCAGAGGAGGGAGAGGGGAGAGAAAGAAAGGGAAGGGGAAGGAGGAGGGTGTTGTCTTGGTATGTATGTCAGAGGAAATCCCCAGGGCTTCGTCTTGTAAAAGAGCTTAGTGACGTCACTCAAAGTTGAATGGACACGTCTGCTTGGGGTCCGTCTGGGGAAAAGGGGAGAAAAATGAAAAATCAAACAGCACAATCTGCCCCCTGGCTCCCGTCTTGGCTCTGGCAGAGGGTAACCAGGCTTCTGTGGAGATGGGGCCCGGGGTGAGGAACGGTGTGTCTTCACCAGTCTTTCCTTACTTCCCTTTGGCCGTCGGTAGTGACACAAGACCCGGTATTCAACACTCCTGTTGATGCTCTACACTTCTAGTCAGTTGTATCTTTTTTTTTAACTACCTCTTCTTGGCTTGTCTCCATCTACATCTCTGTGTGTGCACGTCTCTTTCGCTTGCAGATTGGTGTGGGATGTGGAAGGAGAGCGCAGTGTATTTACAATTTCCCTTCACATAGTCTCCCTTTGTGTGTGCATGTGTGTACGTGTGTTTGTGTGTGTGTATGTGTGTGCGTGTGTGTGTTTGTTTGTGTGTGTGTTGCGTGTGGTGCGTGTGTGTGTTTGTGTGCACGTGTGTGCGTGTGTGTGTTGTGAGTGCGTGCTGTGTGTGTGTGTGTGTGTGTGTGTGTGTGTGTGTGTGTGTGTGTGTGTGTGTGTGTGTGTGTGTGTGTGTGTGTGTGTGTGTGTGTGTGTGTGGTATGTTTCTTAGTTTCAGTTTTTAACTTACTGCAGTTGTGTTCATTTTCTTGTTTTGTTATTAAGGCGTGTGGTTCTTCTAATATAGAATTACGTAGGGAAATATTCGTTGAAACACACACCCCTACCCCCTCTCTACTGGAAACAAGTTTATCAATTTTAGCTGTTAAGAGAAACAGTAAAGTTCTTTGTCCGCTTTTTTCTACACAATCGTATGTAGACTTACATTGATTGTTCTACTCATTAATTTTGCACTGTTTTCAGTCGATGTTTGTTTGTTTTTTAGCTGAATTTATACAAACGGTACAGCCACAGTTGCCAGCCTATTTGTTAAAAGTTATGAATATAAATGTAATGTTTTAATTAAACAATCTGTCAGATTTAGATATCATCTTCTTACGATAGCAGTATATCTTTTCAATCGCTTTTTGTTTTTTTAATCGAAGTCACATAAACGGTACAGCCATGGATGCCAGCCTATTTCTTAAATTTCTAAATATAAATGTAATTTTTTAAATGTATACAGTCTGTCAGACTTGGATATTATATTCTCACTAAAGCGTTACATTTTATCCTTTTGTGTTAAATCATAATTAATTGTTTAGATCATTACCATTGTTTAACAAAAATAAGAAGCTATACTTACACTGATAGTAATGTTTTTGTGTATGCCTTGTGCTTTTACATGATAGGAGATGTTGATAAGAATGTCACTGGAGGGAAAATTCTGTGATTTTGCATTATCTATGTCTGTGTAAAAATAGGCACAACATAGAAGCTGGCTAGAAGTTGTCATTACCCTTTGGCTGTTTTATTCTCCACTCTACGTTCAGGAGAAGTTCAGGTCAGTCCACGTTTGGATGTTATCTGTCTATGTTTCCTTTTGGTCTTCTTGTTCCAACACTCAAACAGGATTGTATATCAGCCAGAGCAAAAGGCATTGTGCTTCCAGGAATATGAATTTTCGTGGTCGACGTCCATCTTTCCAGACAAGCTGTCCATGTCTGTGCAGTCATCTTCGCATAGTCCTTGACTGAACATCTGCCAAAAGGCACAGGGTACTAGAACCTTCGTTCCTCTGCCTTTGGGATCCTTTTCCACCGGTGAGTACTTTCTACACGACAAGTTAACTGCCCTTAGCTAAAACATTTATTTATAAGAGCTATCCTCTCTCAGTCCATGGCATAACGTCTGCTCCAAATATAACGGGAATCTGGTATCTTCGTTTGCTTTTTCACCCCTTTGGGGCTTGCAGTCCTCTTTCATTTTATATCATGCTGGTTAGGAATGTTACATGCTAAATACACAGCGTCAGGTGCATGGCTGGATAAAGTATCAGGGCATGTGCACACACACACTGCACCTGACCATATCACCTGTAGGGGTCCATGCTCCTCAGACATCATCTGCAGTTTGTTTAAGGAGGGCCAAAACTCAGCCAGTGCTTCAGGGGGTGGGGTGGGGGACACTTAGCAGAAATCATGATTATAACTTCGAAATTTACTTTTTTTCTTCATTTTTTCTTTTTTATTTCTGTTTTGCCTTCTTGGGTGTGCAGGGACATGGAGTTGACAGTCGGCAGAGAGCTGAAAGACCTGAAGAGGAAAAATGCCGTGTTATGTCAGTTTCTATGGAAAAATGCCGTATTATGTCAGTCTCTATGGAAAAATACCGTGTTATGTCAGTCTCTACAGAAAAATGCCGTGTTACGTCAGTCTCTGCACAGAAATACCGTGTTATTTCAGCCTCTACAGAAAGATGCCGTGTTATATCAGTCTCTACGGAAAAAATCCCGTGTTATGTCAGTCTCTACAGAAAAATGCTGTGTTAGGTCAGTCTCTACGGAAAAATGCCGTGTTATGTCAGTCTCTATGGAAAATGCTGGTTTATGTCAGTCTCTATGGAAAAATGCCATGTTATGTCAGTCTCTATGGAAAAATGCCATGTTATGTCAGTCTCTATGGAAAAATGCCATGTTATGTCAGTCTCTACGGAAAAATGCCGTGTTCTGTCAGTCTGAATGGAAAATGCTGGTTTATGTCAGTCTCTACAGAAAAATACCGTGTTATGTCAGTCTCTACAGAAAAATGCCGTGTTATGTCAGTCTCTACAGAAAAATACCGTGTTATGTCAGTCTCTACAGAAAAATCCGTGTTATGTCAGTCTCTACAGAAAAATACCGTGTTATGTCAGTCTCTACAGAAAAATGCCGTGTTACGTCAGTCTCTACAGAAAAATGCCATGTTATGTCAGTCTCTACAGAAAAATCCGTGTTATGTCAGTCTCTACAGAAAAATGCCGTGTTATGTCAGTCTCTACAGAAAAATGCCGTGTTATGTCAGTCTCTACAGAAAAATGCCGTGTAAGGTCAGTCTCTACGGAAGAATGCCGCGTTATGTCGTCTCTATGGAAAAATGCCGTATTATGTCAGTCTCTATGGAAAAATGCCATGTTATGTCAGTGTCTGTGTTATGGTCAGTCTGTATGGAAAATGCTGGTTTATGTCAGTCTCTATGGAAAAATCCGTGTTATGTCAGTCTCTACAGAAAAATGCCGTGTTATGTCAGTCTCTACGGAAGAATGCCGCGTTATGTCGTCTCTACGGACAAATGCCGTGTTATATCAGTCTCTACGGAAAAAATCCCGTGTTATGTCAGTCTCTACAGAATAATGCTGTGTTAGGTCAGTCTCTACGGAAAAATGCCGTGTTATGTCAGTCTCTATGGAAAATGCTGGTTTATGTCAGTCTCTATGGAAAAATGCCATGTTATGTCAGTCTCTATGGAAAAATGCCGTGTTCTGTCAGTCTGTATGGAAAATGCTGGTTTATGTCAGTCTCTACGGAAAAATGCCGTGTTGTGTCAGTTCTACGGAAAAATGCTGTGTTATATCAGTCTCTACAGAAAAATGCCATGTTATGTCAGTCTCTACAGAAAAATGCCGTGTTACGTCAGTCTCTACAGAAAAATGCCGTGTTATGTCAGTCTCTACAGAAAAATGCCGTGTTATATCAGTCTCTACAGAAAAATGCCGTGTTACGTCAGTCTCTACAGAAAAATGCCGTGTTATGTCAGTCTCTACAGAAAAATGCCGTGTTACGTCAGTCTCTACAGAAAAATGCCGTATTACGTCAGTCTCTACAGAAAAATGCCGTGTTACGTCAGTCTCTACAGAAAAATACCGTGTTATGTCAGTCTCTACAGAAAAATGCCGTATTACGTCAGTCTCTACAGAAAAATGCCGTGTTACGTCAGTCTCTACAGAAAAATGCCGTGTTATGTCAGTCTCTACAGAAAAATGCCGTGTTATGTCAGTCTCTACAGAAAAATACCGTGTTATGTCAGTCTCTACAGAAAAATGCCGTGTTATGTCAGTCTCTACAGAAAAATGCCGTGTTATGTCAGTCTGTACAGAAAAATCCGTGTTATGTCAGTCTCTACAGAAAAATGCCGTGTTAGGTCAGTCTCTACGGAAGAATGCCGCGTTATGTCGTCTCTATGGAAAAATGCCGTATTATGTCAGTCTCTATGGAAAAATGCCATGTTATGTCAGTCTCTACAGAAAAATGCCGTGTTATGTCAGTCTCTACAGAAAAATGCCGTGTTACGTCAGTCTCTACAGAAAAATGCCGTATTACGTCAGTCTCTACAGAAAAATGCCGTATTACGTCAGTCTCTACAGAAAAATACCGTGTTATGTCAGTCTCTACAGAAAAAATGCCGTGTTATGTCAGTCTCTACAGAAAAATGCCGTGTTATGTCAGTCTCTACAGAAAAATCCCTGTTATGTCAGTCTCTACAGAAAAATACCGTGTTATGTCAGTCTCTACAGAAAAATACCGTGTTACGTCAGTCTCTACAGAAAAATGCCATGTTATGTCAGTCTCTACAGAAAAATCCGTGTTATGTCAGTCTCTACAGAAAAATGCCGTGTTATGTCAGTCTCTACAGAAAAATGCCGTGTTAGGTCAGTCTCTACGGAAGAATGCCGCGTTATGTCGTCTCTATGGAAAAATGCCGTATTATGTCAGTCTCTATGGAAGAATGCCATGTTATGTCAGTCTCTATGGAAAAATGCCGTATTATGTCAGTCTCTATGGAAAAATGCCATGTTATGTCAGTCTCTATGGAAAAATGCCGTATTATGTCAGTCTCTATGGGAAAATGCCGTATTATGTCAGTCTCTATGGAAAAATGCCATGTTATGTCAGTGTCTGTGTTATGTCAGTCTGTATGGAAAATGCTGGTTTATGTCAGTCTCTATGGAAAAATCCGTGTTATGTCAGTCTCTACAGAAAAATGCCGTGTTATGTCAGTCTCTACGGAAGAATGCCGCGTTATGTCGTCTCTACGGACAAATGCCGTGTTACGTCAATCTCTACAGAAAAATGCCGTGTTACGTCAATCTCTACAGAAAAATGCCGTGTTAGGTCAGTCTCCACAGAAAAATGCCGCGTTATGTCAGTCTCTATGGAAAATGCTGGTTTATGTCAGTCTCTACAGAAAAATGCCGCGTTATGTCAGTCTCTACAGAAAAAATGCCGCGTTATGTCGTCTCTACAGAAAAATGCCGTGTTATGTCATCTTACAGAAAATGCGCGTTATGTCAGTCTCTACAGAAAAATGCGCGTTATGTCGTCTCTACAGAAAAATGCCGTGTTATGTCAGTCTCTACAGAAAAATCCGTGTTATGTCAGTCTCTACAGAAAAATGCCGTGTTATGTCAGTCTCTACAGAAAAATGCCGTGTTATGTCAGTCTCTACAGAAAAATACCGTGTTATGTCAGTCTCTACAGAAAAATGCCATGTTACATCAGTCTCTACAGAAAAATGCCGTGTTACGTCAGTCTCTACAGAAAAATGCCGTGTTATGTCAGTCTCTACTAATGAAAATGATGGTGGGCAGGTGTTGCTGTCACCATTTCTTTGATCTTGGTGTTTCGAATCATGTCAAGTCCGGCCTTGTTGACAACCTGTCTTGAATAACACATTTCAAGGGCCGTAATTTTGTGCTGCAGGTGTTTGGTCAGGATCCAGTTTTGGCACTGGTATAAAAACACAGTTGGCAAGCTTGATTCTTGTTTCAGTGGGAATGTTGGGAGTGTTTCTGGATTGTGAAAATTTATTAATTTATGTTGTTTGCTTTCTGTTCTCTGGTTTCGATCTCTCTGTTGGATCTTCCATCTTCTGTGAAAATGCTGTGAAGATATTTGAATTCACTCTCTTGTTTGAGTTCAGTGAGTTAATGGTAGAGTTATGGTTGCCTGATGACTGGTGACTTCCATCGTCTTTGTTTTACTGATGCTGATTTTCATGTTCTTTTTCGTAAGTGGTGTTCAGGATGGTTTTGTGTTCCTGTAGTCTTCCTGTTTCTTCTTGTATTAGGCTCTGATCGTCAGCAAAAGTCATATCATTGAAAGATTTGGGGTTTAGATTTGCTTCTTTTGCGAGTCTACTTGATTTAAACTCCCTTATAAATTCCTACAAAGGAGATTTTTTTTACTTGGTTTAAACTCGTGTATATGAAATGGTACTCGTTTAAAATTCTTTAAACTCTGGCAAAACTTAAGCCTATCCTGGAGATATAAAAGCATCACTCTTGTTTACAAATTGAAGCTCTTGCATGCACTAATTTGTTCTGTCTTCTTGCATACAAGCATACCATGGACACTCCACGCTAACAATGAAAACTTCCACAGAGCCACTGAATTACTACACAGACCTGTTGATCGTAGCTAAGAAAAGGATACTATGACGGTAGAAGCATGTAATAAGATCAAACATCCTCCCGGAGGGAGCAACCAAAGGGACGAAAAAGACAGGACAGACACAAGAAGAAGTGGGATGACAGCATTGCCGAATGGACCATAGAGAGCTATACGTGATGATGGGAACGGTAGTCCAGTGGGTAATACATCAGCTTGCAGTTGAAAGGTCCGGGGATCGATCCTGCTTGGGCACCTTCTGCGTGTTGGTTAAACAGTGGAGAGAGAGAGGGGGGGAGGGAAAGAGAGTTAGAGAGAGAGGGAGATTGAGAGAAAGAGAGAGAGAGAGAGAGTGTGTGTGTGTGTGTGTGTGTGTGTGTGTGGTGAGAGAGAGAGAGAGAGAGAGAGAGAGAGAGAGAAGAGAGAGGAGAGAGAGAGAGAGAGAGGGGAGAGAGAGAGAGTGTTTGTGTGCACGTGAACGGTTTTTATTTTCGTATTTCATGTTAAATGAAGCAAATAACAAAACAAAACAAAACACACACACACACACACAAAACTTTCAAGTGCTAGAAACATGAAAAATAAAGGTATACTTTGAACGTCTTGGTCGGTTTTAAAAGACCACGTAAAGTTTATGATGCCCTTGGTGTCTCTTAATACTCATAATGCAAATTCAGGTACAGCACTATCAACTTGAAAAAAATAAGAATATTGTCATGGCTGCTTTCTTATTTGCAAGTATTTCATTTTTTGATCTAATCATGATTAGAATTGTTATCATCAACATTGCTGTCATTTGTATAATTATTATCATCATCAACAGCAGTAACACCACCACCATCACCATCACACCATCAGCAGCAGCAGCAGCAGCAGCAGCAAACAATGGCATTACCATCATTATTACAATCATCATTTTCTACTGGACTCATTCATTTGTAATAATTAATGTTCTTCTGAGCTCCACTTTTTTGATCATGTTCTTTGATCATTTTTTGGTTGTCCTTCCTGTCAAGTTGCTCTGGTGATATTTTGTCTTCATCCTGTTTCTTGACGTTTCTTGATTTTGATTAATATTGATTAACTGACTGACTGATCTATTGATTGATTGACTGGCTGACTGATTGACTTAAATCAAATTGACTTAGATGAAATCAATGAAAAACAATACTCATATTCATAACAAGTGTTATTCTGAGGCAATACAGAACATCTCAAACTTGTCATCAAACTTAGCAATTTTTCTTCTCAAACTTACATTTCTCTTACTTTTCTTCTTTCTTTTCTTCTTTCTTTGTTCTCTCTGTCTCTGTTTCACTCAGTCTGCCTAATCACAGCCATAGAGCACATACCTCGCATTTCACAGCCATTGCCCAGTTGCCTGTAGGAAGAAAAAAAGGCAGTAGCTTTCATTAACCTGAGCAGGGCAGCCACAGTGCGGCAACTTGAAAATAGGGAGAGAGAGAGCGAGAGAGAGAGAGAGAGAGGAGAGAGAGAGAGAGAGAGAGAGAGAGAGAGAGAGAGAGAGAGAGAGAGAGAGAGCAGATGCACAGCCTGGGGCAGCCTGATAACATGGCTGAAGTAAGACAAAGGAGTCTCGCCTTCCAACCATTTTCATCAAGCTCTGGCCGGAAGACAGGGATTTTTTGTCTCCCTTGATTCACCAGAAACGGACAAGTCTGTCTGATTGCGACAAGGACATCGATGGCGTTTTGGACGGAGGCAAAAAGTTGGCAAGGTAAATTGGGTCAGGCTATTGATTGATTGATGTTGTTTTTGACTTTTACGCTCAGTTAGGTGCTGCTAAGGGTATTACAAATATGATTTCAATTGTGTATTGTACTGAAGGTTACGATTACTTTCGTTTCAAAATATCATGAGCTCAGTAAATGTACATGTAGCTCTTTAGAATATGCGCATAATGCATGATTCTTCTTTTATATGTGTGTGAAATTTTCAGTTTCCAACTTCCAGAGCTGAATGCGCTATGGGCTCATTGAACCAGGTAATGTAGCCTCATCCACTTCATAAATGCGTCATTAGGGGAATTGCTCATATCTCTTGACCAGTTGCACAGGTGTCTGCATCTCCCAGCTTGGTTGATGCCAGGATATATTATGATAATAAACGTAGAATACAGCGCAGTCATACAGTCTCAAAACTAGATGGAACTCCACGGCATCATTATTATCACCCGTATCGTCATTATCATCAGAGCATTGCGAAAAATTGTCCCAGATTGCATGGCAATTAATTACATTGGAAACGAAACAAAGAAACAAAATTACTTTTTTGTGGACTGTAGATGTTTGTATTAATTGTAGTTCCACGCTTACCAACAGAACTGAGGCCATAAGTAAACCTATGTGAAATATGCTTAAATGAAATGCAATATGTAATTAAATGAATAAAATGATGAAAGGGTGGTGTGAAGCTTGGGGACATTGAGATCAATAATGTATTGGCTATTTATTAGCTGACCTTGTGGAAGGGTTTACCCTTCCATTCTTTCCTAGTTTTTCAGATTTTTCATTTGTTGCTAACTAGCTACTTGTACACCACACACACACACACACACACACACACACACACACACACACACACACACACACACACACACACACACACACACACACACACACACACACACACACACATACACACACACACACATGCACGCACACATACACACATACACATTCACACACACACATATACACACAAACACACAGACATCCCCTCCCAAACACACACACACAAGCACACACACTATTGTAATTACCCATATCTTTCAGAGTCGATTGCGTGAATGCCACAAAACTCTGAAACGTCATTTTTGGTTTGAAAACTGATGAAAGCCTACTCTTTGATGATGTTATTTTGTATTTGACGTGATGTCGCCAAGAGCCTGGATTTTAAGGAATGATGGAACACCCCTAGTCATCGAATGAAGGTGTGATGACAGCAAGGACTGGTTATCCTTGTTTAATAATGAACTGCAAGATCCATTGAGCCAGCTGAAATATGGAATGTAGTGCTGAGTTATTCTGAAACAAGCTGTGTCCTTCCCTTCATAATACGTTTGTTTGTTTGTTTTTCGTTTTTGTTTTGTTTTGTTTGTCTGTTTGTTTTATGCAGTTCAAATTGATTGATTTGGTTTAAATTTTACGTCGCCACCCACCTCAGGTGATATGTCCGACGGGGATAACCATCCCAGAGAAGTGGGGGAAGGGGGACTTATCTAATCCTATATTGACATCACCAGAACAACAATGATGTTAAGATGGGACAGCGAGAAGGCCTGTTTTAATGTATCGCACTCAGGGATTCGAACACACAACCATTAGCAATTGAATCCGACGCTCGACCAACTGAGCTACCGAGGCCCGCATTGCAGTTCAAAAGACGTCTTCCTGAATTTAAAAAATAACCACGAATTTTGATTTGTTTAGTTATAATCAGACATGTACAGATAAACCAACAGTTACGAAATCTGGCTACTTATGACATAGTATGACAGATGCCAACAGTGAGTATGCAGATACTCAAAGGGTTTCAGAGTGACAAACGTCTGTAGTTTATATTGTCTCCAGAGCTCCGCAGCGCTGTGTGCCTGGGTTGCAGGTTGCTGTTGTGCAACAGACACAAACATAGACAGCATGCACTACTGAAATCAGCCCTCTCTCCAAGCCTCTGTTGATAAACAAGGTGTTTTCTTCCAAATGTGAGGCGTGTAACTACTTCTTTTGCAGCTAGCAATAACCACACCTCCGTTAAACCTTCTTGGCTTTGGTACCACCACTGTGTACAGATAGCGCTTCTGTTTTTTATTGAGTCCATGATCAGACACACATTCACTCTTTCAGCCTTTGGAAAACAAGGAGAGAAATAAAATAGAGAAAGATGGACTGACAGAAGATACTAAATGTGGAGGTGGGTTAGAGAAGGGAAGGGGGGAGGGGGGATGTCATGGTGTATATGTCAGAGGCAAGTCCAGGGGCTTCTACATGACAAAAACAGCTCACTGACGTCACTTAAAGTTTAATGGACACAACTTCCTGGGGCAGTATGGTAAAAGTGGGGTGGGGAAGTAAAAGCTGAAACATCAAACAGCACGATCTATCTGCTGGCTCCTACCTTCCATCTGGCAGAGGGAAGCCGAGCATTTGTGAGAACCTGAGCCGGACTTTGTGGATATGCGATCCGGGGTGAGGAACAGTGTGTCTTTACAAACCTCACTCTCCTTACTTTTCCTTCCTTAGCCACTGGTAGTGATCTAGGACCGACATGTCATACGCCCGTTGTTTGTTGTTTGTGTTGTTACATTTGTGCTCACCTTTTTGTCATAGTTTTGTGTTTTGTTGCCCTGTTTGCTACGCCACTTTAATGACCACAAAATCTGTGGCAGTTTTTTTCACGGTAATTTGATGACGATGACATTGGAGATGATAATCTTGTGACATCTCTCACTTTGTCTCGTCCTGATTACCGTAACAGTCTTCTGTCTGGTCTGTCAGATTCTTCTCTCTTCTGTCTGCAACGCACACGAAACAGAGCTGCTCGTTTTGTCCTCAGAAAGAAAAGATTGATCATGTCAGTCCTCTCCTCCTCTCTCTGCGCTGGTTACCCGTTTCAATTAGAATTGAATATAAGCTGGATACCTTGTTTTACAAATCAGTCTGCTCCATCCTACCTTTGTGACAACATTAATATCTATACGCTAACTCGCACCTTGCGCTCAACTTTAGATACTCTTTCCCTTCTGGTTTCTAGTTTAAACTATCAATTGTTGACCAGCGTTCTTTTGCTATTTCAGGACTGTCTGTCTGGAATTGACTTCCACTTTTCCTTCGTCTAACATCTACCATTTCTACTTTTAAATCCAATTTAAAAACTCACTTCTTTTCTCGGCGATGAAGTTTACAACTCTTTTCGCTGTTTCTGTAGGTTCGCTTTTTTGTATATTGTATGTAGTATCCGTTGATTGCATGTATATGTCTGATGCGTGAGTGCAATTTGATTTGAATTATCAAGATGTGGCGACATGTAAATACTGTAACTACTATATCTATTATCATAATCATGATGCTATGGAATTCCCTTCTGGGTTGAGATGCGTTATAGGACCCTAATATATTCTGGCATTAACAAGGCCTGAGAGATACAGACACCTGTGGTGTTGTCAGGAAATTTGAGCAACACCCTCTATGATGCTTCAGTGAAGTCGATCAGATTCGACTGCGTGATTCCAGTCTCCCCAATGAGCCCATAGCACACTAAATTCTGGGCAGGAGCTGGTTCAGACCGAATAATTCCATAACGCTTTTGATCGGACTGATGAGATTCGAAACAACAACCTTCCAACCTGTAGTCTACTCTCCAAATGGACTTGATGAGCTTCTGGCTAACTTCATGATGGACGCTCTGACCCTCTGGTGAGGTCGAATCATATTTTGGGTGGGAATGTGTTTTTGTGGCAATTGACAGAGGAGATAACTCTGTGCGTGTGCATTATCTTTACGTTCAATGTGCGCCATATTTGATGTCCAGAGACTTACAGCTAACTCTTTACGTTCTGAATTTCGATGCGTAATGGTGTATTATTCAATGCTATCATGAGGTTTGGGTTTGGCACTTTTGGTATTTATTTATACGCCAACTCGCACCTTGCACTCGGCTTCAGATACTCTTTCCCTTCAGGTCCCTAGATTTAATCCATCAACTGTTGGCCAGCATTCTTTTGCTGTCTCAGATCCTTCAGCCTGGAATAGGCTTCCGCTCTGCCTTCGTCTAACATCTAGCTTTTCTGCTTTTAAATCCAAATTAAAAAGTCACCTCTTTTCCCAACAATGAATTCTGCAACTACTTCGTTCCCTCAGTTTGTATACTCATTTGTTGTTGTTGTTGATATTGTAAAGTAGTTCTATGTCAATTGTATGCGTATAACTGGTGCGTGAGTGCGCTTTCATTGACGATTTGGCGCTGTACGAATACTGTAACTATCTTTGTTATTATTACTATTATTATTTATGGACGAAGCAGCAGGGGAGTTTCAGTCTTTTTCTCCTAATTTTGTGTTTGGTGTTTGTTTGTGATCTTACATTCATGCTTGATAAAGGCCAGTTGGCCGAAAATTTGTGCCTGTCTTGTCTTATATTAAGTACGCGTTCTGATTCTATTTTCGTGTCGTTCTGTTTCAATTATAATTATTGTTATTATTATTATTATTATTATCATTATTATTATTATCATTTTATTATTATTATCGTAATAATTATTATTATCAATATTAATGATTATCACTGTTTATTATTATTTTTTGTTTGTTTTCCAAGTTCCTAGTTCGTCATTTGTCACAGTATGTGAAAATTAAATGAGAAAGAGAGACAATAACACACACGCGCTCCAGACACGACCTATTTTAATTTTTACACTCTCGTAACTCGTGACAGAGGGAATATGTGTGCAAGCGTGTGGGCATACACAAGTGTGTATATTATGTTTGTTCGCTTTCCATATTTCATGTTAAAGTAAACAAAAAGTGTTTTCAAGTATTAGAAACAGAAAATTTTTAGAATAGTCTGATTCCATTGCCAGTCCATAGAACACTGAGTTACATTCTTAATGTAGAAACAGAAAAATATGAGTATATTTTGATTCTATCGCTTGTCTTTAGAAGACTGCTTTATATTCTTTATGTCTTTGATCTTTTTTGATGTTCTATATTGGTACACGGGCAGAAGATTGTTGACCTCAGAAATAAATGTCTGTTATAGTCATTGCTATTTTTTGTATTGTTGTTGTTATTTTTTGCTCATTCGTTTATATATTTACTGTTTTTTTATCTAATTATGTGATTATTGTTGAAATTGCCAACATGTCTATTTTTATCATCATTATCAACATCATCAGCAGCAGTAGTAGCTACAACATAAGCATCGTCTTTACCATCCTCCTCATCTTTACTTATTTGTTTACTCCTCTTTTTTTCTGTCATGATCTTTGTGTCCGTTGTTCTTGCTGTCCAGTTGCTCTGCTGGTAGTGTTTTCTGTGCATCTTGTTTGTTCAGCTTATGGTGATATTGCTTTTAAGAGTGCAACCTTTTACCAAGACTAAAGAGACTGTTTATCTATTAAGAGTGCAACTTTTTACCATGACCAAAGAGACTTTTTGTCTATTAAGAGTGCAGCCTTTACCAGGACCACTTTTGCGCATTGAATATTGTGCAGGTTGGGGGGGGGGGGAGGGTAGGTAGGGGCATTAATACCATAAAATTATGTCATGGCCATTCATTTTTAAACCTTCAAATCAGCAGTGGCACTATTGTACACAATGTTTTACTCTACCCAAAGGATGTATGTTATCACGATAGTACTGAAAGACACGATAATATGCTTCTCCCAAGATCACATGGGATATATTTTGTGGAAGGCCAACAGTTCAGCAAACATCAAAGGGAAGCTCACGACAGAAGTCGTCATTACTAGTCCTCTGTCCAACATATAGGAAATAATAAGTGTGTGTGTGTGTGTGTTGTGTGTGTGTGTGTGTGTGTGTGTGTGTGTTGTGTGTGTGTGTGTGTGTGTGTGTGTGTGTGTGTGTGTGTGTGTGTGTGGTATGTATATTATGTGCGTGTGTACACATAAAGTGATACGATGCGTGTAGGGCTCCTTTCTGCCATGATCTTGTTGTGTTCTCTCTCTCTCTCTCTCTCTCTCCCCTCATCTGCTGCCACACCATGAGCGTGTCTTCTATATCACTGTCACTATGTCTCCCATTTTATGTTTTCAACACATCTCCATCACCAGGGCAGGGCATGGAAGGCCACAGAAGTGGGAACAGTTTTTCACAATACTATAGTGATACAGGATAATGGAGATGGTAGCGATGAGGCCATAGGTTTCCATTCATAATAGATTTTGGTGTCATTCTAAGTCCATAGTATACAGACAACTGCGGTGTTGGTCTGGAAATTTGAATCACACTCTGAACGGTTCCTATGACGCGCTGTGAGACATAAGATACTTGTTTGTTTGTTCCCAGTCTTCCAAACAAGCCCAGTACAAGAACCTGAAGACCTTGCCAGTACAACAGGGCTTACTGTATGCAGGCTTATTGCTTATATCCATGATCATTTAGGATCTTCTCCTTCACATGGCATCTGTGACATCAGTCCATATGGAATTTATTCTGATTGTGGATGTATTATCTGGAGAAACTGAAACACAAACCCAACTCCAGGTAGGAGCCAGCCGAAGTTGAAAAATCCCAGTGATTTGTACTGATGGTATTCAAGCCATCTCCCAGTCATCCGTTTGTTGCACTATCCACTTTACCACAATGACTTGACTGATTTCTCTCCAGAAATAGTGTTTTAAAAGCTCAGTCTCGGTTTCGATGCAGTACAAAACTGAAACTATATTGTTCAGAATACACTACGTGCCTAACTACGCGTAAAAGTCGAAAACAACAACATCAATCAATCAATAGCCTGACCCAATTTACCTTGCCAACTTTTTGCCTCCGTCCAAAACGCCATCGATGTCCGTGTCGCAATCAGACAGACTTGTCCGTTTCTGGTGAATCAAGGGAGACAAAAAATCCCTGTCTTCCGGCCAGAGCTTGATGAAAATGGTTGGAAGGCGAGACTCCTTTGTCTTACTTCAGCCATGTTATCAGGCTGCCCCAGGCTGTGCATCTGCTTTCTCTCTCTCTCTCTGTCTCTCTGTCTCTGTCTCTCTCTCTCTCTGTCTCTCTCTCTCTCTCTTCAACTCGGCGGCACCGGGGCTGCTCTGCTCAGGTTAATGAAAGCCGCTGCCTTTTTTCTTCCTACAGGCAACCGGGCAATGGCTGTGAAATGCGAGGTATGTGCTCTATGGCCGTGATTAGGCAGACTGAGTGAAGCAGAGACAGAGAGAAGAAAAAAGTAACAGAAGAGAAAGTTTTAGAAGAAAAATTGTAAAGTGTGTTGATGAGTTTAAAGTTTTCTGCATTGCTTTGGAATAAAGTTTGCTACATATATCAGCAAGATTTTGTATTTTATTGATTTTCAAGTCAATCATTCAGTAAGCCAATTAATAAACCGAACAGCCAATCAATTAATCAATTGATCAACCAGTCAAACAATTAAACAATTAAGAGATTGATAAATTGATTGCTCATCAAATTAAATAGAAAACGTATGATTAATAGACAAACAGTCTCTTTGGTCTTGATAAAAGGTTGCACTCTTAATAGACAGTCTCTTTAGAAGGGCACAATAGTCAAGTGGGTAAGACATCGCATTTCCTATCAGAAAGCCTAAGGTTCGATCCTGCCTGGCAGACCTGTTAGCGCCTAAATCCTCTTCGTGTGTATACGTGCACGCAGATCATCAAATAGACACTTTAAAGATCCTGTAAGTCATGTCAGGCAAACATTTTGTCTACAGTCTACACCATGGACAGGAGGATTTTGATTCTTTACATGTTTAAAGAGGGTAGTCAGTTCCGTAGCGCATGCTTGCCAAAAGTCTTGCCTCACCATTAGATTGAAGAAGACAGATCATGGGGCAGAATTTCAGCAAGGACCCAGCATCAATATCACACCCTTCAAATGGAAAATGAAATCACCTACCTGGGATCGACAGTCTCCAACAACCTGTCCCTCGCTCCAAAGCTCAACAGGCCGATAGACAAAGCTACCGTTGCCATGGCCAAGCTGTCCAAGACAGCTGGGCATCTATCACCACACAGAGCCATCAGCCTTCATGTGCATCAGATGTGCCAGGGACTGCCACCTAAGAATCGGCCTGTTCAGCAACAGCCGACGCCGTTCCACATCCATCCATTAGCTAATCAGACAGGTCGAGTCATCATATTATTACATACACATTATTGATACTTTTATAGGTTATCGTCCTTTCAGCGATAAAGCCAGTTTAAAGAGAGGGGAGGGGAGGGGAGGGGAGGGGAAAGATTTATAAGCACATGTGCACCCACGCACATGTATTATAAACAGTTAATTAATGCCTAATCTCAAGTCTGATGAAGAGATAAAAAAAAAAAAACTTTTCTGATCTTCTTGAACTGATCTATGTGTTAGTCAGTCTGGCTGGCTAACTGTCAGACTCCCTTGGATGTCAAGTAGGCCCTTCATGGACGAAGTTGGATGTGCAAAAGCACTATATTGCTTGTGCCACTATCCTCGAAAATGGTTTTGTTCTTGTTCTTGTTCTTCTCTCGGTGTTGTCTATCAAGACAGCCACGAATGGTTTTCTATCTTTTTCAGGTTGTTGTCTGTTAAGACTGTCGTCTGTTAAGCTTTTTCCTTTTATTAATCGAAAGCCGTCGTGCAACGACGACACTTTGGTAAATAAGGAGACAAAATCTACGACTGTTCTCGATGGGTGACCGGTGATAGCGAGAGAGGCGAAACAGTCTATCTATCTATCTATCTATCTATCTATCTATCTATCTATCTATCTATCTATCTATCTATCTATCTATCTATCTATCTATCTATCTATCTATCTATCTATCCATCCGTCCGTCCGTCCGTCCGTCCGTCCATCCATCCATCCATCCATCCATCTATCTATCTATCTATCTATCTATCTATCTATCTATCTATCTATCTATCTATCTATCTATCTATCTTCCCTTTCGTGAGTCGTCAAAGATGTGTCTTTGAGTCATATTTAAGGAAAAACTAGAGCTTGATACTGATACACAATAACGAAAATCATCACATCAGCTGTATCAAATAGGACGGATTTACAAGTATGGTGATTTAGTTTGTTTAAATCACATGAAACATGTGTTACAGAGAGGCAGGGTGAAGAAAAGATCGTAATCCGTTTCCCCCACCCCCCAACCCCACCCTCTTTCCACAAAGAGTGCTGTATCGATCAAGGAAGATCCAACAAGTGTGAGCACTTGAGCACATAAAGTTTTGCTCTGCAGAGTTATGCAAAATTAGTTGCCAGTTTGGGGCAGTACTTGAAATCGGGAGATGCTCATACAAAAAATGAATGGGTAACGCAGAAATTTTGCCAACTCTGATAATCTCTTTGAGATTAACAACACTTTGCAAAAGATCCGTCTGTAAACATGAGAAAATACTCACTTAGATTTGGCTTTAAAATGAAGTCTCTGTGTTAAATACAAGATTAATGTAACTTTGCCTCAGTCAAATGTTATATTCGTAAAGTCAGAGCCTTTTATCCACAAAGCGCTGTTTTTAGCGTCAACTAAGCAGAAAAATTCATTTTCTTGACAAACATCTACTTAGTCTTAGATGATCTGAATTATTTTCCCCCTCTTTTTTCTCAGACTAGTGTCATATCCATTTGAAATGACGGTCATACTATACTGATAATGTTCCCATCCAACATCAATGTTTAAAAGACTTTGGTATGTGCAGTTGTTACATGAAAAATAAACAAACTCGAAGGACAATTCTGTAACGCTAACAGTCCTTGCCAGATCAAACATTTGACCAGAAATTATTCCGAGTTCACATACACACACACACACACAACACATACACACACAACACACACACACACACACACACAACACACACACCACACACACACGCACGCACGCACGCACACACACAGATACACACACAGACAACACACACGCACACAAACACACACACATACACACACACAAACACACACGCACAACACATATACACACACACACACAAAGACACAAGACACACAACACACACACACACGCGCACGCACGCACGCACACACACACACACACACTTTTTCACAGTGATGTTATAACAGAGTTTCGGCAGCTTTACCCGAACAGACGAATCCTTTGTAAATCGGCTGTAATACGTTGAACACAAAAGAAACTCCTACTTCCTTGGTACAAAAGTTGTTTGTTGACTAGGCCACGCAAAAGTAAAAAAAAGCAATAAACCACACATTCTACAGAAAAAAAATTATTAGGAAAAAAAAAAAGAAAAAAAAAAAAAGAAAGAAAGAAAATCGAAGTGGTGTTGCGCACTGTTTCTTTTTCAAGGCCACAAACACTCAAAAATGTGTATACACTGTTCAGCGGCAGGGGAAATGATTGATTTACAACTGTCTTTCCTTCTTACTTTTCTTGGCTCAAATATTTGTTCCTATCCCAGCAAAATGTCTCTATGATCAATTGTTTTGTTTAGTTTTTTAAAGGAGAATGGAAACTCCAAACTAAGACGCTTGAAACAGACATCTTTACTTCTGACTTGGTCTCTTTATTATCAGCTTGAGACATGATAGGACATACACACACACACATACACACACACACACACACACACACACACACACACACACACACATACAATATCTATCTATCTACCTATCTATCTATCATCTATCTATCTATCTATCTATCTATCTATCTATCTTATCTATCTATCTATCTATCATCTATCTATCTATCTATCTATCTATGTATCTATCTATCCATCTATATATATATATAATATATATATATATATATATATATATATATATATATATATATATATATATATATATATATATTATATATATATTCCTTTACAAGACATCTCCTGTCATGACAGTCATAGTCAATGCTGAGGACATAAAACGAAAAACACAATTCACTGTTCATCTTTGTTCCCGCCGGCTCTGCGAGGCTGGCTCGAGATGGGAGGTGTTCAGATTACCTCCCCTGGGGCCGCTCTCTACACAGGGGAAGGGGTGGGAAGGTGTAGGGAGGGGCGTTCAGGTTTGGTCTGAGGAATCATTTCCGATTCAAAGCCTTCAGGTGTGAAATTAGAGATTGCATTTATTTGCGCTGTCCTCCTATTAGTGGGCTGGCCAGGAGCTCTTTGGCTGGGTGTCTTGAAATAACTGGAAAACAACTACAAGATTCGGTACTGACTGGTTTTCTGCCCTACCATTAGAGGTTTTTGTTTTTGTTTTGTTTTGTTTGTCAGACAGAGAGGAAGAGAAGTCAGTCGGTATGATATTCAGTTTCGACACAGACAGTGGGCTGTCTTTCATGTCGTGATTGTTTGTCGTCTGCTTTCCAGCAACGTTGAAACAGTTTCCCTATTTCTTTCTGTTGGAAAAATGATGGTGGAGAGAGGGCGTGCTTGTCACTGAATGCACAAGTTGATTCTCATTAGAGACGTGTACAATGTTTCTGTTCATCCTTTTTTTCTTTTCAAAAATTCTGATGGCAAAGTGGTCGCTGGTTAGTAATTGACCGGATTGTAAAAGTGGCATGTGTTAATTACAATACAATACAATATTTTATTTATATAGCGCAAAATCTTGATAAAATCAAATCTAAGCGCTAAAACAGACACACACGCACGCACGCACACACACGCACGCACGCACACACACACACACACACACACACACACACACACACCACACACACACACACACACACACACACACACACACACGACTATAAATGGGGAGAAAGAATAAAAGCAATGGAAAATTATAGAGAGCATATTATATACAATTATATATTACAATGCGATTCCCCTCCGAGTGGAGACAGGCTGCAGAGGGGATTGAATGAGGTCAGGATTTTATGCAGAGGAGAAAAGGTGAGTTTTGAGAGCGGACTTGAAGGAGACAAAAGTAGGTTGCTGACGGACTGAGAGAGGAAGTTTGTTCCAGGAAAGTGGACCAGAAACAGAGAAGGCTCGTGGACCATAGGTATTGAGCTTAGTGCGTGGAAAGCGAAAAGTCAGAGGATCGGAGGCAGAGCGGAGGGTACGTGAGGGAACATAGATCTCAAGTAGGCTTGACAGGTAATCGGGGGCTGCGTTATTGAGGCTTTTGTAGCACATGGTGTCTAGTTTGTACTGTATGGCTTTGATACAGGGAGCCAGTGAAGTTGTGCCAGGAGAGGAGATATGTGGTCAGCTTTTTTCTTTTTTAGTACAAGGCGTGCAGCATTGTTTTGAATGCGCTGTAGGATGTGAATGGTGGAGGCAGGAAGACCAGACAAGAGTGAATTGTAACCTGATTGTTTCCACACCCAGAAGACCCACACAGTGTTCTTTTTATACGTCACAAAGGACATGAAAATCCACAGGAACAAAAAGGGCTGTGCGAAAGCGGCATGAACATCCACAAGACGATAAAGGGGTGTGCGAAAACCGACTCTGATAAATGAACAGCAGCGTACTTCGTGTGCAGACGTAGGAAAACCAAGGCCAGGAACCAAACCACAGTGCCAAGGACATCCATGCTGATGGCTCAGACGAGGAATATGTACAAGCTCCTGATGCAAAGCGCCAGAAACTCAACTTGGAGTGTATGACAGATCTTCCAGAAAGATAAAAAAAAAGGGAAAGACTGGGAGTGCACAGCTATCATTATATCTATATACAAGAAGGAGGGTCCTGAAGTTGTGGTTCGTTATAATGGTGTATCTATGCTAAGCACCATAACCAAATGTTGTACAATAATACTGAACATGAGTTTATGCGCCTGGATAGAAGATAATAGTTAATCTCACGGAATCAAACAGTATTTCGTCAGAAGTATTCAACTGTTGACCATACATTTACTTTACATGCTATCATTCAGAAATTTATATGTAAGAAAGACAGAAAATTGTATGGTGTTTTTTTTTTTAACTTTAAAAATGTTTTCGAATCAGTTTGACATGATAAACTCTAGCAATGCGTTAAAATGAGGGTATTAAAGGGAGATTTCTTGCATCATTAACAGCAATGTGAAGAATTGTTTTTATATACATGTATATCCATGTAAACAATGATATCTCAGAGATGTCTGAATGTCTACATCGAGTCAGACAGGGATGCATTTTAAGTCCGCCGTTATTTTTGATATATATTAATTAGGTACTGAAGTACGTGAATGACAAAGGTAAACATGGCGTTGCCAAATGTGCAGTACGTTTATTGACACAAACCATTGTCATGAACATAAATTCTGAATAGCATTAACTGTTCGCCACCTCTAGTTTATTTCCGTCTTGCTTTCACAGAAAATCCCTTTCCTAAACACCATGAACTTTGTTTTTGTCATATTTAAAAAATTTTTTTTATGTTGTAACAACATACGTAAAACATTCAACTGATGTTGTAAACCATTGGATGAAGTTGAAAATAGCACCACATCATCTGCAAAGAATGAAACAGCTAAGTCTATAATACATGGACATAACTGAACGCGGTTTAGAGGCTTTTCAGAAATACTGGTGACAATAGGTACTTTTTTTAAAAACGTATTTGATGCTAAGTACTACCTATCGTATTGTATGCTTCAGAAGTCTGGGGATTCAAACGACCTCAGCACATAGAAAAAGTGCATGTGATGGCATGCGAAAGTTTCTTGGATGTGCATGTTACGATAACAAAGAAAATGGTCTGTACTGATCTGGGAAGACATCCATTATTGTTGAATTCCATTATATTGCATACTTAAGAATTTAGTTTCAACTATTGCAGATGGATACTGAAAGATTACCACAGAAAGCTCACCAAATGCTTTTTACATTAGATAGAAACTGAAAGAATTGTTTGACATGAGCTGTAACGAATATCTTGTCTAAAGCTGGATTCAACATTGTATGGCTTCAGCAAGGAGCATTTTCAAGCATATCTAGGCAAAGACTCATTGATCTGTGTATTCGAGAATGGATGGGTGTTATTAGAAATCGTGATAGATATGAGAGCTCTATTCGTCTAAAACAATTTTTTTTTAAAAGAAAAATTTATTTCTGAAATAGATACGTATTGCTACAGAGTTGCTGTTACTCGATTAAAGTTTATTCTTTTGCAAGTCAGTGACAATTTGCATTGTCTCACTGATTGTGCTTGCCCAAAAACATTTTGCTACACACGAGTTGCAATGGAACGTAAAGTTTATATGTGAATGTTCTACCTACAAAAATGTAAGAGTTAACTCTGAGCAACAAATTTCGTCACAGAAACAATGTGTTCAGTATTGTATGCCATCACCGACGACAGTCTGTAGTAAACTGAACTTAGGATAAAATTATACTTGAGAAATGTCTAATTATTGCCAGTATCAAAACAGGCCATCACAGAGAAATTGTAACATGTCATACACGTGCCTAATCAATTCGGGTTGCCATGGTCTGGGTTTAAACTTAATCTTGCAGTTTATTCAGTAAGAACTCGGTCACAATAGAACAATGGCATGTAATCCTGCAAACATTGGTTTCTAACGCTACAATGATAAAGGGGGGAGGGGAGGAGTGCCTTGCAAATTTTTTTGGGGGATGGGGGTAGGGGTTTGACGAGTTTTCGACTCTTGTTACAGAACCTTTTTTGTTTTAAAGATGAACTTGGACATCGTTGTGTTGATCACTCAAAAGCACAAACCTTATAGCTTTGAATGTACTTTTTTTTTTCTACAGCTAACTCCGTGAAAAAGACGTTGCGGTGGTATCCCAGTATATTAACCGGCGTGGTGTGCCTATTTTCAGTATAGCAGGCTGCAGAAATGTTTCTACTTACTGAAGTAGTAGTCAGTCTGAAAGGGAGAATGTTAGGCATGGTTTGATCGCGTTAGGGTTTTTTTTTTTTTTTTTGTTAGTTCATTTATAGGGCAGTTTCTTTCCCTCTCGTTCGTAATCCTTACCGCCTCCCATTCACCCACTGTCTCTCATTTTCGGTTTTTCTATGTCTCCATCTCTTTTTGAAGGTCAGTCTCTGCCTTTCGCTTTTTATCTGTGTGCTTGTCTGTCTGACTGTATCTTTCTCTTCTCCCTCCTTCCTCTCTCTCTATTGCCCTCCATCCCTCTCTGTCTCATCTCTTTCTCTCATATTCAATCTTTAGTTGACTATACATCAACACACCTTAATAATGCCGGTAGTGCTAATATCCTCGACCCATTCTTTGTTTGCACAAACTGAAACGAACCCCGCTGTAGGGACAGATGATCAATGGAAATTAAACATACAGCTACCTCACTGCCATTACATTGACAGCTATAGCAGGACAGCGAAAATCAAAGAGTTTTTTCCCACAGTAACCTCACAATGACTGCTCTTTTTTTCTAAGTGAATGAAACCAAGATATGAGACACGAGATACAAGATTTGAAAATACAAGGCTTCTCTATTTATCCAAATAAAAAAATTAAAAAGGAAGCAAACAAGCAGCAAGCAAGCAAAACAACCAACCAGCCAACCAGCTACCAACCAACCAAAAAAGGAGAAAAAAAGGAAAATAAAATTAATCCCCCCCCCCCCCCCAAAAAATAAACAAACAAAAAACCCCAACAAAATCAAAACACCCAAAAACAAAAGCAACAACAACAACAACAAAAACGTGCAAGCGCCAAAGATCGATCTGAATCAATCTCCCTTTCGGGAAAAAAAGTTGTTTTGCTACTTGAACAAACACGAACTCTCTCCCTCTCTCTCTCCTCTCTCTCTTTGTCTCTGTCTGTCTGTCTGTCTGTCTGTCTGTCTGTCTGTCTCTCCTTCTCTCTTTATCTGTCTCTCTCCGTCTCTCTATGTCTGTCTGTCTATCTCTCTCTCCCCCCCCTCTCTCTCTCTCTTTGTCTTTGTCTGTCTGTCTGTCCCGTCTGTCTGTGTCTCCCTCTCTCTCTAATTGAGCTAACGGGCAAAAAACGGAGTTATGATAATGGACGAATAATTTAATCATGTGATGAGCAGCTGAGGCTATGTGTCATACTGACTGGTGGGGGGGGGGGGGGGGGGGCTGTGTGTGATTTCTTTGATGTGATTGTGTGGAATGTTGGTGAGAAGTTGATACTAAGTGGATGGTTGTAGTTTCATTCGTTTCGGATTTAAAAAAAATTGCTGTCTCGTTCTTTTAACGATCGACTCCAAAGACAATTAAACCTTCATATGTCTTTACTACTTGCTGTTTCATTCACAACTGATCCGAGTAATAGAGGTGTTTTGCTTGTTTTGCTGAAAATGGACGATAATTGTCTTGTCTTGTCGTGCATTATCTTGTCTTGTCTTGTCTTGTCTGGTTGTATTAAACACACGTTCTGATTCTTTTTTCGTTTTTTTCTTCTTTTTGTTTTGTTTTTTTGTTTTGTTTTTTGGTTGGTTGGTTCCTGTTTGCTTGAACGCGGGCAGTCACACTTGTTTTGGATTACTAATAAGTTCGCACACACACACATACACAACTAACATTCTCTTGTTGCTATCAGCAGGTTGATTACAGCTTACAATTAATACACGTCATACCCCTCTTAACACATGTCACAATTACAGACTGTGATATACATTGTATAACAATGTGGTCTTGATCGTTGCAAAGACAAACTGATACAAGTAGGAGATATAAACTCCTACGCTAGGCAGGACCTCAAGACCTTGTCAACTCATAGGACACATGTGCAGGCTTAAAGTTTATACCAAGATCATTTTGGATCTTCTTTATGACATGGCTTCAGTGGTGTCGGTGCATGTATGGAATGTATTCCGAGCGCAGAGACCTTATCTTGAGAAACAGACATTGAACTCTGTCTGTCTGTCTGTCTCTGTCTCTGTCTCTGTCTCTGTCTCTGTCTCTCTCTGTCTCTGTCTCTGTTCTTTCTCTGTCTCTGTGTCTCTGTCTGTCTATCTGTCTGTCTCTCCCGCTCTCTCTCTCTTTCTCTCTGTCTCTCTCATGGCTTTGGTGGTGTCAGTGCATACAAAATGTATTCTGAGCGCGGAGACGTCTTGAGAAACGTACACTGAACTCTCTCTGTGTCTCTCTGTGTCTCTCTCTGTCTTCTGTCTGTCTGTCTTCCTCTCTCTCATGGCTTCAGTGGTGTCGGTGCATATAGAATGTATTCTGAACGCGGAGACGTTCTCTTGAGAAACAGGCACTGAACTCTCTCTCTGTCTCTTTCTCTCTCTGTCTCTCTCTCTCTCTGTCTCTCTCTCTCTCTGTATATATGTCTCTGCCTGCCTGTCTGTCTGTCTTTCTGTCTGTCTGTCTGTCTGTCTCTGCCTGCCTGCCTGCCTGTCTGTCTGTCTCTCAGATAGGAAGGAAAATGCAAGTGTAGACTTAATCATTCTCTTTTCTGCTTTCTTTTGGAGAAGACAGATTCTTTGAAACGCTATGCTGATGCTGTAATAGGATACAACTTAATTAGACATATGTCTGACGATTTTCCCTATCAACGTTTCTTTTCTCTTTTCGTTGTTTTTTGGTTTTGCACTGGATAATCTTATGATACAAAATAATCTAATTTTCATTCATAGATTTGTCTTTATAAACTAGTGGCTAGAATTTTAATTTGGAATAGGTTCTTTGATGGCTCCAAGGTAGCTAGGGGCTGTGTTCCTTGTTCGGTTGCAGTCTAGATTTCAATCCAGCATTTCGTTCAATTTGTTTCAAAGCTCTTTTCCACGCTTTTCCCCTCCTGCTGTCTTTCTTTTTTTTTTATTGCGTTCCTTAAACCCCCCTCCCCACACCTCCCGTCTAACATCTTTTTATCTTTCCTTTTTTGTTGTTTGTTTGTCTTTTTATTTCTTTCTTTTGCTTAGGTAGTTTCTTTCCTAGTGCTAATTCTTTCAACTACCATCATCACTACCATCACCACCACCACAACAACATAATCATCAACAACAACAACAACAACAACAACAATATTCCTTCTTTATTTTTCTGCTTTATTTGTATGATAGTATACGTGCAGAAAATCAAGGATTAATTGTTTTCTAAAAGACAGGAAAAAGACGTGCACATCGGTTGGTTACTTAAAATCTATAGATGGTATGATTATTACGGAAAAACACAAGATATTAGCTAGATGGAGAGAGTGCATTAAAGACTTTTTTGACGATGCAGAAAGGAGGAACGCATGATAAGAAAGAACGTTGAAGTACCATCAATAATGAAAGACGCATTTAGAGCAGCGTTGAAAAAGATGAAACCGGAAAAAGCCCCAGGACCAGACAATATTACTAGCTATAGAAATGATTGAGGCTTTAGATGAATTTGGTATCGAAAAAGTAACAGTCCTCCTAAATGAAATTTGTGACACCGGAAAAAATCCCAACTGATATGTCACAATCAATTTTCATTGCATTTCCAAAGAAAGCACCGACTAAAGAATACGAACTCCATCGTACAATCAGCTTGATGAGTCATGTGATAAAGATTCTATTAAGAATGATAATAATGATGACAAAGAACAGAATCATAACAGAATAACAGTGTGGATTTGCTGAAGGGAAAGGAACATTTAATGTCATATAGCCTAAGAACTCTCATAGAAAGATCAATTAAGTTGAATAAGGATTTATGTTTATGTTTTGTTGATTATACCAAGACTTTTGATCGGGTAAGACACGAAGAATTGATCAACCGACTGGAAAAGCTCAATACTGAAGGAAAAGATCTTAGAATAATAAAGAATATGTATTGGGAACAAACATCAGCAACGAGAGTGGAAAATGATATAATCTTGTTCAAAAATATCAAAAAAGCGGTTAAGCAAGGATGCGTTCTGTCATCCGATTTGTTTTCACTTTACACTGAAACCTTCATCAGAAACCTAGAATAATGCCCTGGCATAAAGTTTGGAGGGAAAACGATAAACAATCTTCGTTATGCACCGTTCTAATTGCAGAAAATGAAAAAGACCTACAAAGTTTTGTGAATATAATAGAAATAGAAAACATAAAAAAAGGGCTAGGGATAAATAGCAAGAAGACTGAAGTCATAGTAATCAGTAAGAAACAAGAAGTGCCCTCATGTAAAACAATAGCAAATGGCACAACATCAAGACAAGTTGATGAGTTTAACTATTTGGGAACAATCATCTCACCAGACGACAGATGTACATCAGAAATAGCCAGCAGAATCGGCCTAGCTAAAACAGCATTTAAGAAATGAAAAGTGTTCTTACCAACAAATTGCCTATCAATTAACATCAGGAAAAAAGTTCTTCAGTGTTATGTAAAACAAACACTGTACGTTGTACGGATGCGAAGCATGGACAGTCAACATGCGAAGTCAGAACGAGACTGAGGCAGCTGAAATGTGATTTCTAGGAAGAATGATAAAAGTTCCATGGCCAGCTAAGAAAACAAACGAGACAGTCTAGCAAGAGGCAAACACAAAAAGAACATTAATGAAGAAGATTAGGAAAAGACAATCAATATTTATAGAACATTTTATAAGGCAAGATATATTTGAACACCTATTCACAACAGGAAAGCTGAAGGGGAAAAGAACACCAGGTAGACCCCGGAAGAAAATCTTGGACGGATTTGCGGAGTGGATGAAGACAGAAAGTGTGGGAGATGTACTTGCAGCGACAAAAGATAGATTCGTAAGGAGAGCCATGATCACCAACACCATGCGGCAGGGAACATGATGATGATGACAGAGTAGATGCAACGGATAAGAAGCCAAATCTAAATCTGAATACCAAGAAGACAAAAATAATGCATCTAAGTGAAGAATAAATTCAAGTATATCGAGATATTCAAATCAACAAGACTGTAAAAAATGTGATGATTTTAAACATTTAGGCTCAGTTCTACAGAAAATTAGATAGGAAAAAAAACTGACATACATTTCTGTCGAGTAAATAACATATGGAAGACTGGGCATTTGAGATAACCGTTTGTATATGAATTCATCGTAGTCAGTATGATTTCATAGACGACATAATGCCAGTAATAAATGGAAGCACGTTTGTCTGTTTGTTTGCATGTTTATTTTCGCAGCTATAAAAACTGGCAAGATGGTCCAGTAGCTCTGAAACCAAAGAGTGGTGAGGTGGAAGACTGTAGCGTTTCCCAAGATCAGCATTAGGATAATGGTGTCCATCTTCTAGCCCTTGTTGCTGTGCCTTCCCCAGCCCTGAACAGGACCAGGTACCTTCTAAAGCTGGGTGACGTAAGCCGTAAGCACAATGTTTTCCAAAATCAGACTTGAACCTGTGCAGCTGGACTGAAAGGCGGGAGCATATATCTCTAGGCCAGCTGGGTGTCACAACTGTAAAATCTTTGATTTTACCTGCACCCAATACCCATCCGCCCCCATCTTCCCGTTTACGTGTAAAATAAGACCAGAATTCTTGAGGAACATGTTTACAGTATTGTAAACGATTTCATTACAAAATGAAATCTCAGGGATATACGAACGAGAAAGAGAATTTTTAGAATATTTATAACAATGAAGAAATCAGAAGCGAACATATTGCGTATAATGCTGATATGTTTATGGGGAATTAACAAACATACAGCGTGCTGCTATTTGGTTTCCGTTTATTTGTGCGTCTGTCCGATTTTTATTTCTTTGTTTTTAATCCCACTTTACACTCCACGTATTCATGTAAATCAACCACACAATTCGATTAAAAGCAAGTAAACCATGTACACCATGGCTGGCTTACCTCCAGAAACCTCCATCATGGTGGACCATTTCAAGACACGGTACCAGTCAAAATGACAGTCTCTGTTTGCATTCGATTTCTGTTTCATTCAGCCCAAGTTTCTTTCCAAACAATTTCCTTTGCCGGAAAGTACAACAGACGAGTTGGACTCTCTGACAATGGCCAAGTAGCCTGCGGTGAAACTGCGTGCCCAGCTCCAAGAACGGTAACTCGAGTCGCCCGTCGGACGACAGCAGCCCGGGGGAGCATTCATTATCTCTATGGCTCGGGGAGTGTTCATCATCTCAATAGCAGAGCGAGTGATCCGTGTGGAATTAAAGCGGGTATCCTGATTATTGTACTAAGCCCCCGAGCCCCCGGGTGGTGCGTGACACAAGCAAAAAGGAAAAGTTGTGAAAGTTGAACAAAAGTAAGACGACGTTGTTGGCTTTTTCTCTCCGCACCTCCCACCTCCCACCTCCCACCTCCCATCTCAGTCTCCACCACCTCCCCTCCCCTCCTCTCTCTTTCCCAGTTTTCTTTTCTATTTCATATATATATATACGTATGCAGCTGTCAAGAAAAGTTCATCGACTGTCATGACCAATGTTGGCTGAGTAAAACTAATTGGTGTAGGCGGGTGTAACTGTTTAAACATAATATATTTGATGACTCCTGGAAAAACAAAGTGATGATATTTTGGTAATGAAGTCATTCTCCAGTAACTATGTTTTAAAAACGTCACAAGAATGTGTATGCAAACACACGCAGAGATACGCAGAGTATGCATACACACACACACACACACACACACACACACACACACACACACACACACCACACACACACACACACACACACACACACACACACACACACACACACACACACACTAAACTATGACATTATTCATTGTTGAAACCATGTAGGCCTACTGTTATACTGACTTGTCACAACCAGTCTGTTTCTTAAAGTTCTGTCTTATGCCAAATAAATATGTTCTGAATTCTTCACACACACACACACACACACACACACACACACACACACACACACACACACACACTCACACACACACACACACACCACGGACGCACACACACACACGGGCGTACACTTGCACACACACACACACACACGCACACACACACACGCGGACGCACACTTGCACACACACACACGCGCACACGCACACATACTTACATACTTACTTACGCACACACACACGCGCACACGCGCACACACACACATACACATATATGTACACACACATTCACACACGCACTTGCACATTCACACACACACACACACACACACACGCACACCACACACACACACACACACACATAAAACCCATTAAAACACACAACTCACTCACTCACTTACAGTCACACATACTCTTTACAGTTTAATTAAACAAATGACGATGCATCAGTCATGCTACAGTGTCTGTTGCCTATTCCAAGTAAGTATTTCTATTTTTTCTTTATTTTTGTGTGTGTAGGCCTATTAAAAACGATGATCCCGTCGTCAGACGTTCGTGTGATCGCAGTTTCTAAACAAAATCCAGCAATAACCTTCCAGGTACGATCGAATTTGTTTGTTTGCCTGTTTGTTGTTGTTGTGCATGCACACGAATGTGTACGTATATGTGAGTGTGTTTTTGTATATGTGTATGTGTATGTATATGTAAATGTATATGTGTATGTATATTATATGTATATATATATATACATACACATGTATGTATGTATGTATTATGTGCATATGTGTGATATGTATGCATATGTAGATGTGTGTGTGTGCGCGTGCATGTGTATGTGTATGTGTGTGTTGTTTTAATTTCGAAGTTTAACACTGTTTCTTTATATATGCAGCTGCATAAGGAATCTACATATGCATTCGACAGAGCGAGAGAATTCGTTGTGATTTTTTCCTGCCTTTTTTTCTTTCTTTTCTTCTTCTCTTTCTTTCAGGCTGCATGGACATCCATATATTTTCTTTGGAAGATTTCCCTGTTTCTGCAGGGTAGCTGTATAACGCCAGAAACCTCTTCTGTCTGAAGCGTCAATAGTGCAGTGGTGGTTTTGTGGTTTAGAGTGCCTGCAAGAAGTTCAGGGGTCAATCCCCGTTTGATACAGAGATTCATTGCCTGCCTCTCCACAAAAGTTTTCCTTGTGGCCTGGGTACTAGTACTTCTAAAGCAGCCGATAAATTGTCTGGTATGGTTTCAAAATGCAAGTTGGAAAAATCAGCAAAAAAAACCAACCTCGCATGTCTTCCGATAAATCCTGTAAGGAAAAAAAATTAACATACGCACACACGCACGCACGCATATACTCACACTCACACAGGCATACACACACATGCGCGCACAAATATATGCACATGAGCACATACACGCACACGACACAAACATACGCTCTCTCTTCTCTCTCTGTGTCTGTCTGTCTGTCTGTCTCTGTCTGTCTGTCTGTCTGTCTGCTCTGTCTGTCTGTCTGTCTCTCTCTGTCTGTCTGTCTGTCTCTCTCTGTCTGTCTGTCTGTCTCTTCTGTCTGTCTGTCTCTCGTGTCTGTCTGTCTGTCTCTCTCTGTCTGTCTGTCTGCTCTCTCTCTGTCTGTCTGTCTGTCTGCTCTGTCTGTCTCTCTCTGTCTTTCTCTGTCTGTCTGTCTGTCTGTCTGTCTCTTCTCTCTGTCTGTCTGTCTGTCTCTGTCTCTGTCTGTCTGTCTGTCTCTGTCTGTCTGTCTGTCTGTCTCTCTCTGTCTGTCTGTCTGTCTGTCTCTCTCTCTGTCTGTCTGTCTGTCTGTCTCTCTCTCTCTCTCTCTCACTCATAACTACACACCGCACGAGGAAAACAATCAATTCAATTTAAGAATCTCCCTTTCTAGAAAGAAAGAAATATAACAAACCATTATATCCATCTCTGTCACAGACATTTTCCATTACAGATGTGTTTCAACCGACGAATGAAAACAGTACAGCTTTTGAACATTATCAGTACTGTTAACCTGTTGATATACCACGACACACTTGGTGATAATTACAACTTCAAAGAGAGAAAGTGAGAGAACAAAATCTTTGCTTCTTCTTCTTTTTCATCATCATTCATCATCTCATCATCATCATCATCATCATCATCATCATCATCATCATCATCATCATCATCATCATCATCATCATCATCATCATCATCATCATCATCATCATCATCATCTATCATCTTCTATCTTCATCTTCTTCATTCTTCTTCCTTCTTCTCTCTCTTCTTCTTCTTCTACTTCTTCTTCTTTTTCTTCTTCTCCTTCTTCCTCTTCTTGTTCTGCTTCGTCTTTTCTTGTACCTGTCCACTTGTACTATGCTGGGTGTGGCGGGGACAGAGAGGTGACAGTCAGCAGCGGTCAGGAAGGCCTGGAGCAGAGAAATGGTACGTAATGGCAAAGTCTTCTTCATAGTGTTAGTCCAGAGAAGAAAACAGAATTAATAATCTCCCTGGCCCCATGGGAAAGATCATCAACCTTTTGGCTCCCGCATCATGTCCATCAGCATCCTGCATTGTCAACCATGCCAACAAAGCAAAAACTTAACCCTTTATTTCCCTTACCCTATCAAAGGGTTAAGTTTTTGCATTTCGTGGATAGAGTGGAGAAGTCAAAGGATTAAAGAGTTGCAGTGTTGAATTGCCAACTGTGGATTTATAAATGGACAAAGACATCCCAAGTCTTTACAATGTGTCCATTTACAGAAACGTAAATGAAAATTTGAAGAAGTTTTAAGTTTTGTGCAAGAAGAAGATTTGTTTGTGACAACTTATTTATCATTTCTCTTCAGTAAAGTCTAATTGTCATCATCATCATCGTCATCATGTGCCCTGCCGCATGGCGTTGGGGATCATGGTCCTCCTTACGAATCTATCCCTTGTCGCTGCAAGTACATCTTCCACCCTCTCTGTCTTCAGCCATTCTGCAAGTCCGTCCAATATTTTCTCCCTGGGTCTACCTGGCGTTCTCTTTCCCTCCAGTTTTTCCTATTGTGACTAGGTGCTCTACTTTTATGGCACTTAAAGTCACTGGATTGTGCACCTTTATACTTGTAAAGCTCATGAACTTTGCGCTGATCTTGAATACATTCGTTAGAAATTTGAAGAAGTAGACTTTGATACATGTGAAGAAGAAAAGTTGAAGAGATTCGATTGACTGAATGAAAGAAGTCGTGGATTGTGTATTTGACATCTGTACCATGCATAACAAATTGTCTGTCTGTATCTGACATCTGTACCATGCATAACAAATTGTCTGTCTGTATCTGACATCTGTACCATGCACAACAAATTGTCTGTCTGTATCTGACATCTGTACCATGCATAACAAATTGTCTGTCTGTATCTGACATCTGTACCATGCACAACAAATTGTCTGTCTGTATCTGACATCTGTACCATGCATAACAAATTGTCTGTCTGTATCTGACATCTGTACCATGCATAACAAATTGTCTGTCTGTATCTGACATCTGTACCATGCACAACAAATTGTCTGTCTGTATCTGACATCTGTACCATGCATAACAAATTGTCTGTCTGTATCTGACATCTGTACCATGCATAACAAATTGTCTGTCTGTATCTGACATCTGTACCATGCATAACAAATTGCTTGTCTGTACTGAACATTATGTCCATGCACAACAAATTGTCTGTCTGTATCTGACATCTGTACCATGCACAACAAATTGTCTGTCTGTATCTGACATCTGTACCATGCATAACAAATTGTCTGTCTGTATCTGACATCTGTACCATGCATAACAAATTGCCTCTCTGTATCTGACATATGTACCATGCACAACAAATTGTCTGTCTGTATCTGACATCTGTACCATGCACAACAAATTGTCTGTCTGTATCTGACATCTGTACCATGCACAACAAATTGCCTGTAGTTAAGATGACAACCATTCAGGAAGCATTAGCTTAGTGTATGATACAGAATTGGGATCCCGCTCTCTTTCTCTTTCTCTCTCTCTTTCTTTTCATACGCATATTTGGAGTTTCTGAAGAGACTTCGAAATCTGTGTTGGTAGCTTTTTGTGGGGCGTATATGTAACTATCCTGATCCAGTAGAGACAACTTCGTGTCTATGTCATGCCGTATCTTCACCATTTCATGGAAAAACAAGATCTGCTTTATGGAAAAACAAGATCTACAACAAGCAATGCCTTGAAAGAGCAGAGATTCACACAGTTTATGGTGATTCTTCTGAACTAGTAACGTAACAGCTGGCTCGGCAATGTGTATCTCACACCGGACAGCATAATCCCCCCCAAGACATTCTCTACAGACAGCTTGCATCAGGGAACAGACCGCCCAGTCACCCACAGGTGCAGTTCAAAGACATCTGCAAGAGGGACCTGAAATCGTTGGACATTAACACAAACAAACACATGGAAAATATACACACACGACAGTGGAAGATGTCTATTACATAATGCAATAAATCCTTATGGCTTGATGTTGAAAATCTAATTTTTGTATTGAATCACAAATCAGTTTCAGGCCCATCCATCCATCCATCCATCCTTCCTTCCCTCCCTCCCTTCATCCCTCCCTCCTCCTCCCTCCCCCTCCCTCCCCATCCACCCATCCATTCATCAACCAACCAACCAACAAATCAACCAACCAATCAACCAACCAACCAACCAACCAAACCAACCAGTCAGCCAACCAATATATGAACTAATCAATCAGTCAATGGACATGTTTACAGTATATGGAATAAAGTTCAAAATTCAGTATCTGTGTTGATTTACAGATCAGTTCCAACCAACCGACCAACCAAACAAACCAACAAACCAAACAACCAATCAACCAGTCAGTCAATCAGTCAGTCAATCAGTCAATCATGTTTACAGTATAGCCGACCACAGAGGTCATTTCAGCTCTATATAGTCGACTACAGAGGTCATTTCAGCTCTATATAGCCGACCACAGAGGTCATCATTTCAGCTCTATATAGTCGACAACAGAGGTCATTTACCTCTGTATAGCCGACCACAGAGGTCATTTCAGCTCTGTATAGCCGACCCTAGAGGTCAGTTCAGCCAGTATATAGCCGACCACAGAGGTCAGTTCAGCTCTATATAGTCGACTACAGAGGTCAGTTCACTTCCATATAGCCAACCACAGAGGTTATTTCAGCTCTGTACAGCCGACCACAAAGGTCATTTCAGCTCTATATAGTCGACTACAGAGGTCATTTCAGCTCTGTATAGCCGACCACAGAAATCATTTCAGCTCTACATAGCCGACCACAGAGGTTATTTCAGCTCTATATAGCCGACCACAGAGGTCATTTCAGCTCTGTATAGCCGACCACAGAAATCATTTCAGCTCTATATAGTCGACTACAGAGGTTATTCAGCTCTTATAGCCGACCACAGAGGTATTTCAGTCTCTATAGAACGACCACAGAGGTCATTTCAGCTCTGTATAGCCGACCACAGAGGTCATTTCAGCTCTGTATAGCCGACCACAGAGGTCATTTCAGTTCTATATAGCCGACCACAGAGGTCATTTCAGCTCTGTATAGCCGACCACAGAGGTCATTCAGCTCTATGTACCGACCACAGAGGTTATTTCAGCTCTATATAGCCGACTACAGAGGTTATTTCAGCTCTATGTAGCCGACCACAGAGGTTATTTCAGCTCTATATAGCCGACCACAGAGGTCATTTCAGCTCTGTATAGCCGACACAGAAGTCATTTCAGCTCTATATAGCCGACCACAGAAATCATTTCAGCTCTACATAGTCGACTACAGAGGTCATTTCAGCTCTACATAGTCGACTACAGAGGTCATTTCAGCTCTACATAGTCGACTACAGAGGTTATTTCAGCTCTACATAGTCGACTACAGAGGTCATTTCAGCTCTACATAGTCGACTACAGAGGTTATTTCAGCTCTACATAGTCGACTACAGAGGTTATTTCAGCTCTACATAGTCGACTACAGAGGTCATTTCAGCTCTACATAGTCGACTACAGAGGTTATTTCAGCTCTACATAGTCGACTACTGAGGTAATTTCAGCTCTATATAGTCGACTACAGAGGTCATTTCAGCTCTACATAGTCGACTACAGAGGTCATTTCAGCTCTACATAGTCGACCACAGAGGTTATTTCAGCTCTATAGAACCGACCACAGAGGTCATTTCAGCTCTACATAGTCGACTACAGAGGTTATTTCAGCTCTATAGAACCGACCACAGAGGTCATTTCAGCTCTATATAGCCGACCACAGGTCATTTCAGTTCTATATAGCCGACCACAGAGGTCATTTCAGCTCTGTATAGCCGACCACAGAGGTCATTTCAGTTCTATATAGCCGACCACAGAGGTCATTTCAGTTCTATATAGCCGACCACAGAGGTCATTTCAGCTCTGTATAGCCGACCACAGAGGTCATTTCAGCTCTGTATAGCCGACCACAGAGGTCATTTCAGCTCTGTATAGCCGACCACAGAGGTCATTTCAGCTCTGTGTAGCCGACCACAGAGGTCATTTCAGCTCTATATAGCCGACCACAGAGGTCATCTCAGCTCTATATAGCCGACCACAGAGGTCATTTCAGCTCTGTGTAGCCGACCACAGAGGTCATTTCAGCTCTGTATAGCCGACCACAGAGGTCATTTCAGCTCTACATAGTCGACTACAGAGGTTATTTCAGCTCTATATAGCCGACCACAGAAATAATTTCAGCTCTATATAGTCGACTACAGAGGTCGTTTCAGCTCTACATAGTCGACTACAGAGGTTATTTCAGCTCTATATAGCCGACCACAGAAATAATTTCAGCTCTATATAGTCGACTACAGAGGTCGTTTCAGCTCTACATAGTCGACTACAGAGGTTATTTCAGCTCTATATAGCCGACCACAGAAATAATTTCAGCTCTATATAGTCGACTACAGAGGTCGTTTCAGCTCTACATAGTCGACTACAGAGGTTATTTCAGCTCTATATAGCCGACCACAGAAATAATTTCAGCTCTATATAGTCGACTACAGAGGTCGTTTCAGCTCTACCAAGCCAATCGTATGTCAACACTAATCAAGGAAATCTTTAGGATCCTCACACCAGGAGACAACCAGTCCAAAATCATATCTCCGTACCTCCACCAAAGCCACATGTTATCATCATCACCAAGAAGAGAAACATAAAACTAGACATGAGCAATAGTCGGCTGTCTAAAAGCCTACAGACCCATGAGATGTTTGGCGTTGTACGCTTCTATAGCAATGAATCGCACAAGAGATATAAAATAACATGAAAAAATGACAAAATTCATTAACACACAGACACAGACACAGACACACACACACACACACACACACACACACACACACACACACACACGTACACACACACACACACACATACACACACACACACACACACACACACGTACACACACACACACACACACACATACACACAAAACAAAACAAACAAGTAAACAAATTCATGCAGAAACATACAACCAAATAATTCGGTCTGTAAAATGCCAATTTCTCACCTTCTGGGCATGGTGCGGGTAAAAAAAAAGAAGAAAACGACAATGTCTGTATAATATCAAAAACATGTAAAAACAAAATACGAGTGAGATGTTTTCAGGCAAGGCAGGCAAATTAGCCTGTAGGCAGAAATAAGATCAACATAAAAAGAACAAAACGGACAAGGGAAAAGAGCGAACACAACACAAGAACCTAAAAATAAAGCTGTTTGCTTCTAAGAATAACAATAATAAAGGAAGCAAGAAGATCAAATCAATCTAACAGTCTGAACAATAATAAAGGAAGCAAAAAGATCAAATCAATCTAACAGTCTGAACAATAATAAAGGAAGCAAGAAGATCAAATCAATCTAACAGTCTGAACAATAATAAAGGAAGCAAAAAGATCAAATCAATCTAACAGTCTCCCTTGTTATAGAAAAAAATACTTATAGAAAATTCAGATTTTGTACTTCTCGTGGTCACTTTTTGACCTTGTAGACGCACAAGATGAAATAAAGCTTGACGTAAAGCGAGGACAATAGTAGACTAGTTTGTTGAGTGAAAAAAAATTTAAGTATAAAATGTTGTGTTTACACATCTTCCTAAAAAAGGTGCTGATTTTAACTTTTATTTATTCATTTATGTATCTATTTACTTATTTACTCATTTTTGTTCCATGCGACCTTGATCTGGGCGCCATCAGTTTCAAACTTTTACGTTCGCGATTCCTCAACGGTCCACACTTTTGACCCAAACATGTTAAAGATGTATCCTGAAACAGCTGATGAAATCTTGCCAAAATATTTGTCACACGCAGACAGACACACAGACGGACGGACATAAAGACAAACGGACAAACAGAGAGACAGACATACACAGACACAGACAGACAGACAGACACACATACAATACAATACAATACAATACAATACAATACAATACAATACAATACAATATTTTATTTATATAGCGCAAAATCTTGATAAAATCAAATCTAAACGCTAAAACAGACACACACGCACGCACACGCACGCACGCACGCACGCACGCACGCACGCACGCACACACACACACACACACACACACACACACCACGCACACGCACACGCACACGGCTATAAATGGGGAGAAAGAATAAAAGCAATGGAAAATTATAGAGAGCATATTATATACAATTATATATTACAATGTGATTCCCCTCCGAGTGGAGACAGGCTGCAGAGGGGATTGAGTGAGGTCAGGATTTTATGCAGAAGAGAAAAGGTGAGTTTTGAGAGCGGACTTGAAGGAGACAAAAGTAGGTTGCTGACGGACTGAGAGAGGAAGTTTGTTCCAGGAAAGTGGACCAGAAACAGAGAAGGCTCGTGGACCATAGGTATTGAGCTTAGTGCGTGGAAAGCGAAAAGTCAGAGGATCGAGGCAGAGCGGAGGGTACGTGAGGGAACATAGATCTCAAGTAGGCTTGACAGGTAATCGGGGGCTGCGTTATTGAGGCTTTTGTAGCACATGGTGTCTAGTTTGTACTGTATGCGCTTTGATACAGGGAGCCAGTGAAGTTGTGCCAGGAGAGGAGATATGTGGTCAGCTTTTTTCTTTTTGAGTACAAGGCGTGCAGCATTGTTTTGAATGCGCTGCAGGATGTGAATGGTGGAGGCAGGAAGACCAGACAGGAGTGAATTGCAATAGTCAGTGCGAGACATTATGAAGGAGAGAACGAGTTTTGCCAGAGAATTACTTCCTGATCAGGCTTATACGATGGAGGTGATAGTAGCAAGATCTGGCAGTTTGAGAAACAAAGTTGTTCATGGAGAGGGTAGAGTCAATGCAGACACCAAGGTTTTTAGCTGAATCAGAAATTGGGACTGATGTGTTACAAATGGGAGAGAAAGAGGAGGCAGCTGAGAAAGTTTCTGATGGGTGCCAATGAGGATAGCTTCTGTCTTGTCGTCATTAAGCTGAAGTTTGTTGAACGTCATCCAGTTCTTAATGTCCGAGTAACACTCAGTGGTGCGAGTCAACAGGCGCTGTATATTGTCTGGTGTGTCACTGTCTAGAAGTTGGGTATCATCAGCATAGAAGTGGTGTTTTATAAAGTGGGAGTTGATGATGGTGGACAGGGGGGGAGGTGTAAAGAGTGAAAAGAACAGGGCCAAGGACAGATCCTTGTGGAACACTACAGGTCAGGTATGCAGGTTGAGAGTAAGTGCCATTAATGAGAACAGTTTGTTTTCTGTTTGATAGATATGAAGTGAACCAAGAGAGAGCAATGTTAGAGATGCCAAAAGTATGATGAAGTCTAGAAAGGAGAATACCATGATGAATTGTATCAAAGGCTGCAGACAGATCAAGGAGTGTGAGGAGAGAGACTTTGCCAGTATCAGTTGCAAGGAGGAGATTGTTGAGAATGTGTAGCAGGGCAGTTTCAGTGCTATGGCACTGGCGGTAGGCTGACTGGAAAGGATTGAAGAGATTGTTGGCAGACAGGTGAGAGTTCAGCTGGTTGAGGACAACTTTTTCGATGAGTTTTGACAAGAAAAAGAGATTAGAGATAGGCCGGTAATTTTTCAGTTCGTTTGGGTCTAAATTGTATTTCTTGAGGAGAGGGTGAACAATAGCAGACTTGAAAGAATCTGGGACAGTTCCAGTTTGAAAAGAAGTGTTGATGATGTCAGTGATGAATGGGAGGAGAGTAGGGAGACAATCGGAGTAGAGAGAACCTGGAAGAGGATCCAGTTCACAGGTTTTGAACGACATGGATCTGATTGTGTTGAGAATTTCTTCTTGTGAGACTGGGGTAAAAGTAGTAAGAGGTGTGCCAGAGAAGGAAGGGTCAGGTGGGCATGGTTGACAGGGTGTCCTGTCAAGCCTGTCACGAAGAGTTTGTATTTTGGTGGTGAAATACTTGGAGAATACAGATGGGAGTTCTTCATTTGTGTGTTTTGTTGGGAGAGGTAAATCTTTTCGTGTGCCAAGGAGATGATTCATGGTTGTAAAGAGTTCTCTTGAATAAGAGGCATTCAGGATTTTGGTTTGGAAATAGCTTGTTTTTGCAGATGCAATGAGGGTAGATACTTTTGTTTTAGAGGCTTGGAAAAGTTGCCTATGTACAGTGAGTTTGGATTTGCGCCAGCGGCGCTCTGCTCTGCGGCGGGCACGTTTTGCACAGGCAATCTCATGAGTGAGCCAGGGGGTAGGGGGGCGGTCAGGTAAAAGACGGGTTGTGGCTGGAGCATGAGTGTCCAGAAGATGGTGGAGAGTAGTATAGAATTCATCGGCAAGGTTATGTGACTTTTCAGAAAGGAGGCGGGAGGCATCAGATGAAAATGTGGAGAGGTCAATAGATTTGAGATTGCGTCGAGTCACTGTGCGCGTGGTACGGGAAGGAGGAGAAATGTCAAGAGAACAGAGAATTGCAGAGTGGTCAGATGGAAGGGCTGAAGTTAGACGGGTAGAAAGAACTAGGCAGTTGTCAGTAGCTGAATTGTGGTGATCACGAGAAATGATCCAGTCAAGAATGTGACCTTTTTGATGGGTTGGTTCAGAAATATGTTGTAATAATAATAATAATATATTTTATTTATATAGCGCAAAATCTTGACAAAATCAAATCTAAGCGCTGAGCGTATACATGCACACATACCTACATACATATGAGCGTATACATGGATACATACATGCTTACATACTTACATACATAAATCTAAGCTGAGCGTATACATGCATACATACATACATACATAAATCTAAGCGTATACATACATACATACATACGTACGCACATGCATACATAATAATTACAATATTTATATAGCGCAAATCTCGACAAAATCAAATCTAAGCGCCGAAAAGACACACACGCACACACGCACGCACGCACGCACGCACACACACACACACACACACACACACACACACACACACACACACACAACACACACACACACCACACACACACACACACACACACACACACACACACACATGCATGGCCACAAATGGGGAGAAAAGAATAAAAGCAATAAAAGCAAGAATAAAACCAATGGAAAACCACAGAGAGCACATCATATACAATTATATATTAAAACAAAGTGATTCCCCTCCGAGCGGAGACAGGCTGCAGAGGGGGGTTGAGTGAGGTTAGGATTTTATGCAGAGGAGAAAAGGTGAGTTTTGAGAGCGGACTTGAAGGAGGCAAAAGTAGGTTGCTGACGGACTGAGAGAGGAAGTTTGTTCCAGGAGAGTGGACCAGAAACAGAGAAGGCTCGTGGACCATAGGTATTGAGCTTAGTGCGTGGAAAGCGAAAAGTCAGAGGATCGGAGGCAGAGCGGAGGGTACGTGAGGGAACATAGATCTCAAGTAGGCTTGACAGGTAATCGGGGGCTGCGTTATTGAGGCTTTTGTAGCACATGGTGTCTAGTTTGTACTGTATGCGCTTTGATACAGGGAGCCAGTGAAGTTGTGCCAGGAGAGGAGATATGTGGTCAGCTTTTTTCTTTTTGAGTACAAGGCGTACAGCATTGTTTTGAATGCGCTGTAGGATGTGAATGGTGGAGGCAGGAAGACCAGACAGGAGTGAATTGCAATAGTCAATGCGAGACATTATGAAGGAGAGAACGAGTTTTGCAGTTGTTTCGACAGAGAGATACTTCCTGATCAGGCTTATACGATGGAGATGATAGTAGCAAGATCTGGCAGTTTGAGAAACAAAGTTGTTCATGGACAGGGTAGAGTCAATGCAGACACCAAGGTTTTTAGCTGAATCAGAAATTGGGACTGATGTGTTACATAATGGGAGAGAAAGAGGAGGCAGCTGGGAAAGTTTCTGACGGGTGCCAATGAGGATAGCTTCTGTCTTGTCGTCATTAAGCTGAAGTCTATTCTGTGTCATCCAGTTCTTAATGTCCGAGTAACACTCAGTGGTGCGAGTCAACAGGCGCTGTATATTATCAGGTGAGTCACTATCTTGAAGTTGGGTGTCATCAGCATAGAAGTGGTGTTTTATAGAGTGGGAGTTGATGATGGTGGACAGGGGGGAGGTATAAAGAGTGAAAAGAACAGGGCCAAGGACAGATCCTTGTGGAACACCACAGGTCAGGTATGCAGGTTGAGAGTAAGTGCCATTGATGAGAACAGTTTTGTTTTCTGTTTGATAAATACGAAGTGAAAAAGGAGAGAGCAATGTCAGAGATGCCAAAAGTATGATGAAGTCTAGAAAGGAGAATACCATGGTCAATGGTATCGAAAGCTGCAGACAGATCAAGGAGTGTGAGGAGAGAGACTTTGCCAGTATCAGTTGCAAGGAGGAGATTGTTGAGAATGTGTAGTAGGGCAGTTTCAGTGCTATGGCACTGGCGGTAGGCTGACTG
>JAPXFY010000014.1:44186431-44228931 GCA_030674185.1 Monoplex corrugatus | reverse complement strand
CCTGGGTCAAACGCACGCGGCATCAAGATGGATCACAGGGCGTGTCGGGGAAATGTCAGGACCCCTCTCTGCCAAGACTGCCCCAGGGACAAAAAGTTTACGAGAGAGAATTTAAAGTATGAGGCTGCCCTCCAGGCACGTTGAAGGAAAGAGAGAGAGAGAGAGAGAGAGATTCAAATTGGTTTTTAGCTGAACCCTGAACGGCTAGGCCTACTGAATTTTCTACTATTCCTTCTTTGTTGTGGTCACTTATGTATGTATATATGTGTGTGTGAATGTATGTGTATGTATGTGTTTGTGGGTACACCTCAAAATAGTGTTTGTTTGGAGTTTGTTCAAGAGGGGTTCATTGTGCTCCACCCAAATCTGCCCGCAATTATCTGGAAGACGCCTTGAACCTGGTCAAAACCTATGCGTTGGCAAGGACTTGAGAGTGGGGAGAGGCTGTGTTTGAGAGAATGGCCCTCGTTTTTGTTTTTTGCTTTTGTTTGTTGTTGTTGTTGTTTTTTGTTGGTTGGTTGGGTTTTTGTTTTGTTTTATTTTGTTTTCTTAAATAGAGTCGTGGACTCAAGATCTGACATCTCGAGTTTAATCCTGGCCCTGGTCTGTTGTGTGCCCATCTTAACCCTTGGACTCTTCCACTCTGTACACCATTTGCAAAAACTTAATCCTTTGACTCGCTCACCCTATCCACAGCTTCCTGCAAAAAGCTGGTGGAGAAGGTGAGAGAAAGAAAGGGTTAATTTTTTTTGCCTTGCTAGTATGGTTGACAAGACGGGATGCTGGCGGACAGGGTGCGGGAGTCAAAGGGTTAATGTTTCCATCATTCTGGTGCTGTCAGCTTAGTGTTTCGTTGGTCCCTCCCCCTTCCCATTTCAGAAATTCTCCAGCACATAGGATTATGTGCAGGCTCAAGGAACCTGTCAGATAATTTCTGGCGCATTTCGGCGGAGCGCATATGGAATTGTCCAAGCGCGATGAGTGTCTCTTGAACAGATCCACAACCTCCCAACCTCAAAACGTAATAATGTTAAATGCCGTAAGCTTGTTCACAAGTCTTTTACACGCTGTCTGAGTGTTTGGCTTCTACCTACTTCATGCGTTTTATATGATGCGTATTCTTTTTATGTTTTTTTCACTGACAGTGGAGTCATCAGTGTGTTGAATTACTCCCCCTTTGCAACTAAACATAAACTAAGGAAAGTCGAAATTTCTTCCCTGACATTTTGTCTGCCCCCTCCTCCCCTCCCTCTGTGTGTGTGTGTGTGTGTGTGTGTGTGTGTGTGCGTGCGTGCGTGTGTGTGTGTGTGTGTGTGCGTGTGCATGTGGGTGTGTGCCTACGTGTGTGTGTGAGTGTGTGTGTGCGCGCGCGCGTGTGTGTTTAAATATGTATGATTTTGTTGTATTTGTTATCTTTCTTCTGAAGGACCTTGCTGTTTAGAAATATACCAACTGAATCCGTGTGCGTGCGCGCGTGCATGTGTGTGTGTGAGTGAGTGAGTGAGTGTATGTGTGTGTGCGTGCGTGTGTGTGTTGTCTGCGTGTATGTGTGTGTGTGACTGAGTGAGTGAGTGAGTGTGTATGTGTGTGTGTGTATGAATGTGTGTGTGTATGTTTGTGTGTGTGTGTGTGTATATGTGTATGTGTGTGTGTATGTGTGTTTGTGTGTGTGTGTGTGTGTATGTGTGTATGCGTGTGTGTATGTTGTGTGTGTGTATGTGTGTTTGTGTGTGTATGTGTATATGTGTGTGTATGTGTGTGTGTATATGTGTATGTGTGTGTGTATGTGTGTGTATGTGTGTGTGTGTGTATGTGTGTGTGTATGTGTATGTTGTGTATGTGTGTGTGATGTGTGTGTTGTGTGTGTGTGTGTGTGAGTGAGTGAGTGAGTGTGTGTGTGTATGGGTGTGTGTGTGTATGTTTGTGTGTGTGTATATGTGTATGTGTGTGTATGTGTATGTGTATGTGTGTGTATGTGTTTGTGTGTGTATGTGTATGTGTGTATATGTGTATGTGTGTGTATGAGTATGTGTATGTGTGTGTGTATGTGTATTTGTGTGTGTGTGTATGTGTGTGTGTGTGTGTGTCTCTCTCTGTGGTGTGTGTGTATGTGTGTGTGTGTGTGTGTGTGTGTGTGTGTGTGTGTTGTAGAGATGTACGATTTTGTTGCATTTGTTATCCTTCTTCTGAGCGACCTCGCCCTTTATAAATAAACCATTTGAACCTCTCTCTCTCTCTCTCTCTCTCTCTCTCTCTCTCTCTCTCTGTGTGTGTGTGTGTGTGTGTGTGTGTGTGTGTGTGTGTGTGTGTGTGTGTGTGGTGTGTGTGTGTGTGTGTGTGAGTGAGTGAGTGATGTGTGTGTGTGTGTGTGTGTGTGTGTGTGTATGTGTGTGTGTGTGTGTGTGTGTGTGTATGTGTGAGTGAGTGTGTGCAGCCACGCGTGTATGTGTGTCTTGTCTTTTGTCAAATGAGAACGCAGAGAACTACTTGTTGAATTATACAAACTTCTCTGTAATTAATGAGTAAAGCATATTATACTGATCAGACTGGATAAGTCGTATTAAGAAAATGTTGATCGTTAGGAATTTTTAGTTTTCTTGGGAATCTCAGAGTTTGGGGAACAAATCCAGATTTTGTAAAACTGTTATTTACTGCAGGGTAGTCATAAGCAAGACGAGAAAAGAGTTTTGGAAAACGATAATAGATGCATATTGTTTGTGAAGTTTCAAGAATGAAATTAGCATGGAGAAATATTTTAAGCAGTAACCAGATATTAATGATTGAATTTTCGATTAAGTTCTGATGCAGCTGTCATAAGCATGTGATTGATTTAGGCAGCTAGACACAAAGGAATAGACGTACAAAGTGGAGTAAGTTTCGTGATGACAATGCTTTTGTGACGAGTTTCAATTTATTTTCGAATGTCCTAAATTCTGTGATTACTGAATGAAGTTTATTCCACAGAATATCTGTCACTTAAATCAGTGTACCCATTGTGTAATTTCATTTCTGGAAGAAAAGAAGATCAAGTGAAATTAGCAACATTTATCAAAATTTCAAAACTTATTCGGAACATTTGAGTATACTAACGTAAGACAATTTGCAACGTATTTCTTTTTGTGTTGGACTGTTATACAATATATTGTTTTTGTTTGATTAATATTACACGATCATTGCGTTGGATTTTCGTTTGTTTGCTGTTATCCTTCATGCTCCAACTGGAGTTTAAGGATCCGTTAGACATGGTGGGTTGTGTTGTGTGTGTTTGTTGTGTGTGTGTGTGTGTGTGTGTGTGTGTGTGTGTGTGTATGTGTGTGTGTTGTGTGTGTATGTGTGTGTAGTTTTGGTGTGTTGTGTTGTGTTGTATGTGTGTATGTGTGTGTTGTGTGTGTGTGTGTTGTGTGTGTGTGTTGTGTGTGTGTGTGTGTGTGTGTGTATGTGTGTGTGTTGTGTTGTGTGTTGTGTGTGTGTTGTGTGTGTATGTTGTGTGTGTGTGTGTTGTGTGTTTTGTGTGTGTGTGGTGGTTTTGTTGTGTGTGTGTTGTGTTGTTGTATGTGGGTGTGGTGTGTGTGTGTGTTGTGTGTGTTTATGTCTGTTGTTTCTTCTGTATTTCTCTCTCTCTCCTCTGTATCTCTCTCTGTATCTCTTTCTCTGTATCTCTCTTCATCTCTCTCTCTCTCTCTCTCTCTCTTCTTGTGTGTGACACAGAACCGAGTAAGCGATGTAACGCCGTCCTGACCAAAATGAAACAGATGCTTGATCTCAATAATGCACAGTAGGGGGGGGGGGGGGCGGGGGGCGGGGGGCAGGGGGATTAGCTGGAGGGAGTGGGTGTAGTGGGAAAAGGTCAGCTAAAGATCTCTATTCCCTGACAAGTTGCATGAAATACGAGCAAGACTCGCAGAGAAGGAATAAAGGCTGACTGTAGAGTGACGTTGACTGACATGTGTGCTCACCAAGGAATAAAATATTAATGAAGTGTTTATTTATTGCCTGAATACGTTGCTACTGATATCTGCCTGCCTCTGACACAATCGGAACAGTTTTCATATAGACTGGCCTTCTTATGGACGGTTGCTACTACAAGTGCTGCAGCTGCCACTACTGCTGCTGTTGTTTCTACTACTGCTGTTACTATTACCGTTTCTACTACTGCTACTGCTGCTGTCTCTAACACTGCTACTGGCTGCTGCTGCTGTCTCGAACACTGCTACTGGCTGCTGCTGCTGTCTCTAACACTGCTACTGCTGCTGCTGCTGTCTCTAACACTGCTACTGGCTGCTGCTGCTGTCTCTAACACTGCTACTGGCTGCTGCTGCTGTCTCGAACACTGCTACTACTGCTGTTGTTTCTAATACTTCAGATGCTATTATTGTTTCTACTACTGCTACTGCTGCTGTTTCTAATACTTCATATGCTATTACTGTTTCTACTATTGCTACTGCTGCTGTCTCTAACACTGCTACTGCTGCTGTCTCTAACACTGCTACTACTGCTGTTGTTTCTAATACTTCATATGCTATTACTGTTTCTACTACTTCTACTGCTGCTGTTTCTAATACTTCATATGCTATACTGTTTCTACTATTGCTACTGCTGCTGTCTCTAACACTGCTACTGCTGCTGTCTCGAACACTGCTACTGCTGCTGTCTCTAACACTGCTACTGCTGCTGTCTCGAACACTGCTGCTCTGCTGTCTCTAACACTGCTGCTACTGCTGTTGTTTCTAATACTTCAGCTGCTATTACTGTTTCTACCACTGCTACTGCTGCTGTCTCTAACACTGCTACTCTGCTGTCTCGAACACTGCTGCTCTGCTGTTGTTTCTAATACTGCTGCTACTAATGTTACTGCTGCTGTCTCGAACATTGCTACTCTGCTGTCTCGAACACTGCTGCTCTGCTGTCTCGAACACTGCTACTCTGCTGTTGTTTCTAATACTGCTGCTACTAATGCTACTGCTGCTGTCTCGAACACTGCTACTCTGCTGTTGTTTCTAATACTGCTGCTACTAATGCTACTGCTGCTGTCATTACTGCTGCTGCCACTACTGTGTTGTTACTAATACTGCTGCTACTAATGCTACTGCTGCTGTCATTACTGCTGCTGCCACACTGTTGTTGTTACTAAACTGCTGCTACTAATGCTACTGCTGCTGTCATTACTGCTGCTGCCACTACTGTTGTTGTTACTAATACTGCTGCTACTAATGCTACTGCTGCTGTCATTACTGCTGCTGCCACTACTGTTGTTGTTACTAATACTGCTGCTACTAATGCTACTGCTGCTGTCATTACTGCTGCTGCCACTACTGTTGTTGTTACTAATACTGCTGCTACTAATGCTACTGCTGCTGTCATTACTGCTGCTGCCACTACTGTTGTTGTTACTAATACTGCTGCTACTAATGCTACTGCTGCTGACATTACTGCTGCTGCCACTACTGTTGTTGTTACTAATACTGCTGCTACTAATGCTACTGCTGCTGTCATTACTGCTGCTGCCACTACTGTTGTTGTTACTAATACTGCTGCTACTAATGCTACTGCTGCTGTCATTACTGCTGCTGCCACTACTGTTGTTGTTACTAATACTGCTGCTACTAATGCTACTGCTGCTGTCATTACTGCTGCTGCCACTACTGTTGTTGTTACTAATACTGCTGCTACTAATGCTACTGCTGCTGTCATTACTAGCTGCTGCCACTACTGTTGTTGTTACTAATACTGCTGCTACTAATGCTACTGCTGCTGACATTACTGCTGCTGCCACTACTGTTGTTGTTACTAATACTGCTGCTACTAATGCTACTGCTGCTGTCATTACTGCTGCTGCCACTACTGTTGTTGTTACTAATACTGCTGCTACTAATGCTACTGCTGCTGACATTACTGCTGCTGCCACTACTGTTGTTGTTACTAATACTGCTGCTACTAATGCTACTGCTGCTGACATTACTGCTGCTGCCACTACTGTTGTTGTTACTAATACTGCTGCTACTAATGCTACTGCTGCTGACATTACTGCTGCTGCCACTACTGTTGTTGTTACTAATACTGCTGCTACAATTACTATTTCTACTACTGCTGTTTTTTCTCTCTAATATTGCTGTCATTGTTGCTGCTGTTTCTTACACTTCTGGTCTTATGGACTGTTGCGATGCAAGTGCTGCTACTGCTACTGTTAGTGTTTTATATACTGCGGTTACTACTGCTACCGCTACTGCTAATACTGCTATTGTTTTCTAACACTGCTGCTTCTACTGACGTTTCTATAATTGCCGTTTTTTCTTATACTGCTGTTACTGTTATTGTTTCTAATACTGCTGCTACTGCTGCTGTTGTTTCTAATACTGCTACCACTGCTGCTACCACTGCTGCTGCTATTGTTTCTAATACTGCTACCACTGCTGCTACCACTGCTGCTGCTATTGTTTCTAATACTGCTACCACTGCTGCTACCACTGCTGCTGCTGTTGTTTCTAATACTGCTCTACTGCTGCTGTTGTTTCTAATACTGCTCTACTGCTGCTGTTGTTTCTAATACTGCTCTACTGCTGCTGTTGTTTCTAATACTGCTCTACTGCGCTACCACTGCTGCTGCTGTTGTTTCTAATACTGCTCTACTGCTGCTGTTGTTTCTAATACTGCTCTACTGCTGCTGTTGTTTCTAATACTGCTACCACTGCTGCTACCACTGCTGCTGCTGTTGTTTCTAATACTGCTGTACTGCTGCTGTTGTTTCTAATACTGCTCTACTGCTGCTGTTGTTTCTAATACTGCTCTACTGCTGCTGTTGTTTCTAATACTGCTCTACTGCTGCTGTTGTTTCTAATACTGCTACCACTGCTGCTGTTGTTTCTAATACTGCTCTACTGCTGCTGTTGTTTCTAATACTGCTACCACTGCTGCTGTTGTTTCTAATACTGCTCTACTGCTGCTGTTGTTTCTAATACTGCTCTACTGCTGCTGTTGTTTCTAATACTGCTACCACTGCTGCTGTTGTTTCTAATACTGCTCTACTGCTGCTGTTGTTTTCTAATACTGCTCTACTGCTGCTGTTGTTTCTAATACTGCTCTACTGCTGCTGTTGTTTCTAATACTGCTACCACTGCTGCTGTTGTTTCTAATACTGCTCTACTGCTGCTGTTGTTTCTAATACTGCTCTACTGCTGCTGTTGTTTCTAATACTGCTCTACTGCTGCTGTTGTTTCTAATACTGCTCTACTGCTGCTGTTGTTTCTAATACTGCTCTACTGCTGCTGTTGTTTCTAATACTGCTCTACTGCTGCTGTTGTTTCTAATACTGCTCTACTGCTGCTGTTGTTTCTAATACTGCTACCACTGCTGCTGCTATTACTATTGCTGAGACGGCTGCTGCTATTGCTACTACTCCAGGTATTTCTACTACTACTTCTGTTTGTAATTCTACTGCTTCTATATCTACTACTGCTCTTATTAATGCTGCTATTTATACTGCTGCTACTGCTTATGCTGCTACTGTTTGTTACTAATACCTACTACTACCACCTCACTGATATTACTGCTAATGTGAGTGCCTTCCACCAGCAACACACTACTACTGCATGTACTGCTACTGCTGCTACCACCATCACTACTACTACCACTACTGCTATGACTTACCGTTACTGCAGCTACTGTTACTATGTCTACTACTATCGCTACCACTGCGCATTTTAGACTTGAAAAGCTGATCGGTGCTTGTTGACTTGGAGTGTTTCCTAACGTGGCGTTATCCCTGATGTGTTATTCCTGTACTTGTTGGTGAGTTAAAAGCAACATGAACTGAACTAAACGGACATTCATAAGCGCTCCAATCAAATCTGCCAATAAAGACCTGAGAGATTCCTTGACCTTGCATAGAACCCTTTCGTTGACAGAGTATTGAAATGGGAGAGGGGTGTGTATGAGAGAATGAGACTTATGAGTCACTAAACTGACACCACCTAAATGATCGGAGCATTAAACGGTAGCGGGCAGGTCGCTTTTTATACTGCAGGCTGGGACTGAACTCGAGGTATCAGATCTTGAGTCCCCAGCTCTGTCAATAGAACTAGGGAGACTGCAGAGAAAACAACAACAACAACACACATAAAACCAAAAACCAAAAAAGTGTGACATGCCTTTGGGGCCGAACACCACCCCTGTGTTATCAGCGTGTTACTCTAATCCACTTAGCCAAACTGACTCAAGTCACTGAAACTACAAATGATGTCTTTGCTGCCACTGGGTCTACTGTTGTTGCAGGACTACTTTTATCACTATACCACTGTTGCTGACATACTCTCCCGTCGATGCGATGGGGATAACTAAGAATACTGGTCAATCATCGCTTAGTATGGGTCTTCTTGTGGGATACAAGACCGATTCTGAAGGAGCATGTTCTTCCACAGGTGCTGTATAGGTATAAGTCCTGTGGCCTTTAGTTTTGCTTCCCGCCGGTCACTCTTCTGTTGAACAGCCGCTGTTCTGTCCTCTTCAAATGTGATTGAACCCTGCATGCACCGCTGTCGTGAGCTTACTCCGTTGAAGTAATGTCTTTCCAGCTGGTAGTGTTGATGCAGACCTTCACAGTATCCTTGTATTGGTTTATCGGCCTTCGACAGTCGTAGTGTCCTTGCTTCAGCTCTCCGAGTGGGAGGATCTTTGGGATGCGGTTGTCTGCCGTACGTACAACATGTCCTGTCCAAAGAGACTGGCTTTTGGTGAGTAGAGACTGTATTCTTGACAACCCACGCTTCTACAGAACTGGTAGGCTGGATACTCAATCTTGCCACGTGATGATGAGATCTTGGGCAGACATCTCTGATGACATTTGATGAGTACAGACTGTATTCTTGACAAGCCACACTTCTACACAACTTGAAGGTTGGACACTCGATCTTGCCGTGTGATGTTGCTAATCTTGCACAGACATCATTGGTGAAGTCGTTCCAAGTGTTGAATATGCCGTCAGTAGGCAGTCCAGGTCTCGCAGCAGTACAGCAGGGCGCTAAAGACTACTGCTTTGTACACGGCAGTCTTAGTGGCCATCCTGATTCCATGGTCTGGTCAAAAGCTCTTGGTCACCCTACCAAACACAGACCTAGCCCAGGACATGCGTAACGCCAGTTCAGCAATAAGACATCCATTACTGATCACTCTACTGCCTCCAGTAGCAGAATCTGTCTACAGTTTTGCTCTGCTAGTTGTTGATGATAACTGAAGATGGTGAAGCACTAGAGTTTGGTGCTGGCTGAAACATGTCCTCTTTCTTGCTGAGGCTAATTGTGGGATTGAAGCGTCAACAGGCTGCAGCAAAAAATAAATAGAAAAATGAATGAATAAATAAATAAATAAAACAAGATAAAATAAAATGAAAATAAAATAAAATGAAAATAAAATAGAATAGAATAAAATAAAATAGAATAAAATAAAATAAAATAAAATAAAATAAAATAAAATAAAATAAAATAAAATAAAATATTGGTCAGTTATACGCTGAATGTCGCCGTGTGAATGTGCAGTCAATGCACAGTCTACTGCTATAACATCAGCGAAAAAAAAATTCCCACAGACGGCCTTTGAGCACTTTGGCATTGGCTTGGTGTTGGCTTGGAGCTTGCATTATTGTCACTGTTACTACTACTACTATAACTACCACTACTATTGCTGCAGCTACCATCATAATTCAACCACTGCTGCTACTGTAACTGCTGCTATTAGTACTACTTCTACTACGGCTGCTTTTGAGGATAATGATCACAATAACGTTGATCAAATGATAGTTATAATAAATAATTATCTGTCTTATGACGAAGTTGATGAAGATGATACCGATAGTGATGACAACCACAACGATTACGACGACGATGATAATGAAGAACATGGATACAGTATGAACAGAAATGGAAATTCGACTTTTTTTCTCTTGTGGATAAAATTACACTTACGTGATAGTCGAAACAACTCCACTGAAGATAAAGTGACCCAGCAACGGGGCAGTCTTCTCTGGTGAGTGGGCTTAGGACGGCAGCTCCATCGAAGATAAAGTGAACCAGCAACGGGACGGTCGTTCTCTGGTGGGTGGGCTTAGTACTGGTAACTCCATTGAAGATAAAGTGACCCAGCAATGGGGCAGTCTTCCCTGGTGGATAGGCTTAGGACGGCTTGACATCGCTGCCTCTCATGGGACTGGGACTGGGACTGTGAACGCATGCTGTTTGGGGTTCCTGGTGGGTTGTGGAACCGGAGTGAGCGGCTAAAGATCAACACCACTGGAACGGTGCAGAAGGTGAGAGGGAGGGAAAAAAGAAAAAAAAAACAAGAAAAGAAAAGAACAGTCAGTCTGAGGGTAGTCGTGTCGAGGTGGCCGGGTGAATGATGTACCTTGCGGCAACCCCCTCCCTCACTTCCTCTCCCCCCCACCCCACTCCCCCCTTTTCAGTGCCCCTACCAGCCGCCGGGATCTTTTGTTCGGTGGATTAGGTAATAATTGTGCTGGCCCCCCGGATCCGGCCAAAATTTAACAGCCCTGTCAGACATAATTCCGGCTTCAGTGCCCTCTAATTTGTTCAAAGTTTAGAGAGCCCCGCAGGCCACCACTGGGCCCGCTGGAAGAGTGCCGCTGTAATTGTCGGTGGGAGGCTGTTGCAAAAGCCTGGAGACGGGCTGGGGCAAAACGTCACCAGCTCATCTCAAGAGAGAGAGAGAGAGGTGGAGAGAGAGAGAGAGATAGAGAGGGAGAGAAAAGAAGCAAAACTGTTTAGAGAGCCTGTCAAGTTCGCTGGCCTTTTCGCATCATTTCTGTGGTCGCCCCCAAAAGACAGCTCGCATGAAACTGCTCAGTAATCAGTCAAGTCTTCAGTGCCATTTTATTTCCTGAATACAGTCCTGGATCAGCCCGAGGGTTTCCATTTCAATTTTGCAGAACATGTCAGTAAATTCCCGCCACTATGCTGAGGTAATCAAGATGGCCTGAAACAACTAGTCAAAGTAGGTCAGGCAGCAGGCTATTGTCAAGCATGCAGTCTGGAACTTGCGTCAGCATCAAACTTACAACGCCCTGCTGGTTTCCAATCATCTCTTTCAAAAAAAGAAAAGATAGAAAAAGAAATAAAGAGAAATTCTACAGATAGTCACGTCAGACTAATTCTCTCCCTTTCTTGAACAGAAAACAGGAACTGCAGGCATGTGGACAACAAGGATCATGATGCTATATTAACTGAAAAACTGGCTGCCCGGAAAAGACGTTATAAAGTTTTAAAAGGTCTTTGCTGCCCAGATGGAAAAAAAAAATGCTCTACCTGGGCACACATCTTCCAATGTGCCTGCACGAGCTTGCACGTGCGCCGAATCACGTTCCTGGTGGGGAACTTCAGAAAGGATAGGAGATATTCTTGCAGCGATAAAAGACAAGATGCGTATGGAGGACCACGATCGCCATCGCTATGCGGCACGGCGCATGATATTGATGATGATGATGATGATGACGATGATGACGACGACGACGATGCTGATGCTGATGACGCTGATGATGACGATGATGGTGATGCCGCCAACGACGACGACGATGATGACTGACGACGACGATGATGATAATGATGATGATGCCGATGACAACGACGACCATAGTAGTGATGATGATGATGCCGATGATGACGACGATGATGATGGTGGTGAGGGAATGCAAGGGTTAAAGACAGACCCTCAGTGAATGTAAGGGTTAAAGAGAGACTGTATCCCTTTGTTTCTCTGCGGGGTGTTGCATCAATCTGAATGTAACGATGGACTAACTTTTTAGTCCAACATACACTGTCCTGAACGATGTCCGTACCAGTGACATCAGACAAACAAACAAATACCTCCAGTGGTCCCTTAATTCAGGTGGTTAAATCACCATGCTCAAAACGCCAGAGTCGAGGGTTCGACTCTTCGGCGTCTAATATGAATTGTTGTGTGTGTGTGTGTGTGTGTGTGTGTGTGTGTGTGTGTGTGTGTGTGTGTGTGTGTGTGTGTGTGCGTGGTGTCTGTGTCTGTGTTGTGTCTGTGTCTGTGTGTTGTGTATGTATGTGTGTGTGTGCTGTGTTGTGCATGTGTCGTGTTTGTATTGTGTGTGTGTGTTGTGTTGTGCATGTGTCTGTGTGTGTGTATTTGTGTCTTTGTGTATATGTGTATAAGTGCGTGTGCGCGTATTGTAACGTATGCGTGTGAGTGTGTGTGTGCGTGCTTAGGTGTGTATGTGTGTGGTTACGTGTGTATGTGCGTGTGTTATGCATGTGTCTGTGTGTGTATATGTGTGTCTGTGTATCTGTGTGTATGTGTGTGTAGGGTGTAAGCGCGCACGTGTGTATGTGTGTGCGTGCGTGCGTATGTATAATTGTGTACGTATGTGTATGTATGTCTGTGTGTTTCGTGTGTGCGTATGTGTGTGTACATGCGTGTGTGTACGTGTGTTTGTGTGTGTGTGTATGTATGTATGTGTATGTGTTTGTATGTATATGTGTGTTCAATTTCATTTAATGTCTATCCACATAATGTGATATTAGACGATGATGGAGTTATCTCTGTGTGTGTGTGTGTGTGTGTGTGGCGTGTGCGTGCGTGTGTGCATGTGTGTGTGTGTGTGTGCGTGCGTGCGTGCGTGTGTGTGTATGTGTGTGTGTATATGTGTGTGCATATGTGTCACGGTGTATGTGTTCCTGGTCCCGATAGCTCAGCTAGTTCAAGCACCATGCTAATAACGAAGAGATCGTGACCCTCAGGCGGTCCACAGTTCTTCCAAATATTTCTCCAGTATGCTCCATCAGTCTAGTCAGTTACAGCGCCCTACTGATAACCTTAGGACCGTGGGTACGACCATGGAGCGTGCCACAGGTAATCACAAAGGCTGGCTGGGTCTTTTGATAGTCTCGTGTTTGCTGAATCTTTGATAGTCTCGTGTTTTGCTGAGTCTTTTGATAGTCTCGTGTTTGCTGAGTCTTTTGATAGTCTCGTGTTTTGCTGAGTCTTTTGATAGTCTCGTGTTTGCTGAGTCTTTTGATAGTCTCGTGTTTTGCTGAGTCTTTTGATAGTCTCATGTTTGCTGAGTCTTTGATAGTCTCGTGTTTTGCTGAGTCTTTTGATAGTCTCGTGTTTGCTGAGTCTTTTGATAGTCTCATGTTTGCTGAGTCTTTGATAGTCTCGTGTTTGCTGAGTCTTTTGATAGTCTCATGTTTGCTGAGTCTTTTGATAGTCTCATGTTTGCTGAGTCTTTTGATAGTCTCGTGTTTTGCTGAGTCTTTTGATAGTCTCATGTTTGCTGAGTCTTTTGATAGTCTCATGTTTCGAGTTCAATCCTACCTCGCAACATAAAAGATGGATTGCTCGCCGTCCATCTTTAACCCTTTGAATCCCGCACCTGTCCACCAGCATCTTGCATGGTCGACCATGCCAGCAAAGCAAAAACTTAACCCTTTGCTTCCCTTACCCTATCCATCAGCTTCCTGCAGGAAGCTGGTGGATAGGGTAAGGGAATCAAAGAGTTAAGATTTTGCAGTTGGTAGATATGGTGCGGGAGTCAAAGGGTTAATGCTTCAATTGTTCTGGTGATATCAGTGTTTCATAAGTCCTGTTAACATCCCCATTTCGGTATCTTACTAGCACATATCGTTTTGCGCAGGCTCAAGGAGTCTGCCATGTAATTGCTGGCAGACTTGGGTCTAGTGCATATGGAATTGTTCGAATGTGATGAATCCCTCCAAAATATCTTTCCAAAATGTTCATGTTCCCCTCCCCCATCTCGTCCCCTATTCATTCTCCTCCAAAACATTTTCCAAAATTATCATGTCCCCCCTGCCTCGTCCCCTACTCACCCACCCTCCATAAAAACTTTCCAAAATTATCATGCTCCCTGCCCACTCTCTCGTCCCCTACTCACCCACCCCACCTCACACGTAAAATGCATATCATAAGTTAAAAATAACATAAATAATGTCCCATTAAATTGAGTTCATAGGGGAATGAATGGTGGAGTCCTCAATTGGGGTGGGGGTGGGGGGGGAAGCAATGAGGGTGGTGCCCCTTTACTGCCCCTTGCTGCATTCTCTTCCTCAATTCTGAATAGAGACAGGTACCTATTCGCAGACATTATACACAAGTGATTATGTAAAAATCGATCGGTACAACACACACACACACACACACACACACACACACACACACACACACACACACACACAACACACACACATACAACATACACATACACACATACACACATACACAAAAACGCACGCACACATAAGCACGCACGCACACACACACACACACACAAACAAACAAACACACACATACACAAACACGCACGCACACACATAAGCACGCACCCCAAACACACACACACACACACACACACACACACACACACACACACACACACACACACACACACACACACATACATACACACACGATCTAATTCGCTCACGTTCTTAATAAATATTTATAAAACAGTGCATTGCTTCTCCGAAGCCTGAAGTATGGACTTTGTTCGAGACAGATCATCACGCTCGGACAATTCCATATGGGCTCCACCCACATTTGCCGGCAATTGTCTGGCAGATTCCTTGAGCCCAGGCAGAATTCTAAGTACTGGCAAGGTCTTGAAATTGGGAAGAGGGAAGGGAGGGGGTCGATATCAATGAAATGCCAGAAAAAAAATTGAAAAAGGGCAGCAATAAGTTTTCATGCTGCGGTGTAGGATTGAACTCAGCTTCTTCGTCTTATACAAATATTAATTAACCCTTACGTGCAACTACAGTACAACATGTACGTTGTTATGAAACATAACGGTTCTGGAGAAAATCACATACAATTGTCTCCCCTGTGGGGTGCTGAGGGTTCTGAGGTATCCCCCCCCCCCCCCCACCTTCTGGATATTCTGTGCTAGAAGTGTCCACTTTTCTGTCATTCTCTTTGTTTCTCCCTTGCTTCTTTGGTTTCTGTCATCTCTTCCTATTATTTTCCTCCTTGCTGGTCCAGTCATCTGTTTGTGTTCTATAAACTCTTGGAATACTTTCTATTGGTAAGATTGATAACTGGGTACATGCATCAACTGCAATTTTGGCTCTAAGGAAATGTGGTGTGCAGAAGCAATGATAATAATGATAATAATAATAGAATGAAAATAGCAATAACAATAACAATACTGCTACTACTATACTACTACTACTATTGCTAAATAATAATAATAATAATAATAATAATAATAATAATAATAATAATAATAATAATAATAATAATAATAATAAAACAACACAGCGTACAGTTGTCGTTGTTGTTTTGTTTTGTATTAAATTGGATGACTTTATCGTTGAACACACGTCAAAATTGATATTACTGTCCCCAAACTGAACCAACCAGCTAACGTTAAGCTCTGAAATTGCCTGTAGCAACAAATCAAGTCAGCTATGTGAAACCCTCAGTTTGCCCTCGGACACAAACTGTATCGAAGTCTTAAAACCAAACATGACTGGTGGGCGTCTCAACGACAAAGTCGAACTCATTGACATATTGAGCAATATATCCCTACCTGAGGCCATGCGTTGAAATCGTTTTGCCAACGGCAATCATCACATGACATGATTCGTCCCGTTCTCCTCTCCATGGATTCGTTCAGTGACCGGTGTCTGTTGTTCACCAGGCAGCCTCTAGCCTTGGGACTTTCTTTTTTATTTTTTTTATTTATTTATTTTTTTTTAGCTGTAATGTCTCTTTTTAATGGTGCAGTAGACATAATGATGCATGTAGTTGGACATATATAATGGACACCATTCTCAAACACTGGCTTAGTTAAAAGTCAGTTTAAAAGAAAACAAACAAACATAACACACGGTCAAGCAATTGGGCAACAAAGAGGACCTGATGAAAACTATATCTTTTATCCAGACAACTGAACTGACCGTCATAAGCGTAACCATACTCCAACAAAGAGAGAGCGAGACAGACAAACAGACAGACAGACACAGACAGATATATGGAGAGAGACACAGAGAGAGATACAGAAACAGACGTAGAGACAGAGACAGAGACAGAGTAAGACAGAGTGAAAGAGAGGCAGAAGAGACAAAGCGAGAGAGAGAGACACACACAGACAGACAGACACAGGCAGATATATGGAGAGAGACACACAGAGAGATACAGAGACGGACGTAGAGACAGAGTAAGACAGAGAGAAAGAGGCAGAGAGAGACAGAGCGAGAGAGAGACAGACAGAGACAGAGAGAGGCAGAGACACAGACAGACAGACAGACAGACAGACAGACAGACAGACAGACAGACAGGCAGACAAAGAGAATATTTTTAAAAGAAAACTCATAATGAGCACCACTCGTCAATGACATCACATCTTCTATCACCAGAACATACACTGTAAGCCCTTACAAAGTTTGTTGAGGATATGCATTACTCTTTATGTATAGCTTCCAGTGTCACGAGAACGTATATGTACAAACTGTTAATTCATTGTTCTAAATTATGTGTGTGTGTGTGTGTGTGTGTGTGTGTGTGTGTGTGTGTGTGTGTGTGTGTGTGTGTGTGTGTGTGTGTGTGTGTGTGTGTGTGTGTGTGTGTGTGTGTGTGTTTCTAAAATGATTATTGTGAACATACGTAAAATAAAAGATTCCATTCCATTCAATAACATCTCGGTGTGCTTTAAACCAGAGCGTACATAGCAATTTCATTAACAACAACAACAACAACAAAAGGAATAGTGGTCACCACTCAAATAACTTCTAAAACTTCTATCACCAGAACATACACTGTAAGCCCTTACGAAGTCTGTAAAGGATATACACTGCTCTTTATGTATAGCTTCTTGTGTCACGAGAACGTACATGTATTAACTTTGTCAAGAAAGGGTAAAAACGTCACTACTATTTTGCTTGTAAACTTCAGTTACTAAAGTTGCCGCCTCACCAGCAAACAATTGAAAAACAAAACAAAACAAACAAACAAACAAAATAATAAACATAAGTAAAAATGACGGGTATCAAAGCTCTTTGTGTACCTCCAAAAACATAGGAATCAAGGAGACAGATCTCCGGTGAACAGAAGTCACTCGACCGAATAAATCATGTCAGAGAAGCTTGATAACAATATCTTATCACGAGGCTAAGAGATCCATCTTATCACGAACAATACAGTAAAGTGTAAAGAGTTGAGGGCCGAAACACTTGCTTGACGGGGGCTTCTCCTCTCAGGAACTTCTGCTGTCCAGCTCTCCCCCAGGGTTTCTTGATTCTGTGTAATTCTCTTTCCTTCCCCACCTCCTCCCCCAACCCTCACGCCCATCTGACATTTAGTCTGAATGACTGACTGAAACAAAACAAACAGAAAAAAAAAGATCACGACACTTGGCCAGATTTAACTGTTGTCAAGGTTAGATATCCATAAACTTATCAGAGAAAGTTAATATTTATAACGATCAATGCTCACGCTGGACACATACACACATTTAGTCGTATCGATCTACGTCAGCCTTGCCATTCATCATTCGTTTGGTCTCGTCACCGCTATGATGATGTGATGGGGTGAGAATGCTCACAAAAAGACAATGACCGTCAGGGTCTGCAGTGCCATGTAGAATGCTTTTACAGCCCCAAGAGTGGAAAGATAGGATTGTCTCCTTTGCAATAATAAAAATATACAGAATGAGGAGAACAAGCTAACAAAATACTTTGTACCTGGCAGGATTAACCGTGCAGTCACACAAAACGAAACACAAATCTTTGAGAAAGACATCGCAGTAATGACATAGGAAAAACAAACAAACAAAAACACGAACAAGCAAGCAAACAAACAAACAGTCAAACAAACAATCAAACGACCAACCAACCAACCCACCAACCAAACAAGCAAACAACCAACCAGGTCCAACATGTTTCACACAGAACAAAATGATCGTCCTTTGCCTGCTTTGGAAGCATAAAAAATCTTCCTTTTGAAGACGCTAAATACTTATTGAGCGCTCTAGTTGGGTGGCCTAGGTTGCTCCCCAACCCCAAAAATAATTTCATTACACCATTATCTTCTTCAAAGATATCTGTTTTAGTGTTTGTCTGTTTGTTTGTTTTTGTTCTTGTTGTTATTGATCGTGCGAGCGTGCGTGCGTGCGTGTGTGTGTTCGTTCGTTGCTTGATTTAACGTCTTTTCACTATAAGTGATATTAGACGGGGAAAAATGGCATGGAGGATGAAATAAGGGGGGGGGGGGGTGTGGAGGGGAGAGGGGAACAGAGTAAGGGACGTAAAAAAAATTAAAAGGAAGCGGCAAGGTCTTAAGAAAAAGGATGTGGATGAACAGAGAAATGAAACTAGAACAACGCTAACATCAATAATGTAAAAGAAAAATCGTCATAAAAACAAAACAAAACAAAAATAATCATAATTATAATAATAATCTTAAAGTAACGCATTAACAGGACTGTGAACCAATGATTCTGAAATTTTAACTAACAAAACTTGATCCGATACTACTTCTTTAAAATGCGTTTCAAGATAGTTTCCTTGTGTAAATGTCTTTGGTAAAAAGGAACGAAGCTTTCTGCAGTAAAACAAACAGTGATACAATGTGAATTGTTCGCCACAAATACATAAAACGTTGTTACAATATTTTGTTTTCAAAGCGTTCAGTTGAATGCGAAAATATGTCATAACAATTAATCTCAAATGATATAACGAGGAATACTGCAAATTTTTACAGATATTTTGAACTGAAAGTTTGATTCTTTTTTGAGACACAAATTTTTCATTTAAATGTTCATGAAATCGAATCCATGATACTAATTCTAGCGAGTTGTAAGCTTCTTTTACCGAGGTGTTAACATGTAATTCTATGGAATTTTCAGAATGGAGGGCACCGGATTTAGCTGCTCTGTCAACTACGTTGTTGCCATGAAGACCAACATGAGAAGGCACCCAGCATAAATTGATTTCCGAACCATTTATCTTTAAACAATGTATTAGATGATTTGCCTCAATAATTAAGTCAGGTCTTGTGTCTGTATCAAAAGACTGTAAGGCATATAATACAGATTTTGAATCAACAAAGAGAACTACTTTGAATGACACAGGCCGAAGGCTTATTAAATAATGCAACGCTTGAACAACAGCGACCAATTCTGCTGTATATATAGATACATTTGCCCCAATGAAAAAAGACTTTTTAATGTTAAATTTTGGAACATAAAAGGCTGCTCCAGCGCTCTGGTTTGCTAAGACTGACCCATCGGTAAAAATGTGGAGGTGGGTACTGTACTTTTCATCGATGTGTTCACAAGCTGTGGATAGCGTAATGTTGACATTATCATCTTTTTTAACTTTTGCATAATCGAGATCAAATGTGGCATTTAGCATTTCCCATGTAGGGATAGGCGTTATCGTTGGTTTCTCAGCAATTTCATCTATTGTTATGTTGGACTGTTTGATCAGGCCAGATATGTAAGTTGCGGCTGTAATTTGTGATGAAATGTTTTTTGCGTGTGTGTGTGTGTGTGTGTGTGTGTGTGTGTGTGTGTATGTGTGTGTGGTGTGGGCTAAGACAAGGATGAATCCTACCGGCTGTGCCGCTCCTCTGTATGTGTGTGTGTGTGTGTGTGTGTGTGTGTGTGTGTGTGTGTGTGTGTGTGTGTGTGTGTGTGTGTGTGTGTGTGCGTGTGCGTGTGTATTGATCGTGTGTGTGTGTGTGTGTATTGATCGTGTGTGTGTGTGTGTGTGTATTGATCGTGTGTGTGTGTGTTGTGTGGTGTGTGTGTGTGTGTGTGTGTGTGTGTGTGTGTGTGTGTGTGTGTGTGTTGTGTGTGTGTGTGTGTGTGTGTGTGTGTGTGTGTGTGTGTGTGTGTGTATTGATCGTGTGTGTGTGTGTGTGTGTGTGTGTGTGTGTGTGTGTGTGTGTGTGTGTGTGTGTGTGTGTTGTGTGTGTGTGTGTGTGTGTGTGTGTGTGTGTGTGTGTGTGTGTGTGTGTGTGTGTGTGTGTGTGTGTCTGTATCTGTGTATGTTTGGCGGTTTTTGTTCTTCTTGTTGATGATATAATATGTTTCAGATCGGACAGTTGATTCTGTCGAGTAAAATGTCTACCTTTCCTTTTTTTTTTTTTTTTCTTTACTTGTTTCTGTCTTTCTATTAGGTCTTACAATAGCAAAGGAGACAACTTTACTTTCCCTCCCTCGGGGTGGGAATGGTTAGACGGGGGAACTGACAGGACACAGAGCCCAGCAAAATCCTTCATCTCTTGAAGTCTCTGTACTGTAGCAGTAAACAAGTCGGGCAGACTATGATCGGCCCATGCTTGATTTTTGTCACCCAGTGCCATTTTCTTTTGTCCACTTTGGGGGTGGGGGGGGGTGAGGGTTTCCTCAAGGATTCTATCAAGTATGCTTGCGGACACTTGAGGTGTGTTGTGCGGGGTGAGGTGATCAGACAAAGTCAGCTTCTGTCACTGAAGCCTGAAGGAGAGTCTGTGGGCCCACCAAGGTGTTGATTTTGCTCCACAAGTGTGTACTCGTTGGTCTTTTTTGTTTATTTGTGTTTGTTTGTTTGTTTGTTTGTTTTGACTTTGTCGTGTGTGCACAATACACCCACCACTTAGGCCTACCTGATTCACAGTACACTCATTATGCAGGGTAACATCACTTTTTATACAATACACTCAACAATCATAGTACACTCATCGTGCAGGGTAACATCACTGTATTTATGCAATACACGCATCATTCACAGAACACTCAGTATGTAGATAACATCAGTGTGTTTGTACCATGCACTCAACATTCACAGTACACTCATTGTACAGGTAACATCTTTGTGTGTTTGCACAATAAGGAAAGAATGGTTGTCTTTTTTGCAATTGGTAAGACCTAACAGAAGGACAAAAACAAGTAAAGTAGACATGGAGTAGGAACCCTAGACTGACACATAGCAATGAGCACTATCGACATACAATATCTTACGTGGGTCTACTGCCACTGACACGCTGGTGTTAAGGGACATGAACGTGTCGACAAACTTGTAGTCAATGTCACTTCAACAAAAATTCTCAATATTGGAAAGTCCGAAGTCCTTAGACGCTTAAAAACGTACCTTCGCAAACGAAATGTGAGTCAGAATACTATTGAACGTCTAGCCCAAAAAGGAATGGATAGAGGAAGTGGCCAAAAACTACTATGAAAGGAAATACAAGAGCTATCCTTAACCAGACTAACATTGGTACCATAACACTGCGCAGACTCTTACACCGTGCAATGGAAAGCGCTTGAGATTTTCCTGAAACAGAGATAAAGGAAAAGTGAAGAAAAGGGAAAGATAATTGGAGATTGGGCAAGTTTGTCACACTGTATGTGTATTTGTAGTCTGTTTGTTGATCGTTATCTACATGTCTATAAGTTTTTCATATTTATCTACTTTTTGTTTTGTCTTATCTTCTCCATCGATGTTGGTTGGTATATGTGTATGATTATGTGTATATATATGTTTCCTGTTTTTTCTTTCATTGTTGTCGGCCATCATGCTGTGTGTGTATGACTGTCTATGTATGAGTGTGTGTTTGCGTGTGTGTGTGTGTGTGTGTGTGTGTGTGTGTGTGTGTGTGTGTGTGTGTGTGTGTGTGTGTGTGTGTGTGTGTGTGTGTGTATGTGTGTGTGTGTGTGTGTGTCTCTCTCTCTGTGTTTGCTGTTATTTGTTATATCTCACTTCTTGCTTATTTATCTTTTTACCTATTCCTTTATTTATTTGTTTGTTTGTTTGTTTATTCATTTATTTCTTTATCTTTTTTCTTTCCTCGGAAGTGGACGACAGACTGGAAGGGCTATGATTAAGGAAATATATTTTCATCTTGTTGATAGGCAGCAGAGGTTTTGTGTGTTGATTGGGGGGGGGGGGGGGAGGGGGCTTTCTGTGATGTGAGACAAGTTTAGAGGCTAGTTTTGTTTGGATTCAATCCTTTAATCGTTTATTTATTTCACTTGTTTATTCTTTTCTTTGAAGATAACACATACAGATAAACACATCATTTCAATGTAGCCATGTTTGTTCCAATGATAGACTGATACATTACTAGTATAAGATACAAAGAAAAGGAAAAGTCTAGGTAGGATCTCAAGACCTGGCCAGCTCATGAATTTATTTGCGAGGCTTAAGGCTTGTGCCATGATCATTCTGGATCTTCTCCAACACATAGAACCTGTGATGTTAGTGCGTATGGAATTCATTCCGAGCGGAAGACGTCATCTTGAGAACTGAAACTGAAACTCAAATTGTACAATACAGCCATCATTCACAGTACACGCGTTGTACAGATAACATCGATGTGTTTGTACAATACACACATTATTTACAGTACACTTAATGTACAGATAACATGGTTGTGTTTGTATAATACAACTGTCATTCACAGTATACGTAACATCGTTATGTTTGTACAATACATCCATCATTCACAGTACACTCATTGTACAGATAACCTTTTTGTATTTGTACAATACACACACACACATACACTCACACACACACACTCACACACACACACACACACACACACACACACACACACACACACACACACACACACACACACACACACACACACACACACGTGAGGGTGCTGGATGGGACCCGGAGCACCAATACCTTGCCACTCTCCGGACAAACACCTCCCAAGCTCCCGACGCCACTCGATAGCCACTTCTTCAGTCAAAGAGGGGGAGAGGGGAGGGCTGTTCATGCGCTGCATAACCCATTAGGGCCCAGTTATCAGTTACCTTGTTTACAAACCGAATGGCAAGGTAGGGGAGATGACAAACCCCGGAACATAGCCACACAACGAGCACCAACCTGGTCCAGCCCAGCTACCGGACCAAAAGAGAATGTAAAAGCTCTCTTGCCTTACTCTGGGACTTCGTGTCTCTATTGGGCAGTCCGCCCAGCCGCCAGCTCGCATAGCTGCCAGCTCTGTTCCTGTTACTGTGAAGAGTACAAAGAGTACAGTACAATTACAACAGCCAACCCACTGTCCGGGAGAGAAAAGATCAACGACACTTTGAAAATGAAAAGACCTGATCATTACCGGAGTCTCTTCTTCGCACAGTCGGCGTCTGTATTTCAACCTCCACGTTTCCCCTTTCTCCAAAACACGTAGTTGTACACACACACACACACACACACACACACACACACACACACACACACACACACACACACACACACACACACACACACACGCACAAACATGCATGCATGCATAGGGCCTTAACACACACACACACTTACACATATGCACACACACACACATGCACACACACACACACACACACACACACACACACACACACACACACACACACACACACACACACACACACACACACACACACGCTTGCTTGCTTGCTTGCTCGCTTGCTTGCATAGGACCTTTTCTTCACCTACACGTTCAGAATTTCCAAAAGGTAATAGAGGATTTAAGCCAACACCACCTTCTTCACAGATTGCATACACAGCCCTATGTCTTCAGGTTTCCATGCTAATGTCTTCAAAAACATACGTAACGAACTTTGCACTGTTTTTGTGCCAAGTGTTTAAAAGAGGATCGACTGTGCAGCTAGAAGCTTTTGATTGAGAGGAAATGTTACTATCGATATTTGATCATCTTTTGTCCATGTAGGCCAACTTATATTGAATTGTCTTACTTCGTAGAAAGTATACATACAGACATGTTCAACCTATTTGCAAAGGTCAGTGGTCATAACTATTGCTGTAACATATCACGTCTTTGAGTCTTAAACCGGTAATGTTGATAGAATAAATTCAGTTTCAGTTTCAATTTCTCAAGATGACGTCTCCGCGCTCGGAATGAATTCCATATGCACTAACGTCACAGGTGCCATGTGTATGGTGATCATGGCACAAGCCTTAACCTGCACATAAACCCATGAGCTGGCCAGGTCCTGAGGCCCTACCTTTAGGGTGAGCTGCTGGCACAAAGGATTCTACATCTACTTCTGATAAGATTAATAGTTTTAAGACCTAAGTTGTAAGTTAGTGGATTTTTTGCAAAGATTTTTCGTGTTAGATAATTTTAAATCAGAGAGGCTGTAAATGAAAAGGAACGATGTCCATAGATTATTTTACATAACAAGAGGAAAATGAACGGTTTTGAATAAGATGAAGAGCAAATCTGTTTTGATGGAGTTTACATAGAGAAAAACAAAACAAAACAAAAACAAACAGAAAAAGTATGTGTGTGACAGAAAAGATGACAAATTGGATTAAAGGTCAATTGTCGAACAGGCTTGAGTGTTCTGTAGCTCAGCATCCTCTCTCTCTCTCTCTCTCTCTCTCTCTCTCTGTGTGTGTGTGTGTGTGTGTGTGTTTGAGACACAGTGAGGATGACGACTAAGGTCAGGGGTCACGCGCCCTACTCCCCTCATGTCTTCCCCCTTCCAGTTTGCATGTGCTTTGTGCCCTGGAGATGTGATCGTTGTTCGTGATTGTTTTGGTGAATGATGGGAGTGCGCGCCTTGGTTTGATTCTTGCATCAAGATTTGGCGCCTTATGCATGTAAATGTCATTATGATGATGATGATGATTGTGATGATGGTGATGATGGTGATGATGATGAATATTTCATCCCTCCCCATTTCAAGGCCTTGCCAGGGCATGAGTTTTACATAGTCTCATGAAGTCTGCCAGATATTTGCTAGCAGTTACGAAAGGAACTCATAGTATGGGTTTGAGTGGGATGAATTCCCCTTGGATAAACTACCACTGTGGAGTCCCACGTCCCGCTGAAAAATGCGATTCGATAATTATGATCCCCTCCCACTCCTCCCCCACCCACCCACCCCCCCCTTTTTTTTTTATCTCATTGTATTTTTTAAGATCACATTTACGCGAGGTGTGAATGATATGAGAAATCACACGGAGATTATAACTACTATCCCTTGACTGTCTTGTTCAGTGCAGTTTTCTTTTGCCTTTTCCAAGCTTGTGACCATCTTGTTTGTTGTCTACCTCTTTCGCCTTTCCTCCTGTCCACCCTCTCCCTTACACCCACTTTTTCCCTCCCCTCCCCTTCCCTTTCCCTCACCCCCACCACCATTTCCCCTCGCCCTTCTTCCCTGTTTTATCTCAAAAACTCTTTCCACACAGTGTCATCAGAAATTACACTGAGACTTTCTATTATGCAAATCAGTTCATGTGGCCGCCTGGCGGACTCCCGGCGTGCCGACTGGCTGAACGGCGAAGCAGGGGCGGGCTTTTGCCGGTTTTTGCCCTAAGGGTGTGTATTTGGCCGCCGCCAGTAACACACACACACGCACACCGCTCTAACACACACACACACTCACACTCTCTGCGTGTAGAAAAGGGGTCGAAACTGTTCACCGCTCGACACTTTGCCTGCGCTGTACCAACGGATAAGGACGTTGTCGTTTTATCAGGTGTTTTACGTCGTGAGTGTTGACCACTGGTGTTGTTTTGGTCTGTTTGTGCTCCCCACCTCACCCCTTCTCCCTCCTGAGGTCAACCAGCGTTGGGATTATTTGATTACGTTGTGGTGTTATTATTTTTTGGTTCTCTGTTCACAAAGTTCAAGTAACGTTGGTCGACAGCGTCGATGAACAAGTGTCAGGATTTTTCCGAATCGAAAGTAGACGGACTTGGTAAAGTCGCAGGTGAGTTGACTCTGTATAGATCTACAAGTGGGAATATATTATGCATGAAGATATGCATGTGCTTTCGTAAGTTCTAACGTCTGTTCTATAAGTGCTTACTATGTGTGTGTGTGTGTGTTCGTTCAATATTTCTTACGTAGCCTATATTCATATGAATGCTTTTTAATGTGTGTGTGTTTCAGTTTTGCTTGCGATCCATTTTAATGTGAAAGATCACATGTGGCAGCTCTCGCTCTCTCTCGCTCTCTCTCTCTCTCTCTCTCTCTCTCTCTTTCTGTCTGTCTCTCAGTCTTTCTGTCTCTGTCTGCCTGTCTCTCGTGTACATATGCATATATGTGTGTGTGTATGTGTGTGTGTTGTTTGTTTGTTTGTTTGTGTGTGTGTGTGTGTGTGTGTGTGTGTGTGTGTTATCCCTTGATCAGTTTTGATTTTAAAGAGAGGCTGTGGAATAGAATAACAAGTAAAATGATTGTGTGTGTGGGGTGGGGAGAGTGGGGTAGTAGTGGCAATGTTTTATTTACATCTTTTAAATAAGTTACTGATCGAACGACGGTCAGTCTTAGAGTAAGTCTTACCAGACTCTTCATTCCTGTAAGTTTCTCTGCATTTGTGAACCATTCGGTTTCCATGTGGTGGATATGTCAGTGTGTGTGGTGTTATATGTATGCTGTGGCTAACACCCGACGGCAAGTACTAAAACGGGCCACTCCTAGTTATCAAATGTTTGCATTGTGTTGGGGTAGACTTGCATCCAATGATTGCAGATAACTTACAAAAAATGAATTCTTAACGTCTGCTTTGCGGGTGGTGTAGCTCAGTCGATGGAGCCATGAATTCAAAGTCTGGTGTCTCGAGTTCAATCCCAGCCCTCATCATATCAGCTGGACTGCTTTCTTCCCCACGTTTTGCGCAAGCCTCAATAGCTCAGTTAGCTGAGCGTCGGATTCACATGCTAATGGTTGTAGGTTCGAATCCCGGGGTCGCTATATTAAAACTGGCCTTCTCACTGTCCAATTTTAACATCATTGTTGTTTTGATGGTGTCGATATGAGATTAGATCTGGCCCATCTTATCATAATTGTTGTTTTGGTGCTGTCGATATAGGATTAGATCTGGCCCATCTTATCATAATTGTTGTTTTGGTGCTGTCGATATAGGATTAGATAAGTCCCCCTTCCCCCATTTTTCCTGGGATGGTTATCCACGTCGCCCATATCACCTGAGATGGATGCCGACGTAAAAACTGAACCAAATCAATCAATCAATCAAATTCCCCACTTCCAACGGGCCTCAGTAGCTCAGTTGGTTGAGCGTCGGATTCACGTGCTAATGGTTGTGGGTTCGAATCCCAGGGTGCTTTACGTTAAAACTGGCCTTCTCAGTGTCCCGTCTTAACATCATTGCTGTTTTGGTGGTGTCGATATAGGATTAGAGAAGTCCCCCTTTCCCACTTCCTTGGAATGGTTATCCCTGTAGGCCATATCACCTGAGGTGGGTACTGACGTAAAAACTGAACCAAACCAACCAAACTTCCCCACTTCCACGCTTGTGTCTGAAGACCTCGCCAGCGCAAAGGGTTTTGCGCAGTCTTGAGGAAGTTTGCCAGATTCTCACTGGCGTCAGTGCATTGTTATGGAATTCATTCCGAGTGCGGTGACGATATCGTCAGAAACTGAAACTGATAAAATTCTGTTCGCATGTCTTCTTAAAAAAAAAAGATTTTTTTTTTGGCACTGTTTTTTTTCCTGTACGTGAGACCCTCGCTTTGACATTCTGTCCTCCAAACCTATGCATTAAGACATAACTAGTTGCTCTTTTTCCTCTGTGGCGATGCCTAAAGCTCTCTCAGTATAAATTGTATTCCCACCTTCTGGAAATTCTGTGTTAGAAATTTCTACTTTTCTGTCAGTCTCTTTGTTTCTACCTTGCTCCTTCGCTTTCTGTCATTTCTTCCTGTCGTTTTCTGCCTTGCTGGTCCATTCATCTTATGTATTCGATAACGTGTTGCATACTTCCTCGTAGGACTGATAATTGGGTAGATCTGTTCTGTGTTGTATACATATTTGGCTCTAAGGAAATGTTATGCGCAGAAGCAATTTTAGGTCATTTAGGCCCGTTTTTACAAGAAGTTTTTTTTAGGGTCTTTAATAATAATTACATTTGGATTCAGGTATTTTTTAATCCCCTGGTGATAGATTTGAGGGAGTGGTCAGCGCCAGGGGCGTATCCTTATCCTTGGATTATAGTACGCGAGTGTGTTGATATGTGTACTTGGTTTTCTTTTCCGGGCGTTTATTTTCTTCTTCCTCCTCTGAGGTATGGTGTACTTTTTGAGGTGGTTATAGCCCTGATGTGGCTCTGTGCAGTCGGCTGGGCTTTAATCAACAACAAGTTGCACTTTCTGAGATGTCTTTCAATTCATCTAAGTCGTCTGCGTCGAAAACCGAATGAACTGGATCAGTAATCTGTGCTTGTAGAAAACTATTAATATATACAGTTCATTCTGTACAAGATGCAGACGAGTTGTAGGAGCAAAACGTGAACACTGCCAGATTATTTCCTAGATGAGTGGTATTTTCAGCGCTGCTTTTGGCACTTAAGCATTCTGATCATCCAAATGTGACCGTATGTCAGATAGTGCAACTAGCAATATGCTGATTATACCAGGTTTCCGGACAAAACGATACACACTAAATAAATGTTATTAACTAAATAATACACCCCCTCCCAGTTTCTTGTTTGGGTCTTGCTGAAGAGAAAAAAAAAACGTTCACCCAAATCTGAGAAACCGTTCCCCCCTCCCTTTTCTTGTCTCTGTCTGTCTGTCTGTCTCTCTCTCTCGCTGTCTCTCTCTTTCTCTCTCTCTCTCTCTCTGTGTTGTTATCATTGATTACAATGTGCTATGATGTAAATTATTGTTTACATCCATTCAAATAGGACTATGATCTTATACTGAATAAATCTCATATTCATTTCCCCCTCCCCTCTCTCTCTCTCTTTCTTTCTCTTTCTTTCTTCTCTCTCTGTCTCTCTTTCTGTCTCTTTCTTTCTTTCTCTTTCTGTCTCTCTTTCTTTCTGTCTCTTTCTTTCTTCTCTCTCTGTCTCTCTTTCTTTCTGTCTCTTTCTTTCTTCTCTCTCTGTCTCTCTTTCTTTCTCTCTCTTTCTTTCTTTCTTTCTCTTTCTGTCTCACTCTCTCGCTTGCTCTTTGTGTCATTCTTTGCCCCATAGTCTTTGGAGTTGTTCATTCCCGCTGGGTAAAACTTGGGGGGGCGTGTTTCAGTTATCCCAACGTCTTTTCAAACTGTTGGGTACACATGGAGAGGTTAAGTCACAATCACAACAACATGTATTATTGGAGACAAGGTCAATCAAGTCAGACAGACTCCAGGCTTGCCTCTGGGCCAGTGCGTGTGAAATGGAGTCGAACCTGAGCTTGACACCTGCACACATGCTTGGGCGAGTATAGCTGGTACGTCCCAATTATGTCCATGTCCGAAAGACGTTACTTAGCCCTGGGCGTATCAATCACAGCACTCCCGGCAGAAGGACATAACAAAGGACTGTTCGATTCAAACTGTTGTTTGCGAACTTTTAACACACTTTGTGTGTGCGTAAATGAAAGAGGGGAGAGGTGAGGGGGGGGGAGGGGGCGGATAAATCTGGTGTAAAAGTTGTGGTAAGGTAGATCATCGGCAACTGATTTCGCCGTGCTCTCAACAAGAGTGACAGCTCTATTCAAAGATCGGTCCTGCAGTGTACGAGACGACGTTTTTCGATTTGATCCGAACAGGCAATTATCACTACAGTTACCACAAGGTCTTGTGAACACTTGATTGACTGCACACCTGTAGCAAAGGTATGTACCTAAAAACCAGTAGCGATTAACATCTTTGACGCAGTTAGCAGCACCACAGACATTTCTTGCAAGTCTTCGGTAACCGCAGAATTATGTTTGACGTCTATGTTGCCAGTTCTATATGGACTTAACAAGGAAGTGCTGTGTGGGTAGCCCAGGTTACATATGTAAAGATGCCGTGTAGCTGCCCTTCTTTGCTGTCTAAGGCAACAGGTCTGTCGGGTTATAAACACAGAAGGAAACAATCGTCATCTCAGTGGTTTGGGAATATAGGATCTTCCTTGTGAAGGACCTCAATGCTGACAGAGCTCTCAAGGAGAGTCACCTAGAACCTTTCGTGCTCCCTGATATATTTTTTAACAACGTTGGCTCCTTCAGAGATCAAAGATCAGAGTCGGTATTCTTTGATACTAGTCTTTGTCTTTCTGCTAAGTTTGTTTGTTATCAACACTACAAGGAGACAACCCTACTTTCCCCTTTCTTGCGACTGAGGAAACGAATCCACGTTTACTCTGTACAACAATACAAACATTGGCGGTCGTTTTTTTAACCCTTTGATTCCTGCACCCTGCCCACCACCTTCTTTCCTGCATTGTCAACCATGCTAGCATAACTTGACCCTTTGACTCCCTCACCCTATCCACCAGCTTCTTGCAGTTGGTGGATAGGGTGCGGCCGCGGGAGTCAAAGGGTTAAACGCATAGATATAGGTAGATGTTACCGTTTTATTCCGTTGGATAGGTGCAACAGTGCTTTTCAGAACCTGTTGATGGCTATTACTCCATTAGCCCGATTTGGGTCGTACTTCTTTTGGGAAATTTGATGTAATCCTGGAGACTCTTTGGAAACATAGGACCTCAGCAGTGCTCCTTCAGAGGAGTCGGTTGTGGGTTGTTCCCTTCAGTTGGGGCCCATGTCCATCCAGCTTCCTTCATCTCGTTGTCCATGCGCCATCTCAATGTTTGTCTATCCGTCAAGGCATTCGCGTAACATATAAATCTAAGGGGAGTGAGCTGGTACAAGTTCTGTCTCTGGGTCAGTATTGTGAGGGTGATACGCAATTCCTCTCTCGTTGCTTTACCTTCCACAATTCTACACAGGGTTAGACACCTGTTCATTATTGCTAGGTGGACTAGACACTGCACGCACATTATTGTTTTCTCTTTTGGGTGTGACTTGTTGCCGTGCAGACCCGTGGATTCATTCTTCGTTCATGGGTTACAACACCCAGGTGCACTCGTTTTGCAACATATACATGCGAGTTTGTTCTTACCATTGCAAAAAGGGGGACAATCCCACTTTCCCTCTCTTTCGGGCTGAGGATACATTAATATCTACATTTACTCTGCTTTCAGTTCAGTTCATATTGCTTCTAGTCCAGCCGACTACTAGAGCCATATCAGGGCTAATTTACTCTGCTTGATAATGCAGCACCTGACTACAATATATGTGTAGGCTTTTACGTCAATGGCAGTTCAGTTTTTACCTCGCTGGCCGTACAGGTGGTGGTGTACATGCCGGATAATTTCATGCCGTAGGCCACCGAACGCTGACAGGGCTTACAGGATCTTGACCGTGTGTGTTCGGTGTTTTGCGTGCGTATCTCATACACACACGAAGGGGTTTCAGGCTGCAGCTGGCCTACACATTGATCTGGGTGACTGGAAAAACCTCCACCATGTACCCACAAGATGTTACCAGGCAGGGTTGAAAACAAACAAACAAACAAACAAACAAACCAACCAACCAACCAACCTTCTGATCGGAATTCCGACATCCTAACTACTTGGCCGTCAGGATTAATTAACCCTTTGACTCTCGCACCCTATCCACCACTGCAAAAACTTAACCCTTTGACTCCCTCACCTTTCCACCAGCCTCCTGCAGGAAGCTGGTGGAAAGGGTGAGGGAGTCAAAGGGTTAAGTTTTTGGTTTGCTGGCAGGGTTGACAATGCAAGATGCTGGTAGACAGGGTGCAGGAGTCAATGAGTTAACAGTCCGGTGCAGTGACACTGGAAGTGGGAGGGGGGAGGGGGGAGGTGTACCTCCAAGTCAACCAAGCATCAGGTAGTGTAAACTACTATTTCCCACGTTTGGAAAAGCCCAAGGTGGGGTAGAAAACGTAAGACTTTTAAAGGGTTAGACTGCTTGTCCGCGTAACACCTGTGTGTCCTGGGGCATCATTGGAGGTGGAGTCTTTTGTCATATATGGCCACTCTTTTTTCTGTCGTTCTTTATTTCTCTCTTTCTTTTGGTTTCTTTTTTCTGTCTTACCTCTGTTCCTATGCAGGGGTTCCAGGTGTCAGTGCTTAGTGTGGAGCAAAGACGTCTGTAGTGTGGAGTTAAAGCTTGGAGGAGATGGGGTGGTGGTGGGGGATTCATGCGTGTCACTAAGCCTTTTTCAAATCCTTGTGTGTGGTGGTGTGTGTTTGCCAGAAGACCAAACACGTGGTTTTGGATTGCTTACGTTTCTATGAGGATTCGGTCGCTGAAAGCCACTTCGATTCAATAGTTACCTGGTCCTGGCTAACAACCCCTATTCCTCCCGCTCTTTTCTGGCTGATTTCCATGATGTAAATCGAGGTTTGAACACCTGCTCACCGGTACTTACACAGAGGTGAAAAAATGGAGACTGACACTTTGTTCTCAGGGGCATGTCGGTTAAGCCACACTAGTTTTCCTACAACGTAAAATCTAATGATAATTATGTTAGCTGGTAGGCTGGAAAACCAGCCAGGGGTATAAACTGGCCCAGTAACACTGTAAGCGAGTGACACCCCCACAGTGTTATGATTGCCACAGCTACAATCACACAGCCTCTGCCCTTAGGACAGAAATGAGAACAGGGAAAACACTCCCCCTTCTACCCCCCCAACCCACACCCCTTGCCAACCGAAGCACAACGACCCTTTGTCGTATCTTCTGAAGGCGGTGTGTGTGACATGCCTGTGGGGTTAGAGGCTCTTCTTCCGCCTCCAGGACACAACGTTCCGATTGGGAGACAAAAACCGCCCTGATAGGGTTAACGATGCTCTGAAGTCACTGGCAGTTGAACTAGCGCCTGGGGTCTTTCCATTTCTTCCTGATTTTTAGCGCCCATCGGCTATAGACCCTTTTGTCCCAGCAATTGGTGATTCATTCCCTCTCCACCCATCCCCATGTGATTGGAGACTGGATTGGGATATAAACTGGAATGTCCCGAGGGATGTCCTGAGGATTGGGGGGCGTAAGGAAAAGGGTTTGATGTCTGAGTGGATGGGATGGAGTGTGTGTGTGTGTGTGAGGGACGGGGGTGGGGGTGGGTTTGTCTTTCAACTGGCTCACTTCGTGTTCAATCGTGTTCGGGCAGTAGTAACTGACCTTTAGTCTCTTTGTTCACTCCACAATCCCTTCTCTGAACTTATATTATTAACTCATGTGCAGATATACTAGTACCTGAACTCTTTTCGTAACGTGCAGAACATAAATTATAGGCACGTTAACCCTTTGACTCCCGCAGCCTATCCAGCGGCATCCTGCATTGTCAACCGTGTTGGCAAAGCAAAAACTTAACCCTTTGACTCCTCACCCTATCCACCAGCTTCCTGGGTGAGGGAGTCAAAGGGTTAAGTTTATGAAGTTGGTGGATAGGGTGCGGGATTCAAAGGGTTAAAAAATACTGTAAGCCATTCAGTGTACAGAGGCTTATATAATTTACATGAAAATATCGACCATGAACATCCCATAGAAAAGAATATGACTGCAAACACGACGGTATAACCCACTGAAGACGAACATAATTGCTGACTGTGTAGCTACATAATGACTGCACAGTGTATAGCCACAAAACCAGAAAAACGTGCATACATACATTTGGAAGGAAACGGAAAAACACAAAACAAGCATTGCTTGGAACTAACAGATAAATCAGGTGAATTGTACTCTCTGGACCAGATTAACGATCTAAATTTCACAAGAGAAAATCACAAATATCCAAAAGTAATTCTTGTTGGTTTTGTGACATATTTCTGATTTATAGACGTGCAGACTGACACCAGCGATCGTTACACATTGATTAAACCCCGATACTGTGGCAGGGGAAATCTCTGAAAGACGGTTAATTTAAGCAGATAAATGAGCACGGACATTTGTGGTTTTACAACCCTTTCCTTTTTACCCCATGGTCGTATGTGTGTGTGTGACTGCGTTCGTGTATGTGTGTGTGTGTGTGTATGTGTGTGTGCACGCATGTGCGCGTGCGTCTGTGTGTGTATGTGTGTGTGCGCGCGCGCATCTCTCCCTCCTCTCTCTCTGTCCATCTTCCTCTGTCTCCGTCGTCACTGTCTTTCTTCCTCCACCTCTGTCTTCCCCCGCCCTTCTCTCTCTCTCTCTCTCTCTCTCTCTCTCTCTCTCTCTCTCTCTCGCTTCCTCCTCTCTCTCTCCCCATCTCCATCATCCCTCCCCTCCCTCTTCTGTGTGTTATTCTGTTTCTTTATTTTTCTCTCTGTGAGTGGCAGGGGAAAGGAGGATATCGCTGCTTAAAACGGCTGATAAAATATTGATTGAATAAATAAAGGGGGCAGAGGGAGAGGAGAGCACAATCAATCTCGCATGTAAATCACTGACGTCGCTTCGATCTTCGTGTATCAATATTAACTGATGTCAGGCTCTTTCTGCCCCCCTCCCTCCCGCCACCCTCCCACCACCATCACCTCCGTCCGTCTGTCTGTCTGTCTGTGTGTCGATTGTCTGTTTAGGGCTGTCGTTTCCTGCTACATGTTAATCTCTCTTTGTCTTTCTCTGTCTCTGTCTGTCTGTCTGTCTGTCTCTCTTTCTGTCTCTCTCTCTGTCTCTGTCTCTCTATCTCTCTGTCAGTCTCTCTCTCTTTCTCTCTGTGTCTCTGTCTCCCTGTCTCTCTCTCTCTCTCTCTCTCTCTGGCTTCTCTCATGCATGGACCTACGCACTCACACACTTGATAGTATTTGTACAAGCAAATGTATATTAACAAATACGCCCACACACCTACACCCTCACACTCACTCACTCACTCACTCAAACACACACACACACACACACACACACACACACGCACACACACATACACACACGCACACACACATACACACACACTCACACGCGCACACACACACACACACACACACACCCCTCCTCTCAACCTACACACGCATAAATCCCACCCCATCCGCACCCAACCACCCCCACCAAGATAAACAGATTAAAGCAGATCAAAGCAAGGAAAAGAGGGGAAAATGTATGTATGTATCATTGTATGTACATGTATGTATGTATGTATGAATGAATGTATGTATGTATGTATGCATGCATGTATGTATGTATACATATATGTATGTATTATACATATGTATGTATGTATACATAATATATATGTATGTATGTATGTGTATATATATATGTGTGTGTGTATGTGTGTGTGTGTGTCTCTCTCTCACTGAACATGTAACCCCCTTATTTCGACAGTGTCATCTGCAAGCTGACCCGGTTGATAAAGCCGTAGACTCCTCAAGATCTGATATCTCGAGTTCAATCCCAGCCCACTATATAAACACTGGCGTGTTCATCACCCATGTTTATGTTCCAGCCATTCTGGTGGTAGTGTCAATGTTTTGTAGGTCTCTCCCACCCCGGATTTTGCTCAGGTAGTTAACATGAGCTTTTATGGGTAAGGGATTGATCATTAAACACATCAAGATTCCTTGCAGCTTTGCTGAAGGTTATAGTGCAGTCTGATATAACCATGGTCAAGGAGGCGACTCTTTTTTTCTGATGTTATGTTATCTGATTGTTGTTTTTAGTGAACTGTGTTTACTGCATTAATGTCTGCGATGCATTATTGCAGTAATCCCCCCTCCCCCTTTTTGTGTGTACGTGTGTGTGTGCGTGCGTGTGTATGCGTGTGTATTTGTATTTTCGTGTGTGTGTGTGTGTGTGTGTGTGTGTGTGTGTGTGTGTGTGTGTGTGTGTGTGTGTGTGTGTGTGTGTGTGTGCATTATTCCAGTAATACTACCCCTTTTGTGTATTTGCGTGTGTGTATGTGAGTATTTGTATGTTTGTGTGTGTTTATTTTCCTCTGTATGTGTGTGTGTTGTGTGTGTGTGTATGTGTGTTCTTTGATTTAACGTCTTTTCACTATGAGTGATATTAGACGAAAAAAATAAAATAAAATAAAGTATGTGAGATGAGAGATGGGCGGGGTTGATTTTGGGGCATAGAGGAGACATAGTTATAGATATAAGTAGGTGGGAAAATAGAAAAATGGAACAAGAACTTAACACTAACATTTAACATCAACAATGTGTATGGAAAATTTAACTCTAAAGTACAAACTTCATAAGCTTAAAGTAATGCATTAACAGGACTGTGAACCAACGATTCTGAAATTTTAACTGACAAATATTGATCGGAAGTTACTTCTTTAAAATGAGTTTCAGAATAATTTTCTTGTGTAAACATTTTTGGTAAAAAAGAACGTAGCATTTTGCAGTAAAATAGACAGTGAAACAGTGTGAATTGTTCGCCGCAAATACACTTGACATTTTTACAGTATTTTGTTTTCAATGCGTTTAGCTGAATACGAAAATGAACAGCAACAATCGTTCTCAAATGATATATGGAAGAAAACTGCAATTTTTTACACACATTTTGAAATGAAAGTTTTATCATTTGTTGTGACACAAACTTTTCATGGAAATGTTCATGAAAACGAATCCATGAGGCTGATTTTAGCAAGTTGCAAGCTTCTTTTACGGAAGTATTAGTACGTAATTCTGTAGTATTATCAGAATTGTGTGCACCTTGCTTAGCTGCTCTGTCAACTACTTCGTTGCCGTGAAGACCAACGTGAGAAGGCACCCAGCATAAACTGAGATCTGTACCTTTTATTCTTAAACGATGTATAAGATGATTTGCCTCAGTAATTATATCAGGTCTTGTGTCTGTATCAAAAGACTGCAAGGCATATAATACAGATTTTGAATCAACAAAGAGAACTACTTTGAAAAATACATGTGTAAGGTTTACTAGATAATGTAACGCTTGTAAAATAGCGACTAATTCCGCTGTAAAGATAGATATATTTGGCCCAATGAAAAATGACTTTATTATTATATATTTTGGGACATAAAATGCTGTTCCAGCACATTTATTTTCTAAGACTGATCCATCGGTAAAAATATGGAGGTGGGTACGGTATTTTTCATCGATGTGTTCTCTTGCTCTGCATATCGAAATGTTAACGTTTTCATATTTCTTAGCATCTGTATAATCAATATCAAAAGTAGCTTTTAGCATTTCCCATGTAGGGATGGGCGTTGTGGGTGGTGTTTCAGCTATTTCATCCAGATTTATGTTAGACTGTTTGACCAGGTCAGATACGTAAGTTGCAACAGTCATTTGTGATGAAATGTTCTTTGCTCGTTTGGAAAAGTCAACATCTGACCTGATTTTTATTTCCTCACTCACAAAATTGTCCGTTTGTGAAGAAGTTCTAACGGCTAACTTTGCTGTCGCTAACTCACGATAGTTGTTCAGAGGCAGAATTCCAGCAACTTTGTACGTTTCCAGACTAGAAGCATGGACTGGTACACCTAATTTTAAGACTTTTGCAGTCTAAGCTTTGAATCTTCTTTAGTAAATATTTTGGTGCACTGAAGAACACTTCTTGCGCATAGGATAATTTAGATCTTACAAGTGCTGTTGACAGATGAAGTAGTATGTTTGTATCCATTCCCCAGGGTAATCTGCTTATTATCTTTAGAAAATTTAAGGCTTTCCTTGCTTTTGTTAAAATATAATCAAAATGGACATTCCAGGTTAATTTCGATGTTATAAAGACTCCCAGAAATTTTACAACCTGCTTGTAATGTAGCACTTCACCATGCAGTTTGAAAGTAGGCAAGTGACTTAAAGTACCACCAGGATTAAATAGCATCATGTTAGTTTTTTCCGCTGATAACGACAGTCCATTTTCTAACATGTAGTTTCCAAGATTATGAAGATCAGACTGATACAACTTCCTGATGTAATTCTGTGTTCTCTGTGGAGTTGTCTTTTTTAAAGTAATATTCATCCAAATACATATATCATCAGCGTACTGTACCAAAACAACACGATTTGAGAGTGCATTAGGAAGATCCTGTATAAGGATATCAAATAAAATAGGTGCTATCACTGAACCTTGAGGGATTCCCATATCAAGACGTCGCGAAGTAGAATAACTTGTTCCCACTCTTGCTTGAATTGTTCTATTGGCTAAATAGGACTTAATATAATTATACATATTGCCACATAAACCAATAGATTTCAGCTTGTACAATAAACGTGTATGTCAAACTTGATCATACGCTTTTTTCACATCAAAAAAAGTTGCCAAAAGACTTTTTCTGCGGGCAAACTGTTTTTTTTATCTGAGTTGTAAGTTTAACCAGGTGCTCAACTGTGGATCTCCCTTTTCTGAAACCTGCTTGGTTTACTGGAATAACGTTATTTTTATCACAGTAATGTATAAGTCTGTTTAATACCAATCTTTCCATTAGTTTGCTCGTATGGGACGTCAAAGCAATAGGTCTGTAACTGTTTTCGTTGTTTTTAGGCTTTCCTGCTTTTAATATAGGTATAACAATAGACTTTTTCCATACCTGTGGTACAGTTCCACTCACCCATGTATGTGTATGTGTGTGTGTGTGTGTGTGTGTGTGTGTGTTATGTGTGTGTGTGTGTGTCTGTGTGTGTGTATGTGTGTGTTGTGTATGTGTGATACTGTATTTCTCATGTGATTTATACAGTTTTTGTTCCTTGCGCATTTTTTGTGGGCTATAGTGTCACTATTACTTATTTCAGATTTCATGTTATGATTTGTTGTTATGTGTGAAGAACTGTGTTTATTTTGCATTGGTGTGTGTGTCTGTTGTTTATACTGCATTAACATATGAACATGGCAACCCTCCACCCCACCCCAGTATTTGTTGTCTTTGCGATATAAAGTGATTTCAAATGGACTGTTTACGCTGTACAAATGTCTTATCATTATTACTTTGAGACGTGTTCCATATCTTCTTTTCGAGTTCAGTAGTCGAGTGGGTAAACTTTGAACTTCCAATCAGAAGGTGAGGGTTCGATCCTGTCTGTGTACTTCCCGCCTGGTGGGTACAGGGTGGAGATTTTTCTTGACTCCCAGGTCAACATCTGTGTTCATGTGTATTTTTGTGCAGAACATCAAGTATGCACGTTAAAGATAACCAGTCGCTGTGGTGTAGTGGTTAGCGCAAACGGACTACCGACTGGATGGTTGTGGGTTCGAATCTCCATCAATCCCTTTCCAAATCATTGTGGGATTTTTCGGCTCTAACCGGCTCCTACCCAGAGTTGGGCGTGTTATGGGCTCATTGGGAAGACTGGGGACCACACAGTCGAGTCTCATCCACTTCACGGGTGCGTCATTGAAGGTGTTGTTCAAATCGTCTGACCAGCATCGCAGATGTCTGTATCTCTCGGGCCTGGATGATGCCAGGATGTATTATGATAGTGAGCGTAGAGTACAGCCCTGTCGCAGTCTTAGTCCTAGACGGAACTCCATAACATCATGATTATCATCCTTATCGACATCATTATGATCACATTGTAAAAACTGTGCCAGTTTCTGTGGCCTTTAACCCTTTGACTCCCGCGCCCTGTCCACCAGCATCCTGCATTGTCAACCATGCTACCAAAGCAAACACCAAACTCTTTGATTCCCTCACCCTATCCACCAGCTTCATGCAGGAAAGATATGGTGAGGGATTGAAAGGGTTACGATGACGTAGAAAATGGGACGGAAAAAAAAAAGGGGGGGGGGGGGAGCACAAAGGTAACCTCCCTGAGCGCAGCGCGATGACCCTAATTTTTGTTAAATGTACGCTAAAGATCCTGTAAGTGATGTCAGTGTCCGTTGACTTACGGAAACGTGAAAACATCCAGCAGGCATTCCCACTGAAGACAGGAGTATGCAGACTGTGCAGCAACATACTGCCTGCACAGTGTGAGCAAAAACAACATACACACACACTTTCTAGAAAAAAATGTAACACATTTAAAAAAAACACACAAAAAACTTGTGGGCCTACCTGGTCAGGTTGATGGAAGAAAAAGTTTAAACGTGAATTTAACACAGACTAGAACAAGTCCGTTAACGGCACTCTGTGACAGTGGATCCTTCCTTTTCGCTGAGGCAAATTTGAATAATTCAGTGAGGTAGTTTAACCCTTTGACTCCCGCACCATGTCCACCAGCATCCTGCAATGTCAACCGTGATAGCAAAGCAAAAATTAAACCCTTTTATTCCCTCACCCTATCCACCAGCCTCCTGCTGGTGGAGTCAAAGGGTTAACTTTGCACTTTGTGGATAGGGTGCGGGAGTGAACGGGCTGTTCTGCTCAAACTTCTGATTTACAAAATCCAAAACAACTGTGACTGCCCGCGTTCAAGCAAACAGGAACCAGAAAAAAAAAAAAACACGAAAAAAGAATAAGAACGCGTATTTAACACAACACGACAAGACAGGCGCAAATTTTCGGCCAACTGGCCTTTGTCGATCACAAACAACCAAACACCAGATACAAAAAATAGGAGAGAAAGACTGAAACTTCCCTGCTGCTCTGTCCAGTGTGATCTTACGTTTGACAAAGGCCAGTTGGCCGAAAATTTGCGCCTGTCTTGTCGTGTTGTATTAAATACGCGTTCTTAATCTTTTTTCGTGTTTTTTTTTCTGGTTTCTGATTTACATCATTGTAGAAATGTGAATAGGCCTGCTTGTACTGCTAGCTTGTGGTAAAACCTTGAGGCGTTACTTAATCAGGTACTTGTCTGTCTTGCCAGACATTACTAACAGATTTTTCAGACTGAAATACGGAAATAAGACTTTTTTTCTGTGCGAGGATGTTTCTGTGATAACAACGTGTCTTCTTCATGTCTGTATCTGCAGTGCCTGGCAACAGCGCCAAGGGGACAACGGCAGCAGCGTCGAACCGCAGCTCCCCAAATTTCCCTCCCTTGGTCTTGACGGCCCCGTGCCCAACCGCCACCATAGGCGACCTACGGGAAAGCAAGATGTCGTCACCCGTGGCGAGGCCCTCCTCCTGCACCACCCCCAACGGCCACACCTTCAGCAAGATCGGGGTGCCGTGCCCCGCCACCCCCACCCGCTACACGGCGCCCGTGCACATAGACGTTGGGGGCTGCATCTACACCTCTTCGCTTGAGACGCTTACCAGGTGAGACTGCTTGTGGATTCATTGTCTGCCGTGTCAGGAACCAGAAAAACACGAAAATAGAATCAGAACTCGTATTTAATTCAACAAGACAAGACAGCCACAAATTTTCGGCCATCTGACCTTTGTCAAGTGTGAATGTAAGACCACAAACTAACACCAATTTGATACAACAAGACAAGACAGGCGCAAATTTTCGGCCATCTGACCTTTGTCAAGTGTGAATGTAAGATCACAAACAAACGCCAATTTAATACAACAAGACAAGACAGGCGTAAACTTTAGGCCATCTGACCTTTGTCAAGTGTGAATGTAAGACCACAAACTAACACCAATTTGATACAACAAGACAAGACAGGCGCAAATCTTCGGAAAACTGGCCTTGGTCAAGTGTGAATGTAAGATCACAAACGCACGCCAATTTAATACAATAAAACAAGACAGGCGTAAATTTTCGGCCAACTGATCTTTGTCAAGTGTGAATGTAAGATCACAAACAAACACCAATTTGATACAACAAGACAAGACAGGCGCAAATCTTCGGACAACTGACCTTTGTCAAGTGTGAATGTAAGATCACAAACAAACACCAATTTAATACAACAAGACAAGACAGGCGTAAACTTTCGGCCCCATCTGACCTTTGTCAAGTGTGAATGTAAGATCACAAACAAACGCCAATTTAATACAATAAAACAAGACAGGCGTAAACTTTCGGCCCCATCTGACCTTTGTCAAGTGTGAATGTAAGATCACAAACAAACGCCAATTTAATACAACAAGACAAGACAGGCGTAAACTTTCGGCCCCATCTGACCTTTGTCAAGTGTGAATGTAAGATCACAAACAAACGCCAATTTAATACAACAAGACAAGACAGGCGTAAACTTTCGGCCCCATCTGACCTTTGTCAAGTGTGAATGTAAGATCACAACAAAACGCCAATTTAATACAACAAGACAAGACAGGCGTAAACTTTCGGCCCCATCTGACCTTTGTCAAGTGTGAATGTAAGATCACAAACAAACGCCAATTTAATACAACAAGACAAGACAGACGCAAATTTTCGGCCATCTGACCTTTGTCAAGTGTGAATGTAAGATCACAAACAAACGCCAATTTAATACAACAAGACAAGACAGGCGTAAACTTTCGGCCCCATCTGACCTTTGTCAAGTGTGAATGTAAGATCACAAACAAACACCAATTTAATACAACAAGACAAGACAGGCGCAAATTTTCGGCCCTAACTGGCCTTTGTCAAGTGTGAATGTAAGATCACAAACAAACACCAATTTGATACAACAAGACAAGACAGGCGCAAATCTTCGGACAACTGATCTTTGTCAAGTGTGAATGTAAGATCACAAACAAACGCCAATTTAATACAAGACAAGACAGCCGCAAATTTTCGGCCCTAACTGGCCTTTGTCAAGTGTGAATGTAAGATTACAAACAAACAAACACCAAATACAAAATTAGGAGAAACTTCCTGCTGCTTCGTCCAATGGGAGAAGAGGACTCAGAAGGGAAGTTTCAGGGTTTTTTTCTCCTAATTTTGTATCTGGTGTTTGTGATCTTACATTCTCACTTGACAAAAGCCAGTTGGCCGAAAATTTGCGCCTGTCTTGTCTTGTTGTATTTAATACGCGTTCTGATTCTATTTTCATGTTTTTTGGTT
>JAPXFY010000014.1:43963931-44183931 GCA_030674185.1 Monoplex corrugatus | reverse complement strand
TTTTGTTTGTTTGTTTGCTTGCTTGTTTGTTTGTTTGTTTGTTTGTTTTGAATGTGTACACATTTTTGCTGTTATTGGTGATTTTATGTTAACTAACACAGCTGAGCGCGTAGCATACGCACATGCGTGTATCTGCGTACATATAGTTTTGTGTGAGCCCAGACTGTGTGTAGATGTGTGCCTGTTCACACTTGCGTGCATATACATATATTATTATCATTGGAGGTGGCGGCGGCTGTGTTTCTGTTTTGTTTTGGAATTGGCCAGAGTATGTGCATACTAGAGCGTTCTAATCGAAGATATTGTTCTTTGTGAGAGAGAGAGAGGGAGGGAGGGAGGGAAGGAGGGCCGGGGGGAGATAGGGGCTCTGCGTGTTCTTATGTACGGTGTTTGTTTAGGTTACACATGTATGCGTGTTGATGTATAAATGTACATATATATACAAAAGAGACATACCCAGACCAAGGTGAATGTAATCTGAACATATTTTATCATAATAGTTATGAGATATATACATTCATTATATACATAAACCGTTGTCTGTCTGTGGGGACTGACAGACCGAGTTTGCCACAGCGCAATATACAGACAGGATACAAAAACAAAACGAACAAACAAAAAGTCTCTCCCAGGATGCAGTAGCCGCAGGCTTTGTTACCACGGCAACTTACTCTCGTCTGCTTCGTTTGCCAACGTCATAGGGCCGCGGGCGACGTCATTTTGTTGAAACTGAACGAGTGAGCTACGTACCACGGACGAAGATGGACGCAGCCCCTCAGGCTGGGGATGGGGTTGGGGGATGGAGGGAGAGGAGACGAGGCCGCAGGAGGGATGGGGTAGGGGTGGGCGGAGGGTGGTTGTAGTCTCTATGGGGAAATCAAGGTGATGGAGCGGCAAGCCCTGGGGGAGATTTAGAAAAGGTGTATGTGTAGTGGGGGGGGGGGGGGGGGGGGGGAGGAAGAAGAGTGGAGGGATGGCAAAGGTTCTCCCACCCCCCTCCCTACCCCCCAACTGTGAACATCTACAAAGGGATGGCCTTAGGGAATGCGTGTGTAGAGAGGCCTGTCATTTTTGTCGTCAGCTATACCTTGTAACTCTCCACCCCTTTCCCCCCCCCCCCCCCATCATCCCTCCCTCCATCCTTTCTGTCTTTTTTCCTCGTCTATTCCATTCACTTTTTCGCCCTGCGGTCATCGTCTACCCTCTCCCTTCTCTTGGTCGTCACCCCTTATTCTCCCCTCCCCTTCCTCTCAAAAAGCAGGGAGTCCCCCCAGCCTTGTCGTGAGGGGCCCGCAGGCGACAGATCCTAATGGAGTCGACATACAAGTTTTCTGTCAGCCTGCCCGTGCAGGTGGTTTGAAACGGGCGTTTTTCTTCCAACTCCTCCTCCCTCACACCCCTTCAGTTCCCCCTCCTCCTCCTTCCCCTCTTTTCTTTCTCGAATGTAGTCTCTCCCTTTTTCAGTCTTTCCATTAAAGGTTGAGGGGGGGGGGTGAGTGTGGGGGTGTTAGCGGGTTGATTGGGATCAGTCTGTGATGTGCGTTTGTGTGTCTGCTATCTGTCTGTTTGATGATACCATTCTGGCGAGTGAGCTGTTGATACGGAAGTGTTGATAGCAGAAAAACAAAGCAATCTGATGATTTCATTGCACCCAGGTCACTCGAGGCATATGGCAAGCTTATTCATTATGTCGGACACATCAGTTAATTTTGACAAACGGTGGAGCTTGATATAACTAGTTTGGGGGGGGGGGGGGTCAGTGAACTGGTTTAGTGCACGTAAAGTGAACTGCGTGCGTTGAAGTTATGGTACAAGATCTCAGAATGTCTCTCAAATCCGTCGAAAACAAGGCATTGCATGTCTTGCACCTTCTCTGCAGCAGCCAGAGTCGGTCAGCCTGTGTGTGTGTACCAAGAGCAGCGCCTTAATACTATAGCTTTCACCTACGGTGCTTGTGCTACGGTCCTGGCATTTCCTGGAAGGACTGTGCGCAAAACGAGAACACCCTAAACCAGGCCAGCAGTCCAGGCACGTTTGTCCTCTTCACACAATAATTGCGCTGGCTTGTCCATGTTCGCCGTATGCAGGATGACCGCATCCCGAAAGATATCTTCCCGTTGGGATAGCTGGCATGAGGGATCTGCTCCCAAAAGGCGTCCACTGCTGCGAGACAAAGACGTCTGCAAATGTCACCTGAAGCCCGCTGATATGAGTGTGGACACGTGGGAAAAGACCACTATAGTTCACTGTGCCTGGCGACAGGTGTCCACTGCTGCGATACGAAGACGTCTGCAAATGTTACCTGAAGTCCGCTGATATGAGTGTGGACACGTGGGAAAAGACCGCTACAAATCGCTATGCCTGGCGACAGGCTGTACATGCAGGTATCGCTATTGGAGAGAAGAAACGACCACGAATATAGGAGGGAAGAGAGGGGAGGAAAGCTGCGGCAGCAACCATCCAGTCACAGTTGTCGGCCTTGATGTGCGTCAGCTGTGCTAAGGACTGCCGCTCAAGAATCTGTTATTCTACATTCAGCTGGAGTCCTCAGCCAGGCGCATCCATTGTCTGAGCAGACAGATAGAGCCAAGTATCTGTGACGGTGTTTGTTTTGGTTTGTTTGGCTTGTTGGTTTTGTTGGTTTTCGTTAGCCTTCCTTTTCCTTCTTATCTTTTTTTTTTTAATGCATATGAGCGCGTTGTTTTTCTAATACTCTGCGGGCGGTATGTCGCTGCACAGTCTGCATACACCGTTTTCGGTGGACGTGATGACGGATGCGTTCATGTTTCGCTCTTTAACCCTTTGACTCCCGCACCTGATCAACCAGCTTCCTGCAGGAAGCTGGTGGATAGGGTGAAGGAGTCAAAGGGTTCATTTTTTCCTTTGCTAGTATGGTTGACAATGCAGGATGCTGGTGGACAGGGTACGGGAGTCAAAGGGTTAAGCCATCTGACACTGACATGACTTACAGGATGTTTAACGTGCATATTACTTTTGATGTTCTGTGAGCTTAGTCCTCAGATGCTCGACAAGTCGAGTTGACATCCCCAGCCTTAGGACACTTGGTGGGAAGTGTAGGTTGCACATCAACCCTTCCCATCCGCCCCCCCTCCCCCCACACACCTGCCATAATGTACACACGAAAGGGGATTAGGCGCTTCAGATTTTGCTCAAATCTTGACCTGGGAGATCGAAAAAATCTCAACTCTTTACCCACCAGGCGGGAGGTACGATCGAACCCAGACATTCCGATTGAAAGACCAACTTCTTTCCCACTTAACTTTCGCCCCGTCACGACGAGTTCTGTTTTAATAATGATAAAAACTGATGTGAATTCAGTTAAGTATGATTTGGCAAAACTGATGTAAATTCAGTTAAGAATGATTTGGCAAAACTGATGTGAATTCAGTTAAATACGATTTGGCAAAACTGATGTGAATTCAGTTAAATACGATTTGGCAAAACTGATGTAAATTCAGCTAAGTATGATTTGGCAAAACTGAAGTAAGTTCATTTAATTACGATTTGGCAAAACTGATGTAAATTCAGTGAAGTATGATTTGGCAAAACTGGTGTAAATTCAGTTAAGTATGATTTGGCAAAACTGATGTAAATTCAGCTAAGTATGATTTGGCAAAACTGGTGTAAATTCAGTTAAGTATGATTTGGCAAAACTGATGTAAATTCAGTTAAATACGATTTGGCAAAACTGATGTGAATTCAGTTAAATACGATTTGGCAAAACTGATGTAAATTCAGTTAAGTATGATTTGGCAAAACTGATGTAAATTCAGTGAAGTATGATTTGGCAAAACTGATGTAAATTCTGTTAAGTATGATTTGGCAAAACTGATGTAAATTCTGTTAAGTACGATTTGGCAAAACTGATGTAAATTCAGTGAAGTATGATTTGGCAAAACTGATGTAAATTCTGTTAAGTATGATTTGGCAAAACTGATGTAAATTCTGTTAAGTATGATTAGACAAAAGCGATATAAATTCAGTGAAGTATGATTTGGCAAAACTGATGTAAATTCTGTTAAGTATGATTTGGCAAAACTGATGTAAATTCTGTTAAGTATGATTTGGCAAAACTGATGTAAATTTAGTTAAGTATGATTTGGCAAAACTGATGTAAATTCAGCTAAGTATGATTTGGCAAAACTGATGTAAATTCAGTTAAGTATGATTTGGCAAAACTGATGTAAATTCTGTTAAGTATGATTTGGCAAAACTAATGTAAATTCTGTTAAGTATGATTTGGCAAAACTGATGTAAATTCTGTTAAGTATGATTTGGCAAAACTGATGTAAATTCTGTTAAGTATGATTTGGCAAAACTGATGTAAATTCTGTTAAGTATGATTTGGCAAAACTGATGTAAATTCAGTTAAGTATGATTTGGCAAAACTGATGTAAATTCAGCTAAGTATGATTTGGCAAAACTGATGTAAATTCAGTTAAGTACGATTTGGCGAAACTGATGTAAATTCTGTTAAGTATGATTTGGCAAAACTGATGTAAATTCTGTTAAGTATGATTTGGCAAGAGATGTAAATTCAGTGAAGTATGATTTGGCAAGACTGATGTAAATTTTGTTAAGTATGATTAGACAAAAGCGATATAAATTCAGTTAAGTATGATTTGGCAAAACTGATGTAAATTCAGTTAACTATGATTTGGCAAAAGCGATATAAATTCTGTTAAGTATGATTTGGCAAAACTGATGTATATTCAGTTAAGTATGATTTGGCAAAACTGATGTAAATTCAATTAAGTATGATTTGGCAGCAGCGATTTAAATTCAGTTAAGTATGATTTGGCAAAACTAACAGATTCCAGACTGCACACAGACTGGGTATGTCATTTTGTGTCATGCTAATCATCATCATCCTTTAACCCCATAACTGCTGTGGTCCTTGTGGGAATTGCTAGGACGCACCAGCAGACAGGACGCTCGTTCTGTGCTCGGTCTGAGGACCTTCTGCTGTCCGACTCGCCCCAGAGTTTCTTATCACCGAGGAACTGCAGCAAGCAGGTAAGGCCTTTGATCCAGGACAAAGTACATCCCTTCTAATGTCTAGATGGGCTGTCTGCTTGGTACAAGCAGCGTCGCCTGTGACTGTAGAGACCAATGCGAGAGAGGCAGTCTCTGTCGCAGCGGTCGCATGTGTATGCTGATGCTGGTCTGTTGGCTGTCATCCCTTTTCTGCGAACTCGCTTTTCTGCTGCAGCAGCTGACAGTTTGTCCTCACCAATCCGCAGCTGTTTCTTGAGAGTAGTTCTCCAGCTGTTGCGGTCGTCTGCGAGGTCCTCCCAGGACTCAGTGTTGATCTCAAGCGCCTTCATGTCACGCTTGCAAACGTCTTTGTATCTCAGCTGTGGGCGGCCAATGTTTCTCTGCCCTATGGCAAGCTCATCATAAAGGATGTCTTTTGGGATGCGACCATCTTCCATGCGGCGAACGTGGCCCAAGCAGCGCAGCCGACGCTGTCTCAGCATGGTATGCATGGTTGGGAGGCCAGCGCAGGTTAGGACTTCGGTGTTGGTCACCTTGTCTTGCCAGGAAATGCCAAGTATGCGCCGTAGGCTTCTCAGGTGGAAGGTATTGAGCCTTTTCTCCTGATGAGCATGCGTGGTCCACGCCTCGCTGCCATACAGCAAGGTGCTGAGGACACAGGCGTTGTATACAGCCATCTTTGTCTTTGTGGTCAGCTTGGGATTTGTCCACACCCTTTGTGTGAGGCGGGCTAGTGTTGTGGCTGCCTTCCCGATCCTCATGTCGACCTCTGTGTCAAGGGAGAGGTTATCGGTGATGGTGGACCCAAGATATATGAATTGATGGATGGCTTCAAGCTCGTAGTCATCAATGGTGATGGCTGGTGGAGATGGCGTGTCTTGGCCCAGGACGTTTGTCTTCTTAAGACTGATGGTCAGACCAAAATCTTTGCAGGCCTGGGAGAAGCGGTCCATTAGTGACTGCAAGTCCCGCTGAGTATGGGTCACAACTGCGGCATCGTCGGCAAATAGCATGTCTCTGATGAGGGCTTCACGGACCTTTGTCCTTGCTCTGAGGCGGGCGAGGTTGAAGAGCCTGCCATCTGATCTGGTCCGCAGGTGGATCCCTTCTTGCGCTGTGCTGAACGCATGCCTCAGGAGGAGAGCGAAGAAGATTCCAAAGAGGGTTGGGGCTAGGACGCAGCCTTGTTTCACACCGCTGCGTACGTCGAAGGGCTTGGAGAGGTTTCCGTTGAACTGCACCATCCCTTTCATGTTTGAGTGGAAGGACTCAATTAAGCTGTGCAGTTTGGGGGGCAGCCGATTTTTCGGAGAGCCCTGAAAAAGGCCATCTCTGCTGACTAGGTCAAAGGCCTTGGTGAGGTCAATGAATGCCACATACAGGGGCATCCGCTGCTCTCTGCACTTCTCCTGGATTTGGCGAAGGGAGAAGACCATGTCTACCGTGGATCTCTCTGCTCGAAAACCACACTGTGATTCCGGGTAGACGCGTTCAGCCAGTTTCTGCAGGCGGATTAGGAGGACCCGAGCATAGACTTTGCCAACAATGCTGAGGAGCGAGATACCTCTGTAGTTGTTGCAGTCGCTCCTTTCGCCCTTGTTTTTGTACAGGGTGACGATCTTGACGTCCCTCATGTCCTGTGGTACAGTTCCCTCATTCCAACACTGACAGAGAACTGCGTGCAAAGGGTGCAGATGAGAAGTCTTGCAGTGCTTGATGAGGTCTGGGGGAATTCCGTCGTTGCCAGGTGCCTTCCCTGATGCCAGGCTATCAATGGCCTTGCTGAGTTCGTCCGCAGTTGGCTCTGCGTCAAGTTCTTCCATTACCGGCATGCACTTGATGGCATCGAGGGCTAAGGGGGACACCATGTTCTGTGTGGAGTAGAGGTCGGAGTAGTGTTCCGCCCATCTTTCCATCTGTTGGCTAGGATTGCTGATTACTTCCCCAGTGGAGGATTTGAGGGGGGCGATCTTGCTCTGTGTTGGTCCCAGTGCCTTCTTGATGCCATCATACATTCCTCGGATGTTGCCTCTTTCAGCAGCACTCTGTATCTCTTCGCTGAGCTCTGTCCAGTACTCGTTTGCGCAGCGCCTGGCGTTAAGCTGAACCTTACTTCTGGCAGCCCTGAGGATTTGCAGGTTCTTTTCACTGGGTGACCGCTTGTACTTGGTGAGTGCGGCACGCTTGGCCTCAACAGTGGAAGTCATCTCTGATGATTTGGCTCAAACCAGTCGTGGGACTTCACAGTTTTCTTCCCAAAGGTGGCCATAGCAATGCGGTGCATGGTGTCTCGTAGCGTTTCCCATCTCTCAGTGGCAGAATCTCTGGGCTGCAATGCATCGTATTCTCTCTGAAAGGCCTCTGCGAACTGTTCTACAAGATCTGGCTGAGACATCTTGCTGACGTCAATGCGAGGGTTCTCTTGTTTCTTTGAGCAGTGGAACTTCTTTGGTTGTAGCCTGATCTTGCAACATACCAGAGAGTGGTCTGTGTCGCAGTCTGCGCTGTGATAAGAGCGAGTGTGGAGAACGTTTTTGATAGCGGCACATCTTACTAGGATCAAATCCAGTTGGTGCCAATGTTTTGAGCGGGGATGCCTCCAGGAGACTTTGTGCTGAGGCTTCGTCTTGAAGAAGGAGTTGGCGATGCACAGTTCATGGCAGGCGCAAAACTCAAGCAGTCGCTGTCCATTCTCATTCATTTTCCCCACTCCAAAGGAACCGAGGCAGAAGGGCATGAGTCATTGTCTGCACCCACTCTGGCGTTGAAGTCGCCCAGGAGAACAAGTTGTTCTGTCCTGGGGATGTTCCTTATGGTTGATGCAAGATTATCGTAGAACTCATCCTTGGTGTCTGGAGAGGCGGACAGAGTTGGGGCATAAACGCTGATGAGAGTGACATAGCCTTCGGTGGTGTTGAGGCGGAGAGTCAAGAGTCGTTCTGAACCGCCGCCGCCTGGTTCAATCATGTTCAGCAGGCTGTTCTTTACTGCAAAGCCTACTCCGTGCTCTCTTGGGGCATCAGAACTCTTTCCTTGCCAGAAGAAGGTGTAGTCCCTTTCCTTTAGTGTTCCTGAGTCAGCCAGCCGTGTTTCCTGCAGAGTGGCAATGTCCACATTGAGCCTCTTTAGTTCGCTGTTTATGACGGCGGTTTTTCTGGCGTCGCTGATGTCTTGCAGATCTTGGGAGAGCCCAGGCATCATTGTTCGGACATTCCAACAGCCCAGTTTCACTGCTGATCCTTTTCCTGATCCGTTTCTTGAATTTGAATTTGAATTTGAATTTGAATTTTTGTTTGGTGCGGTAATTAACGACCTGCTTGTCAGGTTTTCTCCTAATCTTCATGCACCCAATGAAGAAGGCAGGTCGTGGCGGGACAGCACCTAACTGGCTGGAGGCTGCCCAGCTTAGGCGGGCGGTAGCTGTCCAGTAAGACACGAAGGGCTCTCCCACCGTCAAAAGCAACCCCTGGCGTCAGCTCTACGCCAGTTGAGCAATGACTTATCACCGGTATCTGTTGCTTCCCGTGTTGTTCCGACACTAGTGTTAGCAGCGAGGCTGGAGTGTCCTCTCCAGGTCGTAGGTGCAGAGTGTTTGTGGATGAATGGACGGATGTAAGCCTGGGCAGTGTAATATGGAAGACAGGCTGTTGCCCATGCAACTTGTCCCCCCTCTCCACCTCGCTGACAGATCCAAAGGAACAGCAGGGCTGTTACGTTTTGGTGCCAACGCGGCCGCAGGAGCTGCCGGAAAGTGACAAAGTTTGCCATCCAACCGCCTTAGGGGCCCCACACCGGATTTACTGTCAGGGTTTACTCCCTTAGCTAGATGGCCGCGGGTAGCTCTCCAGAGCTGGCGCCCTTTGATGGATCTAATTTATTTCCACCAGGGTTTCTAGCCACCCTCCTCACCATCCTCCTGAGAGGACTGGTGGGGTTGCTGGTTTAGTCGCCAGCAATTCGACCCTGTGACAGGTAGTACTGGGTTCCAGGTTACCAGTAGCGGATAATCTATCCGACCTTTGATCCATTCCTTGAGGTTTTCCACCACCAAGACCGAGTTGTTTCAACCTCAGCGACGGCCTCATTTCAGGCTACCTTAAAGGATGACCCTAGACTGTTCGTTCGTTATTTCCTTTAACGTCTATTCACATAAATTGCTTTTAGGCAAAATCTTCAGACGGTGTGCTTATAATGGGTGATGTGACCAAACCAAGCAAACTTGCATGCCTTCATCATTACTAGAACGTAGAAAGGATTCCTTGGGGCTCATCAATGTGTGGATCCTGTTCTCTTCTTATTGGTCAGTCTTATGTCCTGATTAGTCTGAGGATATATCTTGTTCTCTACTTATTGGTCAGTCTTATGTCCTGATTAGTCTGAGGATAGATCTTGTTCTCTACTTATTAGTCAGTCTTATGTCCTGATTAGTATGAGGACAGATCTTGCTCTCTTCTTATTGGTCAGACATGTGTTAGAACTGCTGTCAATGACATTGTCAGAACTGTTGTCAATGACATTGTCAGAACTATTGTCAGTGACATTGTCAGAACTGTTGTCAGTGACATTGTCAGAACTGTTGTCAGTGACATTGTCAGAACTATTGTCAATGACATTGTCAGAACTGTTGTCAGTGACATTGTCAGAACTATTGTCAGTGACATTGTCAGAACTGTTGTCAGTGACATTGTCAGAACTATTGTCAATTACATTGTCAGAACTATTGTCAATGACATTGTCAGAACTGTTGTCAATGACATTGTCAGAACTGTTGTCAGTGACATTGTCAGAACTGTTGTCAGTGACATTGTCAGAACTGTTGTCAGTGACATTGTCAGAACTATTGTCAATGACATTGTCGGATCTGTTGTCAATGACATTGTCAAAACTATTGTCAGTGACATTGTCAGAACTGTTCTCGGTGACATTGTCAGAACTGTTGTCAGTGACATTGTCAGAACTATTGTCAATGACATTGTCAGAACTATTGTCAATTACAGTGTCAGAACTATTGTCAATGACATTGTCAGAACTATTGTCAATGACATTGTCAGATCTGTTGTCAATGACATTGTCAAAACTATTGTCAGTGACATTGTCAGAACTTGTCAGTGACATTGTCAGAACTGTTGTCAATGACATTGCCAGAACTATTGTCAGTTACATTGTCAGAACTGTTGTCAATGCCATTGTCAAAACTATTGTCAGTGACATTGTCAGAACTTGTCAGTGACATTGTCAGAACTGTTGTCAGTGACATTGTCAGAACTTGTCAGTTACATTGTCAGAACTGTTGTCATTGACATTGTCAAAACTATTGTCAGTGACATTGTCAGAACTTGTCAATGACATTGTCAGAACTGTTGTCAATGACATTGTTAGAACTATTGTCAGTTACATTGCCAGAACTATTGTCAGTGACATTGTCAGAACTGTTGTCAATGACATTGTCAGAACTGTTGTCAGTGACATTGTCAGAACTGTTGTCAATGACATTGTCAGAACTGTTGTCAGTGACATTGCCAAAACTGTTGTCAGTGACATTGTCAGAACTGTTGTCAATGACATTGTCAGAACTGTTGTCAGTGACATTGTCAGAACTATTGTCAGTGACATTGTCAGAACTGTTGTCAGTGACATTGCCAGAACTGTTGTCAATGACATTGTCAGAACTGTTGTCAGTGACATTGTCAGAACTGTTGTCAGTGACATTGTCAGAACTGTTGTCAGCGACATTGTCAGAACTGTTGTCAGTGACATTGTCAGAACCGTTGTCAGTGACATTGTCAGAACTGTTGTCAGAACTGTTGTCAGTGACATTGTCAGAACTGTTGTCAGTGACATAGCGGCACTCGCTGAAATGGATCAGCTGTTGCTAATGACCACTTAACATTGATCAAAACTGTACACTGACTTTGTGACTGGCTGTACGCCCTGTGAGTCTTCATTCGTGAAACTTTGCTCTTTGAGGAACCAGAAAAACACAGAAATAGAACCAGAAAACGGGTTATAATAAACCACGACCTGCCCAATTTTGGGCCAACTGGCCTTTGTCAAATGTACACAGAATACAACAAAGGACAAATACAGAAAATTTAGAGGGAAAACAGGCTTGACGGAACATCAGGGAAGTCTTCTTGTTTTTTGCCTAAAATGTGTGTATTTGTTCTTTGTGCTCCTTTGTGTACGTTTGACAAAGGCCAGTCGGCCAAAACTTCGCGCCTGTCTTGTTTTTAAAAAAAAATTTTTTTTATTAAGTACGCATTCTTTGTGTGTGTTTTTTTTTCTGGTTCCTATTTCTTTGAACGGTCGCTTTGATTTATTTTATTTTATTTTATTTCATTTTATTTTGTTTCGTTTACTGTTTTTAGTTAGTCGTAAAGCGACGTATGCGAAAGCCAGACTAGTTGGTTAGGATGTTGGACTTAATCCTTTGACTCCCGCACCCTGCAGGAAGCTGGTGGATAGCGTGAGGGAGTCAAAGGGTTAAGTTTTTGTTTTGCTAGCATGATTGACAATGCAGGATTCTGATGGACAGGGTGTGGGAGTCAAAGGGTTAATCAGTAAATCCGAGTGCGATCTTGACTGGGTACCGCCTGGTGGTTAAAAAACGAAAAAAGTATTGCCTGTCTTCCAGGTCAATATTTGTACAGACTTACCAGCACCTAAACCCTCTGTGTGTATACCCATACAGAACATTTAATACACACGTTTAAATTCCTGTAAGCAGTGTCGGTGTCCTGTGACTTTTGAAATGTACGCAGGGTAAAACATAGACTACGAAAGACCTCAGGACCTGACCAGCTCATGGGTTTTTTATGTGCAGGCTTAAGGCTTGTACCATGATCACCGTCACATGACACCTGTGACGTTAGTGCATATGGAATTCATTCCGAGCGCGGAGTCATCATCTTGAGAAACTGAAACTGAAAACTGAAATTGTGGCTTGTGAAAACACGAAAATAGCCAACATTCCTACCCGCTGAAGATGGAGTATGTTGACTGTGAAGAAACACAGCGGTTGCACAGTGTGGACCAAACAATATGTATACACACATTAGCATGATGGTGGTAAACTTCAATTTCATAATTCATATATTCATGATATAGCATCATTTAAAATCCGTGTCTAATTTTTGTTCCCACAAGTAGCCCCCGTCTCTGTCTCTGTCTCTGTCTCTGTCTCTGTCTCTCTCTGTGTCTCTGTCTCTGTCTCTGTCTCTGTCTGTCTGTCTGTCTCTCCTCTCTCTTTCCCTTTTTCTCCTTTTCTCCTCTCTGCACACACACACACACACACACACACACACACACACACACACACACACACACACCACACACACACACACACACACACACACACACACACACACAAGCACGCACGCACGCACGCTCCTCTCTCTTTCTCTCTCTCCTTTTTTCCTCTCTCCACACACATGCACGCACACACGCACACACACACACACACACACACACACACACACGCACGTACGCACACGCATTCACACGCTCACACACACACACACACACCGTACGCGGTCGCGCGCGCGGTCACACATACGCGCACACATACAAACACTCACACACGCGTGCGCGTGCGGACACGCACGCACACACACGCACGCACACCACACACACACACACACACACACACACACACACACACACACACACACACACACACACACTCACACACACACACACACACACACACACACACACAAAATGCATATACAGACGCCAATGGTCGATCTAAATAAGACTCTCCGTTCTAAATAGTGTCCCCATATATCCTTGAAATTAAAAAGGGTTCCCACTGTTCCCACCCCTCGGCACAAAAATTGATTTGAAATCCGAATCCATCCCTGTTTGTTTTTGCTAGTTCTGTTTGTTTGTTTGTCTTCTTCTGTGCGTGTAATATATATTTGTTTGGTTCGATATTATGCGATCACAACGGATTTCTCCTTGAGATATTCGGGCAGCTTTTCTTGCAGATAGCTCGTGGCCTCAGCGGTAGTGTCAAGTTTTTTGTTTCTTTCTTTCTTTTCTTTTCTTTTCTTTTCTTTTCTTTTCTTTTCTTTTCTTTGTTTTGCTTTGCTTTGCTTTTCTTTTCTGGGATAACAGTTTCGAAGACTGTCGAATCATGCTAAGGTTTGGGATAAAAAATCTGAAGACTAGCCATACTCAGCTACCAAACAGACACTACAACAACATACCAAATCGAATTCTGATATGAACATTTCATGAAAACGAATCGGTTTTATTCCAATAAACAACAACAACAACAACAGCAACAACAACACCACCACCAACAACAACAGCAAACAATACGACGCCATAGACATACCAATTTATTAACTTTCTGACTCCCGCACACTATTCACCAACTGCATAAACTAAACCCTTTGACTCCCTCACCCTATCCGCCAGCTTCCAGCAGGAAGCTGGTGGATAGGGTGAGGGAATCGAAGGGTTAATTTTTTGCTTTGCTAGCATGGTTGACAAGGCCGGTGTGCTGGTGGGCAGGGTGCGGGAATCAAAGGGTTAACATTCCCACTTGCAGACACAATCCTGGTAACTTTGGCTCCGATATACATTTCATACACAGCAAAGATACAGAGACACTTTATCGTACTCTTCCTCGAGCCATCACAGTACCCACTATGAAAGTGACCCCAGCATAATATGTATACAAACATAAAAACAAACAAAAATAGCTGGTTGAACCAGTAGGTTATTCCACAGATACCAAAACAACTGTAAGAGTAGCATCTTTGGTATACACTTTTATATCATCGGATACAAACCAAAAACATAGTTGGATAAATAGACAAAACATTCAGTAGATACCAAAGCATACATCATTCAGTAGATACCAAAGCAACAACTAAAGTAATGTGTCGGATCAAACCACTGTATAATCAAATCTGTTATGCATGTATGTATATGTATATATATATATATATATATATATATTTTATATATATATATATATATATATATATATATATATATATATATGTGTGGTGTGTGTGTGTGTGTATGTGTGTGTGTGTGTGTGTGTGTGTGTGTGGGTGGGTGTGGGTGGGTGGGTGTGCGTATGCGTGCGTGTGTGTGCCTGTCTTGTAGTTTTCTGTTACTGGTTTTCTTTCCAAGTTTATAGCTTTTCTATTCATTAGTTTTGTGATTCACTCGTAATTTAAGATTCTGTGGTTCACTGTTTTTCAACCTGGCCTTCCATGATTCCACGATTCATAGTTTTATGATTAGTACTTTAAAAGTTTCTCAGGTTTTATACCACACGTATAACACAGACCAGCTTAAATGTCAATTCACGGTTTGTATTTGAATTTATGATTTATGGTTTTATCTTTATTATTTGTTGTTTTACAAATTTATTATTTATGACTGGCGGTATATTATTTGTTGTTTTACAAATTTATTATTTATGACTGGCGGTACAATTAATTGTTTTACCAGCTCGTTTGTATTTCAGTTTATGACTTACGGTTTTGTCCTCACTATTTGTGTGCCTGTCTGTCTGTCTGTGTCTCTCTCATCGTTTCTCGTCTCAGTCTGTCGTCAGTCTGTCAGTCAGTCTGTTGTCTGTCTGATCTGGTGTGTGTCGTCTCTCTGTCTCTGTCTCTCAATCTGTCTCTCTGTCTGTCTGTCAGTCAGTCTCAGTCCCTGTCTATGTGTCTCTCTCTGTCTCTGTCTCTCTGTCTCTCAATCTGTCTCTCAGTCAATCTGTCAGTCAGTCTCAGTCAGTCAGTCTGTCTGTCTGTCTGTCTCTCTCTGTCTCTCTCTGTCTCTGTCTCTCTCTGTCTGTCTCTCTCTGTCTCTGTCTCTCTCTCTCTCTTGTAGTCTCCACTTTTGCGAATTTTCCAGCTTTATAAAACACGATGACATAATTATTTTTCCCCAATTCACCAGCCCACGAAACACTCTTGTATTGAGAATCTTCAACCACACCAGACACTTGAACAGTGCTGAGAGCATGGTTCATCTGTCAAGACGTCCACTGTATGGTCTAAGATAACGACACTTGCCTAAATCAGCTCTGTTGGTATTCAGGACACACATACGTAGGTTTGAGTATAATAAATCCCCCATAAAGTGTGACCGCCCGCGTACCAGCAACAGGAACCAGAAAAACACGAAAATAGAACCGGAACGGGTATTTGATACAACCAGACAAGACAGCCGCAAATTTTTGGCCAATTGGTCTTTATCCAAAACAAGTGTGACTGCCCGCGTTCAAGCAAACAGGAACCAGAGAAAACAGGAAAAAAGAATGAGGACGCGTGTATTTAATACAACAAGACAAGACAGGCGCAGATTTTCGGCCGACTGTCCTTTGTCAATCGTATGATCACAAACAAACAAACACCAGATACAAAAATTAGGTGAGAAAGACTGAAACTTCCCTGCTGCTTCAAGCTTCGTCCAGTGGGAAGAAAAGGACTCCACTGGGTAGTCTTCCTGGATGTCTTTTTGCTTCGACTTTACCTGGCAAAATTCTTGTCGTTAGGGTTGTCTTGGTGTTGCGGGTTGCATGGCTGATGTCTTTCATATTTGTTGTTGTTGTTGTTGTTGTTGTCAGTTTCTGCCAGCAGTTGACATTGGACTATAAGTTTGTGCAAATACTTTCATTTATTCTTTTATTGGTCCATATGAGTCTGAGAAGCCGCCTGTAGAATCACATCTCTACTGAGATCTTGTTTTTATCTGCTTTTGTGCTTGTCCAGGCTTCAGAGCCATATACCATTACTGGACAGATCAGACAATACAGAGATTTAATTTTGAGGGTGGTTGGTATGCTTAGAACTGTCTTTCCAAATGTTTGGTTGGATCATTTTCTTTCTGTTTTACCATTCCTACTCTGTTTGATGTCTTTCAGTAATACAGGTGCCACCATGACTTTAGCTGAGCCTAAATATTTCAAAGCACTCACTGTTTTAATGCACTTTTTTATTTGAATATCTCGATATGCTTGACATTCTTCTTCTAGATGCATTACTGTTTTCTTTTTGGCATTTAGATTTAGACCTGCCAGATTGTCCGTTCTATGCAGAATTCTTTTCATGCTAGTGGTATTGTCCGACATCAGTGCAGTATCATTAGAAAGTCATAGATTTGTGATGTTTCGACCGCGTAGTTGTATTATCAGCTAAACTGTTTAGATCTGTTCAAAATCTGGACTGCATATGTTCATCCAAAAGGGAACACACAGTTGTTGAGTATGCTTGACTCATTTTCGAGCGGAAAGTGTATTTGTTAACCAGACTAGATCTCAAACCGAACCGGCAGCTGATTGGTTGATATCGTTAACAGTAACCAATCATACGCCGACCGAGACTTTAGTGCAGACACCGATATAGGGATCGTCTGCCAGTATATTGTCAATAGGGATCGTCTGCCAGTATATCTTCAGCGAGAGCGAAATAATAGGCTTCACGTCTTTGATTATTATATGTATACAACTAGGCAATGAACGAGCGTCAGTTTGTTTCATCATGTTTTATTCGTTAGATTCGACTCGGAGCAGTGTCAACCAGGCTGGTCCGTTTCTTTGGGTGATATTCATGGTATTCACATTCACGCCTCCAGTCTTTACTGTTCTGTCGGTCTGTGTGCATGTGTGGGTCTGTCTGTCAGTGTTTGTCTGTATGTGTTGTTGGGGGGAGGGGGTGCGTTTGTGTGTTGGTACGTGTCCACTCGTTTAGACCGTATATGTGTGTGTATAATTCAGTTTGGACCCAACCATGCTGTCATTCTCAAACACACATACACCGGACACACTCAAAACGTCTGCATTGTGAAAAATGTCAGCAGTCGGGTAAACCAGTCAGCTGCCGGTTCGGTTTGAGATGTAGTCGCATGTGTATTTGTTGGGTATGAGGCAAAGGAAGTTACTCTACGTCACTGTTCTGTTATCACGTGCTAGTTTCTTTATTTGCACTGGCTGGTTGGTGTTGTTCCTAGCCTATATCGGAAAGAAAGAAGGTCTATAACATGGCCTGATCGTCTTGTTTGTTGTTGTTTTGTTTTAAATCAAATTAATTTTCATTGTGTGCTGAAGGGACTACTTTTTATTGCTCTAATTGTTTGTAGATGCCTCAGGGATGAACGGAAGGGTGCGAGAGTGGGAAGGGGCGAGATGGGGGTGGGGGTGGGGGATGGGGCAAGGCAGAGATTGAGATTGAGTGCGGAAGGTAACGAATCACTATATAAAATTAACGTGTAGACGTAAAAACGATGGATCTTTCTTCGTTTTGATTATTGTTTGTTTGTTTGTTTTATCACGTTTAAATCATATTAATTTTGTGTTTTACAAAAGAAGAGGTACTTGGATGGCAGCCAGTGAATATTGAAATATTTATGTGTGTATACATATGCGTGTATATATATGTATATATGTACATACACACACACACACACATACATGCATACATACGTAAATTAGGTCAAGGTTGTGTCATAACCTTGATATTGGACTGGAGTGCAGTGGTAGATGCTGTGGATTCCAGCGTTTTTGGGGGGTAGCATTATGAAGGCTGTGCCCATCTCTTCTCCTTTGCTGCTTGACTTTTCTTGACTTTGAAGAAGGTCAGGTATCCAATTACAGCTGGGTAGACTTGGGGAGGCTGCCTGCAAAGTTATAGTCCTCCTGGTTTTATTCCGATCCTTGCAGACTTGTGTAGGCGGTTTGCGAGGCGAATGTTTTACATCTGTGTCAACCAGCTTGCATTTACTTTTATATAGATACACAAACACAGCAAGCTAGCAAGCAAGCACACACACACACGCGCGCGCACACACACACACACACACACACACACACACACACACACAACACAAACACACACACACACAAACACAAACACACACACACACACACACAACACACACACACGCGCGCGCCGCGCGCGCACACACACACACACACACACAACACACAAACACACACACACACACACACGCAAACACACAAACACACACACACACACACACACACAAACACACACACACACACACACAAACACACACACACACACACACACACACACACAAACACACACACACAAACACACACACACAACACACACACACACACACACACACACAACGCACACGCACACGCACACACACACACACACACACGCACGCACGCACAGAGCCTTGTGTAAGTTATAATCCTCTCCCACCCCGCAAACTCAACCCTCACCGCTTTTGTGTTCCCGCAAAAGGGGAAACTATTATAGAAGCAACGACATCATCATCATCATCATTATGAATAACAACAACAACAACAGTCCTGTCTCTGTACATTTTGTTTGTGTATGAGCGTATTTCATGATTTAGTCAACAATGGCTAAAAAAGCAAAAGATGTGACCACGTGAATATTTTATTGTAACTTTGCAGTATCACTGAACTTTCAGATCGGGGAAAATTTATGGCAGCTTCCGTTGCCACCAATTGTGTCAATTGGTCTTGTGTCGTCAGTAAAATATGCGTTCTCGTTCTCTTGTAATGTTTCTGGTTTTAATATTATTGCCAAATATGCTAACATCAACAACCATTTTTGGTTGTAAGGTCATTGACTGGACACTGAGACACTGAAAATAGGTCACCCCCACTGAAATATCGGTGTTCCTCACACTGTTTAGTTATATCTCGGATCCAGATCTGGCACACATGAGTCTACGAAAGGTGTAGGGTTCATCTATAGATACGGGTGTGTGTGTCCAGTCTTCCTGCAAGTGTGTGCCATATCTTAGGGTCTGTCAACACACGTTCATGTGTCCCATTTCTTCGTCTGTTTTTCTCACCCCAACCCCCCTCCTACCCCTCCCCAACCCTCAACCTTCCCACATCTTTCTGTCCTCCACCGTCCTTCGTCTTGAACCCAGCTTACCCCCCAGCCTTTTCCTCAAAGCATTCATATGCCCTTTTTCTTTCTCTCCCCCCCCCCCCTCCTTGCTTTTCATGTTTTATTTCGCCTCCTAGTTGTGTTGAAGGGAGTTTTTCCTTGGCCAATGCCAGGCTAGCCTGGGGCCAGTTTCAGACAATAATTACAATCTTCTTTCACCGTCAGCTCTATCCGCTTTGCTTACGCTTGGCGGGGCCTGTTGGGCCCAAACACACAGACCCAGCTCTAGAGTTGGGAGGGCTTCGGGCCATCGTGCTGTGTTTTGCCCCTACACCGCCTCAGTGGGCTGTCACAGCTCAGAACATGTCCAAACAGCTCAACCGACACGGAATTCATGTTCACCGGTATTAATTTGCGATATGCCCCATACAGCACAAATGGACGACGGTAGGAGGGATGAAGAAAAAAAAAATGTAGTGTTTGTGAAAAGGGGATGTTTTTTTTGGGGGGGGCCGTGATGCTTCGAAGCTTCTTGTATTGCACTTTTTTTTTTAAACGCAGTGTACATCCATCATTTTTGTCTGCGAAACTCAGGATAAGGGCTGCAATCTACCACTGCCCCCTTACCCCCTTTTTCTGATAATGGTAAACTGCCCCTCCCCCCTTCCATTCCTCCCAGTCCGTGGACAACCGGAAGAGTGCTGGCTGTGATGTAAGCGAAACTTTGTTCTCGTCATTCGTTGCCATGGAATTGCGCGCGCAGGCCGGAAACGCCTATGGCTGTTCCAGCAGCTGCCGCGCCGGAAGGACTTCGGGTAGAGTCTGTCAGTCCTCCGTCATCACAGAGAGAGAGAGAGAGAGAGGGAGGGAGGTCAGAGAGAGGCCAGAGAGAGAGAGAGAGAGAGAGAGCATTCGGACATCGTCATCACAGTTAGGGGTGATGGAGGTGAAGAGGTTGACGTAGGGCGTTCAGTTGGGAGAGTAATTGACCCTTTGACTCTCACCTTATCCACCAGTTTTCCCCGACAGAGTGGGGGAGTTGCAATGTTTTGCCATCATGTTTTGCTTGCGATATGGTGCTGCACAGTCTGCACACGCTGTCTCCGTTCGGCGTGCGTACTGGAAGTTTTCATGTTTCCATAAGCCATCACTGATACGACTTAAGAGATCTCTGACGCACTTATTTGATATTCTGTATAAACACAAGAGGGGGGGGGGGGGGGGCGGGGATGTCGCTAGCAGGTCTGCACACGTTGACCTTGGAGATCAGAAAATAAATTCTCCATCCTTTACTCACACCAGGCGGAGGTGTCTAGGTGGATCGAACCCACGACCTTCCGAATGGAAACCCGACGTTTTCCTTCTTGACCACCACGCCCGTCTGTAGGGAAGTGAACGGATGGGGGGTGGGAAGGTGGGGGGGGGAGGAGGGGAGAAAAAAGGCCATATTACAGATCAGTGGTGGAGGTGGGCAGCAAAAACAGCGGTGAGCGGTGAAGTTCACCCTTATTGTTCAATTGTCACGCCAACATCTACCAACGTCTTTGATCCGTGGCCTGCGGCGCTCTACTCGGGCCCCTGAATAAGGATAATTAAATAAAAGTGGTTGAGCCCAACTGCACGGCATGACGGGCCAGAAAAGAAAGTGGAGAATCTCTCCTTGCCACGTATTGTAGATTCAAAGCCCCTTACTTCTGCCCGCCCCCCGGGCACACACAGGGGCTCATGTACGACTGTGCCAGTTCGAGGCATTATGGCGGAAGGAAAGGAGAGCTTTTCAATTCTCCATTTTCTTCTTTCCTTTCTCCCCCTCCTCGCTCTTCCACGCACAAGATGATCGCGGTGGCGTTGAATAGAGGGGGGGAAAAAAATAAAAAAATAAAAATAAAAAAAAGCGCCAGTTGTGGTGGCACATGACCGCCTCGGGCTACGTCAAGCAAATGGAGAGAGTCTTGGTACGTCCCTGGGGCACAATCATCTGCTTTCAGATCAACTTGTCAAGCTGAGCGGAAACACGCAGATGCAGCCTTTCGGGGGATTGACAAGGGGATGGGGTGGGGTGTGGGTGGGGGTGGGGTGGTGATGAGAAGAACTAGAAGGGTGGAGTGGTTCGAAGCCCCCAGGGGCATACCGTGTTTTGGTGCATAAACATGGTGAGGAGGGTGGGGGTGAGTACAGGGTAGAGGATAGGGGAATGGAGGTGGGGGGGGGAGGGGGACGAATCAGGCCAGAAACATAGATAAGGACGATACGTAACCGGCTCTTGATCTACTGCGCGCTCTGTCTGCCTGCCTGCTTGTGGGGGCTTGTTGTACTGTTGGAACTGTGTAGGAGTTTGGAGTCTTCTGGCTTGTTTGGACGGTTCCGAGTGCCAGTGCGCTAGACCCATACCTGCTGGTAGACATCAGGAGGGAAATGCGACCTTTTAAACACTGACATCACCAGAATGACTGGAGCATTAACCCTTCGACTCCTGCACCCTATCCACCAACTGCAGAAACTTAACCTTTTGACTCCCTCGCCCTGATAGGGCAAGGGAATTAAAGGGTTTAGCTTTTGCTTTGCTAGCATGGCTGAAAATGCAGGATGCTGGTAGACGGGGTATAAGAGTCAAAGGGTTAAGATGAGCGGCGAACAAGCCAACTTTTAGCGATGGAATTGAACTCGAGACATGGAAATCTTTAGTCCACGGCTCTCTAGATAAAAAGAAAACGACCAAAAAGAGTCAGCTAGCCAGGCTGCGTGAAACAGAACACATGACCCCTGAGATATAAGGAAGGACCTCCTAACTACACCGGCTTACAAGGCGTTGTTCGTTGTCACAATCATTATCACTTGGTAGCGTCTCTTTATGTCACCGTGTCTGTGTGTCACAGGTCCACACAGTGTGTTACCGTGTGGACCTATATTTTACCGTGTCTGTATGCCACCGATTTTTTGTTTTTGTTTTTATTTTTGTTTTGTTTGTTTTTGTTTTTTATTTTTTGTTTTGTTTTGTTTTGTTTTGTTTAGTTTTTTGTCTAAGGGGAATTTTGTATGTCATCGTGTCTATACTATCACCGTTGGTATTAGGTACTAGGGGTATTCCATTGTGGTTTGGGATTTCTTCAGAGGTGTTGTAGCTGTTCTGGGATGTTCCAGAGGTGTTCTGAGGGTGTTCTGAAGGTCTTAACACCTCTAGAGTACCACTGGAACACCCCAAAAGACACCTAGAAAGTGACTCATAGACACGATGATATGTAGAGTCTTCATTGAAAAAGAAAGGTGGCATATGGACACAGTGACATATGGAGCCTTCGTTGAAACAAAAACTTGACACAGAGAAATGGTAACACGCCCTGCTTTCGTTGGAACGGAGAGTGGGGGATTTAAAACGTGACACATAGACACAGTGACAGTAGACATGGTGACATATACTCGGTTGCAATATAACCCTCGTTGAAACAAAAAGATGGCATGTAGACATAGACATGACGACTTAAGGACACAGTCATATTGTGAACTCTCATTGAAACAAAAAGTGACATATAGACTCAATGACATACAGAGCTCTCATTGAAATAAAAAGTAACATATGGACACGATGACTTACAGAGTTTCGTTGAAACGAAAGGTAACATATAGACACAATGACATACACAGATTTCGTTGAAACGAAAGGTAACATATAGACACAATGACATACAGAGCTTTCGTTGAAACGAAAGGTAACATATAGACACAATGACATACAGATTTCGTTGAAACGAAAGGTAACATTAGACACAATGACATACAGAGCTTCGTTGAAACGAAGGTAACATATAGACACAATGACTACACAGATTTCGTTGAAACGAAAGGTAACATATAGACACAATGACATACAGAGCTTTCGTTGAAACGAAAGGTAACATATAGACACAATGACATACACAGATTTCGTTGAAACGAAAGGTAACATATAGACACAATGACATACACAGCTTTCGTTGAAACGAAAGGTAACATATAGACACAATGACATACACAGCTTTCGTTGAAACGAAAGGTAACATATAGACACAATGACATACACAGATTTCGTTGAAACGAAAGGTAACATATAGACACAATGACATACACAGATTTCGTTGAAACGAAAGGTAACATATAGACACAATGACATACACAGCTTTCGTTGAAACAAAAAAGTGACATATAGACACGATGACATACAGAGCTGACTCCTCAAGTAGAGAACAGAATGAATGGCAACACTGGCCAAATAGATTTGTAAATTGTTGGCGGTTTGTTCTGCTCCATTTCAAACGATTCCAAAGTCGTAAAAGATGACAGCTAAGAAATGCCCCGCGATGATATCATAACTGAAGGGCCAACTGATTTGCAGGCCGTTTGTTCGGCAGTCTGGGTTTGTAGAATGAGATCGATGGGCGCGAAAGTGAAATGGATAAGACGTCGGACTTCGGTTCGAGGGTTTGGGTTCGATCCTGTGTGTGTATCTCCCGCCTTGTGGGAAAAGGGTGGAGATTTTTCAGTTCCTGTTTACAGACTTGTTAGCGCCTCACCCATTTCGCATGTTTTGTACGCACACAGATCATCAAAATTTCAATACGTACGTTAAAAGTTCAAGCAAGTCATGTCCGGAGACTTATGGAAACATGAAAACATCCACATGTACGACCACCAAAGACGGAGTATGCAGACTATGCAGCAACATATTGCTTGCACAGTGTGGACACAGCAACTTGCATATAAGCAATAAATGAATACATAGATAAATAAATAGATAAATACAGGAGAATTTCAGAATTCCGTCAACCTCTTAGTCAGGATTAGGTTTTACTAGTTATCTTTTGCGTTATTATTATTGTATGTACATAATACGACATAATTCTCCGTCTAAAGCCGTTTTCTTGCTTTCCTCCTCCTTGTGTCTTGTCCTACCACCAAGTTCTTGTAATGTAAAAACGCGGACTGTTTGTTGAGATCTTTAGCCCCGGGGGTTATACGTTCTGCCGCTATGTACACGTCCTTGTTCTTACACGCAGTTAAGTGAAGCGAATGTCGAAAGTTCATGGCATTGCCTTTGGCAGTCACGGTAAGAGACAGAGAAGGGTGACTAGGTGTGGGAAGGGGGATGGGGGTAGGGGGGACGCAAGAAGACCATAGGTGGTGATGATGGTCATCATTTGTATGTTTTCTCAAAGTTAAAGAAAAGATTACACGTTTATGCTGTATGTTGCTTTTCTGTGCCCGTGCTTTTAAGTTGCTAGTTGTCTGGTCACATCAACTACAAAACATTTAAATTTTTTTCAACTTTGGATGAACCGCCAAACTAAGACTAAACCCCGTATTTGATACGAGCTGTACAAAATTCAGTGATACCGGCAATAACGATATCGGAATAGTGTGGGCGTACGCTTCGTCGCTAGTGCTGAAATTATTTTTGGTTTGAACATAGTTGATGGTTATGAAAATCAAACGCCACAAAAAATTGTATTGATATTGTCATTGAACACCGACTTTAGAACTGTAAACTAAACTGTAGTATGTATGGCTTCATTTGTAGTTTAAAATTGGGATCAGAATTTAAAGTTTGTACAAAGAGTCTTCGTACTCAAACAACTACGTATGCGCATCATCCAGATCTTCCAGTAATAATGTGGAAAAGTTCTAGAGCATTTGCAAGGTCTTGCTTGAGCCCTCAGTGTGTCACAGACTGTCACAGTCTATGCACACACACACTGAAGACTCAAGTCACATCTGTCACATCAAGTCACAACACATCTGTCCCCAAAACTGAGTTTCATTCAACGTCTAAAATAGAAATTATTTATCGATCTTATAAAGGGAACTAAAGAGGATTCATAGCAATCGGCCAATTTGCAAGCGGTAATTTGAAAGACCCTTGAAGGTTACTTGAAATTGTTTTATCCCTTCAGTCTAACCCCTCAAAACAAGATCGGCTGGTACCAAATTGGATTAATAGTTTGTTTTATTGACCTTACGTTTCTCTGTAGCTTTCTGTTCTAAATCAGGTGATTTCCACACCTACCCACGACAGTCACGAACGTTTCCCCTGTCCATTTCATTCACACTTTACCAAACAAGGTGCGAAAATACGTTAACATTTTGATTGCCTTACTTTCCTTTGTAATCTATTGGCGTCAGTAGTTATTAAAATGTAGTGATTTATTGTTAACGTATTTCTTTGATGCCTTACTTTCCTCTGTAATCTATTGGCGTCAGTAGTTATTAAATGTAGTGATTTATTGTTAACGTATTTCAACACAGAGATGATAATCTGAATCTTTCTAAGGCCTGGACAAGGTTTGGAGATGGAATGGGCGGTACCTCTTCACTGTATCATAGAATACTTGAGTTCATACCTCGAGAATGACTTATATTGCGATTAGTAGCAAGCAGGACAGTTTTCATATTGTAGGCTGAGATTGAACTCAAGACGATTGATTTTTTAATCCAAATTCCTGTCAGATGATGTGGGATTGGCTTTGAGACATCAGACCTTGAACCTACGAGCCTGTCGTGGTAGTTTCTTTGCTGTCATTGATAATGGGCTGGGTGATTCTTGTGATAAAACCGTGGATCTGAGGTTCGATGTCACGTAATCCTAGTTGGCAACATAACTTTTTGCTTATCCATCTAAATGCTCCAATCATTGTCATGGTGTTGGTCAGTATTTTGTAGGACCTGTTTTCGCTCCCCCCCCCCCCCCACTCCTACACACAGCCTTCGTTTTTAAGACCCAGCGTGAAGGGTTTCGTTAGGCTGAAAGAATCTGCAGCTAATAGCAGGTGGCAGATTGAGTGGAACGCATATGGTATTGACCGATTGTGTTGACACCATCTTCAGTAAACTCTAAACTTTGATCCAGCCTGTTTGCTAGCACGTACATTACCAAACAAATCATCAAAATAGCTACGCTGTTTAGGCCAGCTAACTCTGGTCAGAGAATGAACAGTTCTGTCTTTCTGCACGGACCTGTAGAAAACGTCTTGCATGAAATGAATTCAAAGGCCGCCTCTCTGCAACTGTCGAGATGAAATTTTTGACAGGTGAAGATGGAACTGACAGCACTCAGGGACTGATCTCTGAACACTGCCGTTATATCGAATGTAGCAGCTTTGTTGGAAACTGTCGGCCACAAAAGTTGCGCGGCAGTGACATGCAACCATTTCGCCATCTAGACAATCATGCACCTGCTCCACTGATGGCATCATAGAAGGGAGACAGCCGGCTAGAAAAGCGCTGTGCACATTGTACCTTGTTCGTCATTGCGCTGTAGTCGGACTCGCCCGGCAGTTTTCTTCTAGAGTTGTGCCCCCCGGGGCGACGTCAGGCGGCGCTGTGTAGTGGCCCCGTCTATATCCGGCACGGGTCCATAATGGGTCCTGTGCTTATGTAGGATCTTTTCTCCCCCAGCCCTGTTATTTCCCCATGACAGAGAGGGGGGACAGAACGGGCCCCGAGGCCACGTCAGGAGAGCAGAGGGCGTGGCTTTGGCTCTGAGACTGTAGAGAAACCACAAAGCAGGGGAAGGAAGGGGTGGAAAGAGAAGGGTAGGAGATAAGTATCAAGTACAATCAGCCTTGTACTTCAGTCTAGGTCGTTCATTGTGAAGTCCCACTGTTGCCCCAAGCACCTTGGCTAAGCTTCTGACAGACCTGCCTCAGCCTCTGTCTGGCCCCAGCTCTCAACTCTTAGGCCCCGACGGGCCCCCATTTTGTTAATGCCAGCCCTGGTCTTCGTTCCACCCCAGTCCCCTGACACGGCTCACCAGTTCCCAAAAGACAGGGGAGGGCCTTGGCCTGAGGGCAAAAGACCAGCAACTCCTCCGTTTCGTAATGGGACACACTATATACTACAAGGCGCGAGTGGTGGTCATTAAAATCTGCCGTCTGTACTGGATCCAAAAAAATAGCAGTGGTATTTTGTTATTAAGGGAGAGAATTATTTGCCTGAGGCTGGTTGTCTGAGGCCTGCCTGACCAAGCCTGTTCAACAGGTGGACCGCTAAGACCGCAGGCCAGGATTTATCCCGCTGACACTTTACTTATGAGTCAGGGGTTTGGACAAATCAAGCTCGGCTAAAAGCGGATTATTGAGACGGGGGGGAAAAAAACCAAGACACTGATGTTGGAGGTCGGTGACGATGGTAAAACTTAACTAACACCCCCATTTCTCACAAAACCTCAGCACATATATTTGAGCATCTATTGTATGGTTACAATCACGTCTTTTGCTGTCCACTGACGTGTAGCAGTTGTCACGTCTCCAGGCAGAGACTAAAGCAGGCCTCTATAGCTCAGTTGGTTGAGCGTCAGGTTCACAATGTAATGGTTGTGGTTCGAATCCTGCGGTGCGCTACATTAAAACTGGCCTCACTGTCCCATCTTAATTAAATCATCATCGTTGTTCTGGTGATGTTGGTATAGGATTAGATAAGCCCCCTTTCCCCCATTCCCTGGGATAGTTATCCCCGTGGGCTATATCACCTGAGGTGGGTGCTGACGTGAAAACTGAACCAAATCAATCGATCAAAAAACTAAAGATTACTGAGTGGCCAGAGGGGGACGATTCTTCCGCTTTTCTCTTTTCTTTAAACTTTTAGTTGGGTTGGACCTCAAGCCCTTGCTAGCTATACTTACTCAAGTAAGTCCTGAGAGACTGAGTAGTGAAACTGAAGGTTACAATGTTTCCTGAAAGGGACGACTCTTTTCATTTACAGCTTAAGTTAAGTAGGACCTTAAGACAACATCAGAATGGATGGTTTATGCACAGGCTTATGGTATTTGCTAAGATTGTCTCGAAATTTTCTGTAATATGTTACTATGTGAACTTAGCCCTTATTGTGGAATTTTCTAAGCGCGCTAACGTCATTTTGAAAATAATTGAAAAAAAATGAAACTTTTCATCAACATATTGTATTTATTTATTTATTTATTTATTTGTTTATCTATTTGTTTTTTGTCTCGTCACACTGTAATACTGGTATGTCCGAGAGGGACCACAAACAAACTTAGACAAATCGGGTTTTAGTCCGAGTGGCACAGCAGCTCGCCGTCAAAACCACTCATGCGAGGGACAATGATTTAGCCCTAGTGGGAATAGCCCCAGTGGATCCTCCCCGGATGGAATAGGTCCGACTTCTTCTGCCTTCTCTTATTCTGTCTGTCATACTTACTGTTGCCTGCGTGTGTCCTAAACTTCTCCCCTCGTCTTTTAGTCACAGTGCACATGGGATGTTAATCCTTCAGAAGGGGGGGGGGGGGGGGGGCGGAGAGAGAGACAATGACAATGACAATGACAATGACGGTAAAAGCTATTGGCTAGAAACCATTTTTCAAACTTGCCGTTGCTATTCTATACACAGGAGAGAGAGAGAGAGAGAGAGAGAGAGAGAGAGAGAGAGAGAGAGAGAGTGTGTGCTAGTGTATATGTGCGTGTGCGTGTGTGTGTGTGTGTGTGTGTGTGTGTGTGTGTGTGTGTGTGTGTGTGTGTGTGTGTTATGTGTGTGTGTGTGTGTGTGTGTGACATGTATATGTATGGGTACGTGAATGAGCTCCTGCTTTCTAGCCTGAATGCACGAGTTTGGGCCTACCTTGCGAACTTTTGTGTATGCAGCTCCCAGTTCACCTATTTCTGAATGGTTTACCTGACTATAAATGGATACCTGAGTACATAATTAATAAGACCTGACTTTATAAATGGGTACTTGACTGTATGAGTGGGTACCTGTCTTTAAAAATTGTACCTGGCTCTGTAAATGCGTACCTGGCTGTATAAATGGGGACCTAACTCTGTAAATGGGAGCCTGGCTGAATGATTATTCAAATACGTACGCGACTCTGTAAATATTTGTGTGACTGTATAAATGGTGACTGATTCTGTACGTGATATCTAATGGTGACTGATTCTGTACGTGATATCTGACTCTGCAGATGTCTACACTGTAAATCGGTGTCTACTTGACCCATTAAATGTCTACCTGTCTCTGTAAATGGTATCCGATTCTGTAAATGGTACCCGACTGTGTAAATAGGTGCCTGACTGTCTACTTGACTCTGTTTAGAACAATGTTGGAGAATATCAAAGGAAATAAGAGGGAAGCAGGGAGAATTTTTAATATTAACCAAAGAACATAACTCTTGAGAGTTACGTAGGAATTATCTCCCATGTTGTAGAACTTCTCAAATCTAACACAGTTTGCGCTACCCATTCAGCTAGCATAGAAGCAGCTACAAAGCACAAAAACTGTAAGCTCAGAATATTCCTCAAAAAAGAAATGCCAAGCCTACCTTTATACTCTGCAACTACCCTACACACAACTATGAGAGAGGAGAAAAATACATACAATATATTGGTCTTATATTCAAGATTGACATAATCTTTTATTCTTCAACTGACCAAACACACACACATAGACAAGACAAAACATATACAGGGTTGCTTCCAAGGCATATAGGTAATATCAGTTTGAGAAGTTCTACAACATGGGAGATAATTCCTACGTGACTCTCAAGAGTTATGTTCTTTGGTTAATATTGAAAATTCTTTCTGCTTCCCTCTTATTTCCTTTGATATTACCTATATGCCTTGGAAGCAACCCTGTATATGTTCTGTCTTGTCTGTGTGTGTGTGTTTGGTCAGTTGAAGAATAAAAGACCTTGTCAATCTTGAACATAAGACCAATATATTGTATATATTTCTCTCGTCTCTCATAGTTGTGTGTAGGGTAGTTGCAGAGTATAAAGGTAGGCTTGGGCAATTCTTTTGTTTTTTTGAGGAATGTTCTGAGCTTACGGTTTTTGTGCTTTGTAGCTGCTTCTATGCTAGCTGAATAGGTAGCGCAAACTGTGTTGGATTTAAGAACTTTTACAACATGGGAGATAATTCCTACGTGACTCTCAAGAGTTATGTTCTTTGGTTAGTGTTCGAGAAGGTAAAGAAGCAAACGAGATGAATGGGGGTGGGGGGTGGGGGGTGGGGATGGGGGGTAGCTGTTAGAAAGCTGATCCGATAGCGGTGCAGTCTTTACCACATCACTCCCTAACGACCTTCTGATTATGGGTCCCAATTTTTACCTCTGCCTTTTCCGTGTATTCCTATATTGGAGGCACGAATTTTTCCGAGTGGTCCTCAGTTAAATTGACCAGTATTGACTGGTATAATACACAGCCTTCTCCTTTTTGATCTATAACATACGAGCGCATGACTTTACATAGCCTGTTATCTATACACACGTGCGCGCGCTCATACACACACGCGCACAGAAAACACACACACACACACACACACACACACACATGTACACACACACACACACACACACATGTACACACACACACACACACACACACATGTACACACACACACATGTACACACACACATACACACACATACACACACAACGTACTCACACAAACACACACCACACACACATATCCTCTGGGCTTTGTGACACATGCATAGAGCGCGAGGAAACCCTACCCCCATCCCCTGCCCGCTCCCTGAGGGGTTCAGCACCGAGAAGTCCGCAACGTTTTGCTGGAGGCAGGGAACACGTGGTGTGGATACTGGGCCCTGGTATTGGTGACGGGTGTGTGTAGCTGTTACCTGTGGTATCACTGAACGAAATGCCGGGAGAGTGAGATGAAAGTATCTGTGGAATTGTTATGAAAATAGGAGTGACATCACTGTTATTGCATGTCATGCTATCGTAATTGATCGTTGTAGGCCCCGCACCCTGTCCATCGACTGCAAAAAACTTTAACCCTTTGACTCCCTCACCCTATCCACCAACTATCCTGCAGGAAGCTGGTGGATAGGGTGAGGGAAGCAAACGTTGAAGTTTTCAGGAAGCTGGTGGATAGGGAGGGAGAGTCAGGGGGGGTTAAGCTTCTGTTTTTCTAGTACGGTTGACAGTGCAGGGTGTTGGTGGACAGAGTGCTGGAGTCAAAGGGTTAAAGTGCCATGAGTCATGGGTTCGATTATCAGATGGCCACAGTTTTTGTTTTGTTTTTTTCTTTTTTGTTTCCACGGACTGACTGACTCTTTTGATAAAGCCGTGGACTCATTATTTCATGAAATCACAAGGCAAAAATGACCGCCCAAGTTCAAGGAAATAGGAACCAGAAAAAACAAAAGCGGAATGAAAACGCATACTTGATATACGTATGGAAGAAAAATGTATAAATGATTTGATGAACGCAGTCTTTCAGATACATACTCACGCACAAGAAAGCTAACAGTATACAAAAGTAAACATACTCACATACACACGCACACACATATACATATAGAGGGAAGGAGGGGTCACTGACTTGTGCAATAAAGCAGCAACGTGCAGAATTAAGTAGATCTTTACGGTTTTCATATACAAGATATAATCAGTGTGCGGTTTGTATCTAGATACACTCATAAAAACTCTGCATACACGTGTGCGTGCAAACTCACACTCTCACCACACGTACACACACTCACACTCACTCACACACTCCACACACACACACACACACACAGACAACACACACACACACACACACAACACACACACACACACACACACACACACACACACACACACACACACACACACACACACACAACACATCACATCACACTCTTTTATCTCATTCTTTCTCTACTAACAACAAATAATATATATATATATTTAGTTGTGTGTGTGTGGTTGTTGTGTGTGTAATATATATATATATATATATATATATATATAGTTGTGTGTGTGTGTGTGTGTGTGTTGTGTGTGGTGTGTGTGTGTGTGTGTGTGTGTGTGTGTTGTGTGTGTGTGCAATGCGACTGTATGTCATAAGAATCCAAAATAATCCCATATCACAAATTGTTCGAAAAAACTTGAAATAACTATCAACAATTAACGATTTCACATATTGCCGGCATCAACATTCAGTGAGCAACATTAACCCTTTGACTCCTGCACCCCAACCACCATCTGCAAAAACTTAACCCTTTGACTCCCACACTCTATCCACTGGCTTCCTGCAGGTTAAATATTTGCTTTGCTTGCATGGTTGACAATACAGGATGCTGGTGGACAGTGTGCAGGAGTCAAAGGGTTAAGAAGAATCTTAGTTTTTCCCAGATGGAGGTAGTCACAGACACGTTCAGCAAATTGTCCTCAGTAGACATGTCACTTAGTTTTAACATATCGTTTTCAGACCAGTGAACTGTTGAAGGTTTATATTGTTCCTGAATCTTTTCGTTTCAGTCTTGTTTCTTTGTACGTACATGTACTACAACTGTGTAGGAAGTTTTCGTCTTCATTCACACCTCAAACTGTATGGGCCTGTCTGTGTGTTTATGTGTATATATGCGGGGTTGGGGTTGGGGTGAATGTGTGAGGGGGGAGAGAGAGCGAAAGAAGAGAGAGAGAGAGCGAGCGAGGAGAGAGAGAGAGAGGAGCGAGCGAGCGGAGAGAATTGGGAAGGGGGATGCCAACCTTCTAGCCCAGAGTTTCTTTGTGGGCTTTGCATAATCGTATCGACATAAGAGAAAAAACACGGAACGCAGAGTACTTCATTGCCTTTGCTTATGTAAACACTGCAGAAGCCTGAGGCTTTATGGTGTATCAAAAACACATGAAGCTATTTCAACACGAGGGGTGGGGGAGGGGGGGATTACCTGTATTCTTCCGTAAACTGTGTGCATGAGCATGTACGTCTGCAATGCTGCCCTATTAATAAAGAAGTGTGAAAAGAAATGCTTAAGCGATATGTTTTATAAGCTTACTGTTGCAATCGCATGTCAGCTATCAAAAAGAAGTACTCTAACAAACTATATTTTCTAACTTCACTGTTGTAGTCGCTTATCATTTTATGTATCAGTGTGAAAGCAAATGCTTATTGTTATAGCTTTGTTGTTGTAATCGCATATTATATGTCAATGTAAAAAGAATAGCTTAAAAACATATTTTACGAGTACTTTTACTGTTATGTTGCATATCATATAATATCACTTATACTGGCATGACTTCATGAAACATTGTCATGACAAAGACCATCCATGGAAATGAATGAAACTTGTGATCATTATTTCATATCACCGGCACACTTATACACTACCTTCTCTTCTTGGAGTTTAACGTTATAGTAAGAAATTTTGATACATTTTTGTAACAAGGAAGTGACTGACAGTTCACATTTTTGTAACAAGGAAGTGACTGCCAAGAACTGTATTTTCAAGAATAGATACAGTTACACGTCCTCGGTGGTCTTGCGACAATAAAAACAAACATTGTTTGCCTTGCGACGATAAAAACAAACATTGATTGCCTCGCGACGATAAAAACAAATTTACAGAGTAAAAAACAAAAACAAGCAAACAACAACAACAAAAAAGCATTTACAAGTCAGAGTTTGCAGTCTGGTGTGCTGTTCACAACACAAACGAAATAGAAACTTCTGAGACAAACGCTGAGAAAAAAGAAAGACATAAAGATAGAAAAGAAAAAGGCAGGGGAAATGGGGAGGAAGAAAGATGTTAGGTGACTTTCCCAGATCCTCATAGACACTCCAGACATTCCCAGACACTGCAAACACTCCCAGATACTTCCAAATATTCCCAAACACTCCAGACTCCCAGACAGTCCCAGACATTCCAGCTCTTTCAGACATTCCAGACATCCACTCCCCTCCCCTTCAGGCATTCCAGACCTACCAGACACTCCGATACATCCAGACACTCCGGCACTCCAGACAACCCAGACTCTCCCAGACTCTCCAGACACTCCTGACATTCCAGACACTCCCGGCACTCCAGACAATCCAGACTCTCCCAGACTCTCCAGATCCTCCAGACACTCCTGATCCTCCCGACAGTCCAGACTACTCCAGACACTCCAGACCCCCAAAGACCTTCTCAGACACTCCAGACCATCCAGACACTCCAGACCATCCAGACACTCCAAACATCCAGACACTCCAGACCATCCAGACACTCCAAACATCCAGACACTCAAAACCCTCCAGACCATCCAGACCCTCCGGATACTCTAGACCATCCAGATACTTCAGACCATCCAGACACACCAAACACTCCAGACACTCCAAACCCTCCAAGCACTCCAGACACCCCAGACCATCCAGACACTTCAAATATCCAGACCATTCAGACCATCCAGACACTTCAAATATCCAGACCATCCAGATCATCCAGACCACCCAGACACTTCAAATATCCAGACCGTCCAGACCATCCAGACACTCCAAACATCCAGACCATCCAGACACTCCAAACATCCAGACCATCCAGACTATCCAGGCACTCCAGACACTCCAAACACCCAGACCATCCAGACACTCCAAACACTCAGACCATCCAGACCATCCAGACCATCCAAACATCCAGACCATCCAGACCATCCAGACACTCCAAACACTCAGACCATCCAGACCATCCAGACACTCCAAACACTCAGACCATCCAGACACTCCAAACACTCAGACCATCCAGACCATCCAAACACTCAGACCATCCAGACACTCCAAACACTCAGACCATCCAGACCATCTAGACACTCCAAACACCCAGACCATCCAGACACTCCAAACATCCAGACCATCCAGACCATCCAGACCACCCAGGCACTCCAGACACTCCAAACACCCAGACCATCCAGACACTCCAAACATCCAGACCATCCAGACACTCCAAACATCCAGACCATCCAGACACTCCAAACATCCAGACCATCCAGACCATCCAGACACTCCAAACATCCAGACCATCCAGACCATCCAGACACTCCAAACATCCAGACCATCCAGACCATCCAGACACTCCAAACATCCAGACCATCCAGACCACCCAGACCATCCAGGCCATCCAGACCATCCAGACCATCCAGACACTCCAAACATCCAGACCATCCTGACACGCCAAACATCCAGACCATCCAGACCATCCAGACATCCAGACCATCCAGACCATCCAGACCATCCAGGCACTCCAGACACTCCAAACACTCAGACCATCCAAACACTCCACACCATCCAGACACTCCAGACCCTTCAGACGTCCAGACCATCCAGACACTCCAAACATCCAAACCATCCAGACACTCCAAACATCCAGACCCTCCCAGACACTTCGTGACTGGCTGAAACACTCTGGGAGGAACATCTAGGACCTTGCTTTCTCCCTATCCCCCCCCCCCTTTTTTTTTTAAAAATAATTTTATCCCAGCAGTGTCTACCTCGAAGGTTTCTGCTTTGTTCGTGTTGTTACAAAACAGACAGTTAATTCGGTCTGATAAAAGTGTGTGTGTGTGTGTATGTGTGTGTGTGTGTGTGTGTGTGTGTGTGTGTGTGTGTGTGTGTGTGTGTGTGTGTGTGTGTGTGTGTGTGTGTGTGTGTGTGTGTGTTTTATGTTTTTGTTTGTTTGTTTTTTGCCTGTTTTTCTATTTTTCTGTTCGTTTGTTAATTCTTATAATTGCAAGGCACGTAACTCTGCTTTCCCCTCTCTGGGGACTATAGATGTATATCTGCTAGCACTGTTTTTTGATAAATGTTCACTTCATATAGTTTTCACTTGTTAGTGCACCACATTCGGGTCGAGTCATTCAGATGTTCGTGTGTTTCAGTTTCAGTTTCAGTTTCAGTACTTTGAGATAGTGTCTTCGCGCTCGGAATAAAGTTCATATATACTTACACTGCTGCTGCCATGTGATAGAGAAGATCCAAAATGATCATGACACAAGCCCTTAGCCTGCACTTAGAACCTACACGCCGACAAGACTGGATATGTCAGCGAAGGTGTACGAGTAATGTTTCAGATACGAGTATTTACGTAAGTGGGACAGTGGAACGAAAACTGGATAGCATCATTAAGACACACCGTAATTATAAGTTCAGACGATTTAAACACAAACTATGCTTTGTCCTTATTGCATCCACATATTCGTACCTGTAGTGGAAACGACATTTCTGGGTTCGAACTTTGGTACAGACTTTTCTTTTTCATTTTTTGTATAATAGCCCATGGGATGAGAGGGGTGGAAAAAAAAAAAGAAGAGGATTTTACCTTGGCAGCGTACGGTGCTTACAGAAGAACTCACGGCAACAAGGCAAGGTTTCTGGTGTTCTACTCGATACGGTGCTTTATCCAGTAGGCCACCAACAACTCCACTTACTGAGCTAAAGTCTTTAATACTGACGTTTGTTTGTTTGGCTGTCTCTATTCACTATATCGATTCTTGTATCTTTCCTGCTTTGTCTCACACCTCGACAGGGGCGTAAAGGGATCCATTCTTCATAGTTCATTGTTCATGTTTCAGGTACCCAGACTCCAAGCTGGCCAAGATGTTCAACGGCAACATCCCCATAGTGCTAGACAGTCTGAAGCAACACTATTTCATTGATCGGGACGGGCAGCTGTTCCGATACATCCTCAACTACCTTCGCAACCAGCGGCTGATTGTGCCAGAGAAGTTTGAGGAATACGAACAGCTATACGAAGAAGCAAGGTAATAATAATAATAATAATTAATAATTACAATATTTATATAGCGCAAAATCTTGATAAAATCAAATCTAAGCGCTGAAACAGACACACACGCACGCGCGCGCGCGCGCGCACACACACACACACACACACACACACACACACACACACACACACACACACACACACACTTACTCTGTCCCCTACTCTGTTCCCCTCTCCCCTCCACCCCCCCCCCCCCCCTTATTTCATCCTCCATGCCATTTTTCCCCGTCTAATATCACTTATAGTGAAAAGACGTTAAATCAAGCAACGAACGAACGAACACACACACACACACACACACACACACACACACACACACACACACACACACACACACACACACACACACACACACACACACACACACACACACACGCATGGCTATAAATGGGGAGAAAGAATAAAAGTAATGGAAAATTATAGAGAGCATATTATATACAATTATATATTACAATGTGATTCCCCTCCGAGCAGAGACAGGCTGCAGAGGGGGTTGAGTGAGGTCAGGATTTTATGCAGAGGAGAAAAGGTGAGTTTTGAGAGCGGACTTGAAGGAGACAAAAGTAGGTTACTGACGGACTGAGAAAGGAAGTTTGTTCCAGGAGAGTGGACCAGAAACAGAGAAGGCTCGTGGACCATAGGTATTGAGCTTAGTGCGTGGAAAGCGAAAAGTCAGAGGATCGGAGGCAGAGCGGAGGGTACGTGAGGGGACATAGATCTCAAGTAGGCTTGACAGGTAATCGGGGGCTGCGTTATTGAGGCTTTTGTAGCACATGGTTTGTACTGTATGCGCTTAGATACAGGGAGCCAGTGAAGTTGTGCCAGGAGAGGAGATATGTGGTCAGCTTTTTTCTTTTTGAGTACAAGGCGTGCAGCATTGTTTTGAATGCGCTGTAGGATGTGAATGGTGGAGGCAGGAAGACCAGACAGGAGTGAATTGCAATAGTCAATGCGAGACATTATGAAGGAGAGAACGAGTTTTGCAGTTGTTTCGACAGAGAGATACTTCCTGATCAGGCTTATACGATGGAGGTGATAGTAGCAAGATCTGGCAGTTTGAGAAACAAAGTTGTTCATGGAGAGGGTAGAGTCAATGCAGACACCAAGGTTTTTAGCTGAATCAGAAATTGGGACTGATGTGTTACATAATGGGAGAGAAAGAGGAGGCAGCTGAGAAAGTTTCTGACGGGTGCCAATGAAGATAGCTTCTGTCTTGTCGTCGTTAAGCTGAAGTTTATTGTATGTCATCCAGTTCTTAATGTCCGAGTAACACTCAGTGGTGCGAGTCAAGAGGCGCTGTATATTGTCAGGTGAGTCACTGTCTTGAAGTTGGGTGTCATCAGCATAGAAGTGGTGTTTCATAGAGTGGGAGTTGATGATGGTGGACAGGGGGGAGGTGTAAAGAGTGAAAAGAACAGGGCCAAGGACAGATTCTTGTGGAACACCACAGGTCAGGTATGCAGGTTGAGAGTAAGGTAACAGTAAGAATCAGTTTTAATTTGATGAGCGTGCACATAGTCAAGTGGGTAAGTCTTCGGACTTACAATCAGAAGGGCTGGGTTTCGATCCTGCCAAAGTGCCTACCCTACCACCTTGTTGATAAACGGTGGAGATTTTTTCCTATCTCCCTTATCTCCCAGGTCAACATGTGTGCAGATCTGTGAATGCTTAAACCTGTTTAGAGTTATATGCACGCAGTACTTCAAATACGCACATTAAAGATACTGTCAATCCTTGTCAGAGTCCAGTTGCGTATGGAAACCTGCAAACACTCAGCATGCTCGCCTACCGAAGACTGTGTAGGCATACCTCCTGCACAGTGTGAGCAAAACAACGTGGCGTACACGCCGAGAAAATTGAAACGCTAGATAAAAAAAAAAAGAAGGAAAAAAAAAAAAAAAAAAAGAAAGAAAAAAAAGTAAATTTCGTTCAGAGATTCAGGGTGTCTAGCACAAAGAAAACTATCTTGACCTGAATGTCACAAAAATGAAAATAGGTTTTCTGGAAAAGGGAAGTGTTAGTCGTTTTAATAAAATGGCGTAGATAGATAGATAGATAGATAGGTAGGTAAGTAGATGGATGGATAGATAGAAAGAAAGACAGAAAGAAAGAAAGTAGATACATATACACAGATAGACAGACAGATAGATAGACAGACAGACAGATAGATAGATATACACACAAACACAGTGTTATTATGAAACAGCATGCATAGAATGCCAATAAACTATGTGGATATTATGACAGGTACTACGAGTTGGCAGGATTGCTGAGAGAACTGGAAGCAGTGAAGAAGAGCAGAGAAATTAATGAGATTGCCAAGGTATGTGTAGCTATAACCACTCACACACACACACACCAATGACGATGATACTATATTTTCCGGCTGTAAAAGTTACTGTCTAAGAGCCATTTTTTAAAATTGCCGTTGGTAGCCTTTGGGTTTGTGTGTGTGTGTTTATATGTGTGTGTGTGTGTGTGTGTGTGTGTGTGTGTGTGTGTGTGTGTGTGTGTGTGTGTGTGTGTGTGTGTGTGTGTGCATGCGTGCGTGTGCGCTCACTTGTGTGTGTTGTAATTCATGTCAGTTTTTGTAAGGCTTGTCAAGTTTAGAATTCATGAAATGAACAAAATACAAAGACAATGCAAATGAGAAGAGAAATTGCAGAGAGAACAGCATAATGCATATTATATCAAATGATAATAACAATATTCATACGTGAGCCCAACTTTACGGTTTAACTTACTGAAATGTTCATTTGTTTATAAATGTTTGTCTCGATAAGCACTTGGTATTGATTCCACCTTTTGTGGCAGAAATTACTGTACAACATTCCCAAAGGTACACATATTTTTCCATGATAAGTTCGTTTATAAATCGCCTGGAAAGTATATTTTGTTTCTTTGAGTTTATTCTTCATCTGAAGAGTAAACGTTTTCCAAATAAATTCGTTGAACGTTTCATCCATTTTGATATGTTATCTGCTCCAAACAAAACAAGTTCTAATTTCAGTCAGTGCTAATCGTACATAATGTTCACACATTTATTTAAAAACACTGTGTAAGTTGTAAGTCCCTCTAGAAGCCGTTGCCTATCAGTATAATCTACTCAAACTGCTGATGCAAAAGAAATACATGGATAAATCAGCGACATGAGATACGAATGGATCAGACTAACAGCATGCACTGCCGCTTGTGAAAAGTGTGAACCACAGTCATTGAAAAGTAAAGTTGCCTCAAGTTTTGTCAGCAAGGTACTAGATAGAATAAACGATCGAATATACTGTCTTTTTTATTCAATTGTTTCTTTACTTATCCATGGAAGCAGTGGGGAGGATTTGAAGTATTTGTTACATCGTTTCCAACCTTCCCCTAGCCTAGATGGGGGCTTGATTTCAATCGTGTTCCTGTCCCCAACATTCCTATTGAAATAAAAGCCAAATTCATCAGTTCCATTTTCAACCCTCTCTAGTACATCACTGCCAGACCTTGACCTTGACCAAATCCATAGAAGACAAAATTACCACCTGCGAGATGCGTTATTTGAGAAGAGCCATGACATGACCAGAAACATCAAGATCAGAGAAATGTTGGGAGCAACACTAAGCCCACCGTCATATTCATCAGTAGAGAATTAAAATGGTTTGGTCACGTGACCAGAATGCATCTCTAACAGCTGGCTCGGCAAACACGATCATAAATATATATGTGGATTTAAAGCGAGAGGTAAGACCAAAGAAGACCTAGGCCAACGGCATGAAATAGACGGTGATGCCACACGTCATTTATCTTATTCAGACTTTCCGGCTCGCTTCTGACCGTCAACATTTTCTTCCCGTTTCAACCTTGACGGTACAAACGGATCTACATAAAAGCAAATAAGTTGTATTCGTTGGCGCTCAGTGGCCAAACAATAAAGAAAATGTAATGTGTCTGCCTGCTTCAAGACTGTGTCGTTTTTTTTTTCTTCTTTGCTGTCCATGGAACTCTCAACATTCTTCTTAAAAACAACATTTTAGTTGCCTCAGTTTTGTTCTGACTTTGCGTGTTGACTGTCCACGCCTTACAAACTTACATCAGTATCGGTTCTATACAGCATTCAAGAACTCTCTTCCTGGTGTTAAGTGATAGGCATTTGTTGTTGTTGTTGTTGAAAATTGTATAGAACTTGAATTGTTTAGGAACGGGAGAGGAGTGGGACCTACTCGCAAAGAGTTGGTGAAGATTGTACCACCACACTACCCCATGACTCTAGGGTAATGGGCCTATCTTTATCTTTTTCTTTTAGCGTTTTGTCATTTTTGTCAGTATCATGATGAACTGCGGCTAGTGACATGTAACCTGATGTGGATGTATGCAGATGGCACGGGAAATCAAGACAGAGAAGGGCATATCTCCAGCTGTACCCACCACAGAAGCAGGAGGGTTCATTGACTGTATCGCTGTCAGCATCAGTCCTGATCTGGGAGAACGCATTTCTCTCAGCGCCGAAAAGCCACTCATAGAAGAGGTAAGTTCGTATTTGTAGTAAGAAGTTAAGATAAAGAAAGAAAATTCAAAATCAGCGTTACAATGGCAACAATAGGGGGGAAAAGTCATCGTCCACACCATAGCATGGTCTGCAACCTTCTTAAACGTAAAATACTGATTTCAAGGAAATACTACCAGAGATGTTGGGGAGGACTTTTGTTTGTTTGTTTTTCAGTTAAAGCCTTTATGGTAAAATACTTTACGTATAACATTCTCATCTCTTGTTGAACAGGAAAATATTTCGTGAAGCGTGTTGGGCATACGAACATGGTAGCCTACATTAATGTTCTGATCAAAATACAATAAAAACTGTTTGCTTGTAGCAGGTAGGCCCTACATTTCTGGCACGCAGAAATGATAAAAAATGATTTAATCTATAGATTCTGAATGCGAAGAACGAAATGAACAAACAGTGAATCCAATGTTTTCAGATATTCCCGGAAATAACGTCAGCATTGATGGACACCAGGAACTCTGGCTATAACTTGGACAACCCTTTCGTAATCCGCTTCCCACTGAACGGCTTCTGCAAGCTCAACTCCATCCAGGTGATCCAGAGGCTGCTCAACAACAGTTTCACTATCGTCGCTTCCTCAGGCGGGGGCGTGGAGGGCCAGCAGTTCACCGAGTACGTGTTCGCCAGAAACTGCAAGTCTTTGCGGTGACCTGTGTTGTTGTATGATGAGAGAGACCCAGAGTTCGGATGTGTCTGTCGGGACAGACTCCCCATCTTGTGATTCATCTTGTGACTTTACCATGAACCTGCTCTTAAGCCTGATGTGACTTTTCTTGACGTAAGCTGCTATTGTTGCTGAATGACCGCTTGACCACTGACTGTGAACGGGTCTCCAAGATGTGATCCTTCTGAACCTTTTCACTTCTTTGTCCTATCCACCAGTTTCCTGTGGGTAGGGTGAAGGAGTGAAAGGATTTGGGATTTGATTAGATCAGAGACACAAATAGAGAGACTGGCAAAAAAATGATTTTACCGTAGACCACTGTCTGGCTTGATCAACGTCAAAGGTCAGTCTTGGCATCAGCAGTATGTCTCAGAGTTACACAAAAATTATCGTCTGTTTGGCGTCAGTGGTTCATGGGGGCTGTCACTGCAGGAGCTGGGTGGTAGTCTCCATACAAGGATGTTGCTCACTCTGGCGCTGCAGTTGAACAATCACTGTCATGTGAAGGAGGCACAATAGGCAGTGTCCTCAGTAAGTCAGATCGCAGTGGGCACTGTTCAATTCTACTGAAGTGACCTGGCAGTAGTGCAGAGTCTTCTCTGGTGAGTGACCCTACAACGGCTTGACATCGCTGAGGTTCCATAGGCTTTCTGTCACCAAGAATTCAACTGAACGAAGTAAGGCCTGTCGGTGTGTGCTGAGCAGCTGGAATGGGCGCCGTGGGATCGACACCACTAAAGCAGCGCAGTAGATGGAACAGAAAAATGAGTGTGGTCTGCATTGTCCCCTGTCCTCTAAATGTTGTCTGTGCCGCGACAAGACAGCCATAGACCGTGCGTCACAGAGCTAGTTCAGCCTGTCTCTCTGTTGATGTCTCTGGTCAAAGTTCGTCACAATTTAGTGATGAGAAACGCTTCAGCTCACACTAGTTTGTCAGTATCGTGAATGACCAAAGGCATGTTATATATAGACTTCCTGTTTTGAGGTGTTTTTGTTTTTCAGTTTCCTTTTTTCCCCCATACATATACGCAGACCAGCGTGTGTGTGTGTGTGTGTGTGTGTGTGTGTGTGTGTGTGTGTGTGTGTGTGTGTGTGTGGTGTGTGTGTGTGTGTGGTGTGTGTGTGGTGTGTGTGTGTGTGTGTGTGTGTGTGTGTGTGTGTGTGTGTGTGTGTGTGGTTTTGAAAAGTTGATATACAGTTGATGCACACAGGCCATATGTTATCAAATTTACAAATGAACAATTCAGCAAATGGCATGACAGCATCAAATGTATTGTCTGATTTGAAACTGCCATCATATCGGAAGAAAACTACATAAGGCTTGGAGATATGAACATTTCCACGAAATATGCTGATATTTTTGTGTGTGTGTGTGTGTGTGTGTGTGTGTGTGTGTGTGTGTGTGTGTGTGTGTGTGTGTGTGTGTGTGTGTGTGTGTGCGTGCGTGTGTGCGTGCGCGCGTGCGCGTGCAGTTGTGTGCTCGATTGGGTGTATGCAGGTGTATGTGCTTTTAGACTCTTATGTATGCGTGCACGTGTGTGTGTGTGTGTGTGTGTGTGTGTGTGTGTGTGTGTGTGTGTGTGTGTGTGTGTGTGTGTGTGGTATGAGGGGAGAGACCTGCGATCGCATGCAGTGACTGGCTCATTTTAAAAAAGTGCATGTTTGTGCAATGATCAGTATTATCTAGTCAGGTCGCTACAATGCACAGTGGAAAGATGCACTTGTACGACTACAAACACATCAGACTTGGAGATCAATCTCATGGTTCGAAGTCAAATAAAGATGATGATGGTAATGATAATAATAATGATGATGATAATAAAGAAGTATTAAAAACAAGTTAATAAGGAGAGAGAACAGCTTGTATTGGTGTTCATCCTTTGTGCTTTTTAAAAAAATTCTTTTTTCACGTTCCAACTTATTAATTAATTGTATGTCCAAACAATCTCTTTGCCAACGAGCCGTTTTTGCTACCGTAGTGAAGTGTGCAAAGGGCGCACATCCGAACAGGGGAGATAATCTGCGTTGGGGAGGGATCACTTTCATTTTTTGATTATCTTCAGTAATGTTCTAAAAATTACTTACATGTTTTATCTAATGGCTTGTGACTTTGATAAATTTAGTCAAGTGTGCGTGGCCTTCTCATCCTTCCCCCTCTTTTTTGTTTTTGTTTGTTTGTTTTTGTTTTCCCCAAAGTAACAGATGTATTTTAAAAATGGGTGGTGGTGTTGACCCTTGAACATTCTGTGGATTTAAAAAAAATTTTTTTTTTTAAATTTCCTTTAAGAAAGAAACGATATTATTTGTTATGTTTTTACACCTGAAATCAGATCAACCTGTGGTTCTTTCATGGATAGGCCAAAGCATAGTAGGCAGTCATGTGTCTGCCATTAATGAACAAACCACTACTACATTAGGATTGTCAATGACATCCCACGTGAAAAGACGTCATGTTTTTTTCCTTTTCTTCAACCCCTCTGTCCCCAGTAATGTTTGTTGGGTGTTTTTCTTTCTTTCTTTCTTTCCCGAGTGCGTGTATGCATATTAATCCAGCCACACTGTGTAGGCATAGTTTTGCTGCACAGTGTGCATACTCTGTCTTTGGTGGGCGTGCATGCTGGTGTGACTTACAGAATGTTTAACGTGCATATCGTATGTTTTGCATATGCATATGCTCAAAAGAAGGGGGAGGAAGTGGGGTAGGCATTTACAGGTCTGCACTTGTATTGACATTGGAGATTGGTAAAATCTTCATTGTTAACACACCAGGCACTGCCCAGGCAGGTTTGAAATCAGATCTTCTAAATGAAATTTGGCGCTGTGGTCACTTTTTTAATGTGCTGATCTGTCAGATTTTTAATCTTGGATGCATGTGGCCTGTTTCTGTTTTTTGGGGGGTCACGTCAGTTGTAAATGTGACATAATTATGACAGAACTACAAAATTTGGGAGCTTTTTGGTGGGTGGGTAGATGGGGAGCAGTAGTGAAGGGAGCATACTTTTGTTATTATACAAAATGTGACAAATCCCAAGAACAATTCCATTGTCTCAGATTTGTATTGATATTTCAGTGGAAACAGATTTGACTTTTTCCCCTTTTTTTCCCCCTTATTCTGAAAGACACAAGTAACATGTCTGAAGCTTGCGGTATGATTACAGAGGATATTTATGATACAGGTGGACATTTTGAATGAAAGTTTTATTGTTTGAAACCTTCAGGTCCAGTGTGTTGCATACATACATGCATGCACACACATACATATGCACATGCATGCACGCACACACACATACACACCATTCAACACTAACAGAATTGACAGTAAGCCTATGATACACTGGACCAACCTTAAACACACAAACAACATCAATAACAGGTCATTTATTCCCTTAGCATTTCTTTTCTTTGTTTTTTCATGAAATGGTCAAAATATTGGACACAATATAGAAACAAAACACATACATCTCAAACGTATAAAAACATCATTGAGTAGGTCATTGTCATGTGGTTAAATAATGAATGCCATTGTGCTAACATCAATTCAGTGATATGTCAATTCAAACATCATATTTGTCAGTCTCAGTCTTGGTTTTGAAAAGTTGATATACATTTGATACACACAGGCCATATGTTGTCAAATTCATATATGAATGATTTGGCAAATGGCATATCAGCATCAAATGTATAGTCTGATTTGAAAGCGTTACCGTATCCAAAGAAAACTGTAGAAGACGTGGAGGTATGAACATTTCCACAAAATATGCTGAGTATTTATGAACCAAGAGAAAACATTTATCAGAAATAACAGGAGTTGTTTTTTTTAATACTGTTCGTTGCCAAATTTCTCTGCTCATCTCTGAACTGAACTCACGACAGGTTTATGCCGGCTGTCTGTTGTGTAGCAGTAAATATTCATCCCAGCAGACTTCAACATGATGTCTCTTGTCTCCAGTGAACACAGCTTGATTCAAGCATTGTTTGCACAAGAGTGTCGTTGATAAAAAAAAAATCGGGTGACAGAACTGATCATTGTCTTTATGAATTCTTTTTGTAACGTAATGCCTAGTCTGCTTTCCACTGCATGTGACATTGGTAAAGAGCTGTATTTTCTGCACAGGACTGGAGAACAAAACAGATATAAAAAGTGAAACATTCTATAGAAAATATAGGCTACATGTTGATCAAGCTATTCTAACAATTTCTTTTTATACAAAACATAGAAAATCCAAATTTTGTACTTTTCCAGATCACTTTGACCTTGAAGAAGCTTCAGTTGTAAAAAAAAACCCACCAAAAAACAAACAAAAAAAACAACAACAAAACGTGGTGTACATCAAGGACAAAGGTAGACAATGTAAAACAAAATTGTAGTGTCAAAAGTTCCTAAGAAAGTTCTGTTCAAACACCCTCCTAAAAAGTGCTGGTTGTAAGTAGGCCTACTTTTTTTGTCTGTGTGTGTTGAGCTTGACACTTTGTCATCCAAACTTACCCACAGGCGACTCTTCAACAGTCCATACGTCTTACCAAACTTCGATAAAGATCCATTATGGAAAGATGGAGAAAATCTAGCAGACATTTTTGGTCAGTCACACAAACACATACACATGCATGCACACATGTGCGCCCAAGCATGCATGCACACGCATACACATACATTCCTCCATTGTAATCAGAAATAATGCCCCACCCCTTTTTTTCTTCTTCTTTCTTTAGACAGATTGAAAACAGGAACCATTGTCCAAAAAGAAAGCCATCAGTTTCTAAAATATTTTTAAAAATTATTTAAATTCTAAAAATTGTAGCCTACATATACTGAGTTTTTGTCGTCTTTTTCTTTTTTCCTTCCCTGCCCTATATTTAGTTTCATTTTTATTTTTTATCTTTTATTTCCTTTTTATATTTTAATGGAATGTTGATGTGTTTACAGCGCCGACATAACTGTTACAGAAGAGGTTCTGAACAAAAGCCTTCAGTGGCTTTACCTCATACCACATGCCCATTGTTTGTTGACTTTTTGTTTGTTTGTTTTTAGCAGGCTTTAAACACATTTTTTTCTGATTTTATTCAGGCTGCAAATAAGGTCTCGATTTATTAAATACGGATGCAGATAAATATGAAAGAATTCTTTTTTTTTTTTTTCAAAATTATTAATCCAGATTAATTTCAAAGCAGTTGCAGTTTTTCTTTTCAGTATTGAGAATACCAGCATATCAGTTGGTTTTTATCTTGTGGAAACCAATTGGTTCGTTCTTCTTCTGAGTTTTTTTTTCTTCTTTTTTTTCCAATATAGGCTGCAACTCCCATCTGCACTCGGAATATATGTGTGTTTACCGATATGGCCGAGTTCTGTAAGTTACCCCACCATTAAAGCAGTCATACGCCATTTTCAAAGATATTCTTTTTTCTTCTCTCTCTCTGTCTTCTATAGAACTTAAATACAGATCTTGGTGAATATTTGTGTAAATTGTCTGCTGGGTTTGGTAGCAATATTCATGAAATAAATATATTTTTCACAAAGAACCTTATGCACTGCTACTGTGCCACATTGTGCACAAAACTTCACTTTGGCATATGTATTCCATGCTTCTGGTCTTCAGTTTTGATAGAAAAGCACTTTTGAATGTGAGCCTCAGACCATTTCATTTTCTTCTGTTTTCAGGTAAATGATAATCAGGATTTGAGGGACAGTCATTTTCAAATGTTTCGATGAATGACTATTTCAGAGTCTCAAGAAAATAAATAATGAAAAAGTTGAGTCTTGTGATAGTTTGTATCGATACAAATTAAGGCCAAAACTGTTTTGTTGGAGTCTAGAGCCTCTTTATTTCCCAACACACATTTGTGACTTTCCTTCCCCCACTTGCCCATTGAACGTGCGAGTTTGTTCATTTGTTCATTAAAATTTTAAGTCATACCACACTGTGATTATATGAGGACTAGAGAATAAATTTTTAAAAGCCTTCCCTGATGGGCTGAGCCTCAAAGGATGAAAGGAGTATGACTAACATGCATGTGGAGATGCTGAAAAATATGTAATGTATTCATGGGTGTGATCATGATGGGTTTTTCCCCCTTCACCCTTGCAAAGAAGGCTCTTTTCTGTGAAATTACAAGTTGCACAGTATCAAATGATACCACTGAAATATGAAATGACAGCAATATACACATACTGCTGACAGCAAACAAGTGAGCATAATTTCAAAGTCAAACTATTTCACAAAATGTGCAATATATCATAATTATGTAAACATGCCTCATTTCTGGTCTGCAAGGTTGACAAAGATGGTATATTACGAAGTCTGATTTTTTTTTTTTACTTTAGTACATTCACAATTCCACTTCCAAGGCATATCCATAAAATTTTACCACCAAAGAAAAAGAATATTAGATATGCACCTTCATAGGTAGCTATAAAAAGAGCCTGTACGTTTACATTGAAGGTATAGTGGCAGTGTTTTCAGTTCTCCAATCAACAAAATTTCTGTCTTTTGTTCTTCTTGCTTAACTTTTTTTAAGGATCATCACACTAGTGCGGTTTCTTTGTGCTCACCTTTTTTTTCACAAAAGCTTGGATAGTTTTTACAATGCTATGATGATAATGATGATGAAGGTGAAAATCTAGATGCTAATATTGAATTCAGTATAGGACTGAGACTGCATGACAGAAGTGTACTCTACATTTACTGTCATAACATGTACTGGTGTCAACCAGACCTGAGAGATACAGACACTTGTGGGTTGGTTAAGAGATTTGATCAACACCCTCAGTGAGATCATCCATAAAGTGATCTTGACAAAACTGATGGGATTTGAGTCCACAACTCCATTGCACTAATCACCGCACCACAGCGACTGGTCCTTACACACTTTTTGTTTGACTAGCAACACTACCACACTTCTGTGCTATATACTCTGTTGTTATATTTGATGAAATATGTTTATGTTGCATTGATGTATGTGTCAGACTATGATTATACTTCATGAATGTATTGACATGGCAACCTTCCAATGTTCTTTTCTTTTTGTAAAGAGCAATATGCATTCTTTGAAATGGGCTGTTCCAGTTATACAAATAGAACGAATATACACATACATACATATTTGTATGTACACATATATACATAATACATGAATACACACATACACAAACATATGTATTATATACATATCATATATATGCCTACATATACACACACACACACATACATATATGTGTATGTGCGTTTGTGTGTGTGCATTCTATTTGTATGGTGTGAACAGTCCATGTCGAAGAATGCCCATTGATCTTTACACAGAGAAAAGTATTTGGGGATGGGGAGAACTTGTCATGTCCGTGTGAAGGATGAGACATACTGGTCCTTTATTACCTGATGATATGGGTCTTCTGACGATGGAGCGACTCTATGGCAGACACCCTTAGAGCTCACGAGATGTCCCTTCTCCAGGCCACCCGCCTTGCTGCTGACAGACGACTGTATCTCCCCGCGACGCCCACCGGTACAAGCGGAAGGAAAAAGTATATTGTATATATATACATATGTATGTATATATATATATATATATATATATATATATATATATATATATATATATATATATATATATATATATATATATATATTATGTATGTATGTGTGTGTGTGTGTGTGTGTGTGTGTGTGTGTGTGTTTACTTTTTTCTTTTGCTTATATACACTTTGTACAATTTTCAAACATTCAGTACAGGAATTCTGCACTTAATGTAGTCGGACAAAATCGGAGGTCTTCCTGGTGGTGGTGGGTTTTTTCCCTGCCATTTTCAGTGAATATTGGTAAATCTTGATATTGATCATATTCATTCCCACCTCCATTATTAGTTTATTTCAGACTTCCTTTTCTTTATTTTCAAAAAAAAAAAAATCCTTCTTGGCCACCTCTCCCCTCCCCAACATTTTCCAATTTAACATTCCTTAAAAAGTGGGAAGGGGTCAGGAGGAAATTATTTCATATTACCCCAAGGCAGCAAACTAGAAAAATCACTCAGCATAATTTCCATGACTGTATTAACGTGTCGGTCAAAAAAGGCTTACTTATGATACTGATAACTGTGTACAGTGCCTCATGTCGCAAGAGCCTTTAGTCCTTTATAAAATCACGTATGACAGAAGTTAGTCCTTCATAAAATCATGAGTGACAGAAGTTAGTCCTTCATAAAATCATGAGTGACAGAAGTTAGTCCTTCATAAAATCACGTATGACAGAAGTTAGTCCTTCATAAAATCATGAGTGACAGAAGTTAGTCCTTCATAAAATCATGTGCGACAGAAGTTAGTCCTTCATAAAATCATGAGTGACAGAAGTTAGTCCTTCATAAAATCATGAGTGACAGAAGTTATTCCTTCATAAAAGCATGAGTGACAGAAGCAAACACAGGCACAGCAAACACATGTCAAGCACAATGGCATGGACCACAGAATGTATAACACTGACAAACATGCAAACAGATTCCAAGCCCATATCACTTGCTGCTGCAATTATGAAAAACATACTAAAGATATACCTGGGAATGAAAGATTAACTTTTTACTTTTTAATTCCAAATGATACTCTTCCTTCAGTTTTAGTCTCGGAGTGATGTTGAATCAGACATTTCTATTCATATTCTTCTTATCATTATTTTTTACATTGCAAGTTAATCTTGGACTAATTCAGAATTTTCTGTTCTTCATTAACTGTGTCGGATAGGCGCTCAAATGAAAGCATACTGAATGAGTTGGGTACTACACGCAAGCTCCTAGTACTCATACAACAGAGGAAACTGAAATTGTTGGACACGCAATCCGTAATGAGAGAACAGACTTGATGTCCACTGTCCTCCAGGGTAAAGTGGAAGGAAAGAGAAACAGAGGACGGCCACCTGCATCACTTGCTAGAAACATCACAAACATCAGTGGCAAGAAACTCCAGGAGGTGGTCAGACTTAGCCAAGATCGAGAGTGCTGGAGGCAGCTTGTGAGGACATGTGCAGCGGCCAACACTGTTCCCGGTGACGCCGACGGGTGAGACGGGTGAGATTAACTGTGTAAGCGAGAATGTAAGAGCGACACTGGCAAAACCCCAAACACACTATGCAAGATGAACTCAGCTGAAAAAAGGTTTATTGTCAGTGGGCAAAAGGCGTACCCTTCCACTGAAAGAACCAGTCTGTCCTCTGCTGGATGGCTTCATGGCATTTGGTACTAGTGACTCCTGGATTTGGTAGTGCATAAGACGTGTTGGTGAACCAAAATTAGTAGTATGAGGGCAATATGTCCAAAGCAGTGCAGAAGATGGAACAAAAGAAAAAAAAGACTCATCTTCAGCCATACTTAACCTGCTTAGCACAATGACCCACAGTCAAAACATGATAAGCCACGATTGTGGCTTCATTTGTATTTTCTGCTGAATAATGTTCGATCTATAATGTGAATACAAATTGACCAATCAGAAGGCTTCTTTTGTGTTGTCTCTGCACTCTTCCTTTCACACAGTCGCCATTTTGCTGTTCTTCAATTGATTTCTAATAGTATTTGCACAAAAATGAGTGAGACTGGGACTGACTGTGAGTTTGACAAGTTGGGACTCTTGTTGACAGTAATTCTTGAGATGATTATGAGGTAAACATGGCTTTGTTTTTGCCTCTAAATGAACAAGAGGTTTGAGCACATGATGAAGGGTATATTCTTAGCACATCAGTTGCTGATACAACGTGGGTTGTCATTCAGTTTGGTTTGTTTACATTGCACTTCTCATCACGCGTGCGCAGATTTTTTTTTATCCTAACACTCTTTAATTTCACTTACTCCAGCAAACAGGCCTTTATTTTACTTTTATTGTGCAATTCAGGATTTCTCCTTTCTAAATATATGAATATTTTTTAAGTAAATGTTTACATGAGAGCAGCAAAAATTAAAAACAATTAGTACCCAATGACAAGTTGGCTCCCGTAATTTTATGCCACTGTCTTACAGTATGCTTTTAATTATGTATCATGCCAATGGGGGTTAAAACCCATACTGCTTCTCCAATGTGTGGGCTGGCCGACATTTTTGATAAGTCTTGGACTCGAGACCTCAAGTTTAGTCTCAGCCCACAACATAAATACAGGTCTGTTCACTGCCCATCTTTATGCTTCAGTGATCCTGGTGATGTCAGCCTTGTTTCATAGGTCTCATTTCACCCACCCATCCACTGTTTTCCATTTTAAGACTTTGCCAGTGCGTAGGGTTTTGCGCAAGGAGTCTTGTCGCATAATTGCTGGCACACATGGCTAGAGTGTATAAGGAATCGTCTGAATGTTATGAATCTCTCTTGCACAACTCCAAATGCATGCAAGTGTGGGTGTGCACAATGTATTGTTGGTTTTTTTTGTGTGTGTGTCTTTTTCTTTCACTTATTTGGTTTGTTTTCTCTGTAACACTTGTTATCCAACCTTGCAATCATTGTTGTCTTTGAATACCACCATGTGGGCCAATTTTCTGTTGTTTTTTTTCCACCACCATCTTTTGGACCATTTCATTGCCAGAGGTACAGAACTAGGCACACAGCACAAGTCTGGGATACAGTAGTACACTGCAACCACAAACCAATTGTGTGCAGAGAGAACTGGGACCCATTTGTAACTAACAGATAGATTCATTGTCACTTTCATGGGAATCGGAAAGCAAGCATGTTGCACATTTGACTTTGTTTTTATATTTTTTACATAAGAAACATGTTTTCTCCCCTGCTCAGTACTATCTGATTAAAATCAAATCAACTGATGAAGGGATTCATTGTCATTTTCATAGCAAACAGAAGGAAAGCATGCCGCATATTTGGCTTTTTTCTTCAGAGAAGCTGCATGTTACCACATGGCATCTGCGACGTTATTATTGTAACTGTTACAAGGCACCCAAATCACTGTAAAGGTCGAGAGAAATCTGGGTATTCAGCGATAAGCGAGGGCAGACATCAGCATGTCAACCAATATACATTTTATATACAATATGTCATTTCATCAATTTATTGTGATAGCAAATCTGATTTGATAAATAATGTATTTTTTCTGCTGTTGTGCAAATCAACCTGGCATGGTGAAAGATTTTTTATTGTTGTGATAACCCGATATAGATTCAAATCTACTGCAGATTGTTTTCCAAAGTAAAATGTCAACTTGTAAACTACAAGTCTCCTATGTAAGCCTTCTTTTTGTACATGCATTCTAATGGGAAAATGTAGACTTGCATGCAAAAAAGCAAATGTTGTGATATCTTGATGCCAGTCGTGCAGTTTATAATGCAAAACAAAACAGAATGGTAGTGTTTCTTGATGTTGATTATACAATTTACAGTGGAACAATTCTTACACAGAATCATTACCAACAATCACCAATACTGATCCTAAGAAGCAACACTTTGACTTAATAATTATTATTGTGGTGATTTGTTGATTGTAACAAATTATTATTAAATTATGAAGACATTACCACATCTAAGCATTAGTCCTCAGTCAGAGATTATGATTATTATTATTAGACTTTAAATCCCAGCTAACTACTCTGAGCCATATCAGAGCTATCACCATATTGAACAAAATAAGCATCTGAACACACTGACGATCCTGGAAAATAATCTTTTCTTTGAAAAGTATAGAGCCCCTATGTTTGGAACTTCAAGGTCTTGTCAGCACATGGGTAATCTAGTTTGATGAACAGACACTTGTGAATGTATCCTTTGGTCAAGTTGAGAGCATTTATAGAGTTTCATAGTAGTCTTCATATGGATTTCTGAGGGTTTTACTGGAAGAGAAATAACTCACACTGGGTACAAAGATAACAGCATACAGAATGCACAAGTTAGATATTCAAGATCTTCTTACCTGCAAAGGTTTATCATTTATGTATAGACTTATGATCTTTGCCATGACCATTTAGGATATTTTTCTATAATATGAACGTGGTTATGCAATCTTTAGATAACCAACTGAAACATATTAGTGTACTGGAATCTCAAATATCTGATTCAACAATACTGTGTCAGACCTAATATCCAGTTTTTGTCATTGTTGCTTAAAGCCCAGCTGACTCTGCAGAGCCATATCAGAGCTTTGACCATCTCAAAAAATTGTCCATACCTCACTGGAGGGAAAATACCAACTGGAAAAGAAAATTAAGTACACATATCAAGGCATTTGGACACATAATCTAAGGATGTGCCCCTGGCACTGACTATTCCATCCAATTTATCACCAGGGGATTTAAAAATACACTTTGATACAAATGTAAACATACATTAGGAAGCTAAATAATACACATAAAAATGGGTCTGAAATTGCTTCTGCACATCACAATTCCTCAGAGCCAACATTGCACTAAATGCACGTACCTAATTATCAATCCAAAGAGAAAGTATGTATGACTTTATCGAATACATAAAGGTGAATGGACCAGCAAGGCAGAAAATGATAGGAAAAAACGACACAATCTCATTAAACTGTAGGCTTGAAAATTACAGTGGCAAATTATTAAATGCATTTTGATATAACTTTATTCTTCCTGTGGTTATAGTACACACCGTGTTTTGTAAACAGACTCTTTTGCATATTTCTTTCAAAGCTTACAGTTCACAACAAACAACAAAAAGAAACAACTAACGATACCTGAAATGAGTGATCTTTATTTTCTTCATTTTTCATGAAAATTGTTAACATATAATTTAGTGCAACAATTCGTTTTTCAGACATGAACCAGGTTTCCAAAATTATCAACAAGCATATTTAAATTTATCAACAGGCTTGTGGCTTTAGGTACCAATCATAGAAGGACTAAGTAACAGAAGAGGACAGATAAATGCCACGGATGTGAAATATGTTCAACACTTCATTGCAATGTGTACTGTTTGCTGGGCAAAAGAGGAAGAAAAGATGTTCAAACCATGATACATTCTTCCTTCAACTCAAGTGGAGGCACTTTTTGATCAATAGATAGTTGACACTTCAAGGGGAAATCTATGGTTATCGTTTCAAGGGAAATCTATCATCTGCTTGAGCCATCATAAACAGGTTGTCTTGCTTTCACACTTTTGGGTGTAGTGCCCAAATATCTGGGACAATCCAATTTGTTTTCAGATTTGTCACTACTGCGCTGAATACAAACACTGAACATATAAAGCAAACATGTAAAAGATTTAAAAACAAAACAAAACAAAACAAAACCAATCAAGCAATTACTGTAGACACTATTCTAGACGTAAAGGCATACACAGACACACCCTAATTCGATGAAATATCCCCCCCCCCCCCCCCCCCTTTTAAACATGAGACCGAGATGACACAGAGTACTAATATTGTAAGGCAAGGATTTCATTTCAAGAATAAATAATTATAACACATGGAAGGTCATATTAATACAACTATCAATCAAAAAATAAAATGTCTATCTCCTCCTCTACCCCAGCCACCAAACCATAAAAACTAAAGAGCCAAACCTTTAACACCACAATAAACTCTAGTAGCCTCGAAGTGCTTAATTTTGGTAGACAGGTGTATAAAGACTGCTTATTAAGCATTTTTCACAGGTAAGATCACAGCAACTTAAGTAGGCCCTACTGGGTCACATGTATTCAAATTTTTGCGTTGAGTTTCCTTTTGTGCCAGATGAGGACCTACAACCCAAGTTTCACTAAGATCACCAACAACCATGACATTCTTGTCAACCTGTTTCTCAGACTCACACAGTCTGACCTCATGTTCCATTCCCTCTCTTTCTCTTTTTCTCTTTTATAGTGAGACTGAAAAGACAATATACCAAGTTAATAACTGTTATACATAAAACCATCATAACCAGTAAATTACTGTGTTCAAACAAATCCTCTATGATTAATGTTTCACCAATGCTGTGCTGAATCAGTAACTTTATTTCAAGTTCAACCAATCTTTTCTGAATTTTCAAAACTGTGTGCAGAGACCTGAAATTTGGATAGCAATCAGTAAATAACAAATAAGCACAACTGAACCTACAGCAAGTCAGCTTTGAGAAACAAAACCAGTTAAAAAAAACACCTCCATTTCCTAGGGGTACATATCAAAAATGGCCAAAGCTGGATTACTTGTTGCATGTGTGACTTGACATCTTAAACTTCACAGTTCATTGTATAAGGGTGTGTGGAGGATAGGCGATGATGAGACCAAGAAAAGAAATACCGTACCTCAAATATTTTTTGGTGTGTGTAGTGTATCGTACAATTGCACATCATCAGAAGTACTACAAAGAAATTTGCAAGAACTGAGCTTAAATGTTTCTTGTCAGGCTGATATATATTTGCCTTTTATTTTGTCTTTTCTTATGATTCTGTTCTCAAATTTACCTTCTTTACTGCGGAAATGAAGCTTTCTCATGCAAATATTGAAAAAGCCTTCTTTGACCACAAGACATGCCCGAACACCAAGTCAAAATGTGTGCTGTATTTTGCTTCAATTCTTGTCATCATTTCTTTAAAAGGGGAAAAAATGGCAGTTTTGTGTAACTTCTCTGCCCATTTTCAAGATGCACACAACAGTTCCATTACATCATCTTTCCTCCAGGACCTGCCTACGTAAAATCATAACCCGACAAACGTCAAAATCAAATCACTTCACTGTGTGCAATTGATTTTACAAAATCCCCACCCCCACCAAATCAAAATCCGGAAAGACTTCAATCAAAAACTAAGACAAATCCTTGTCCATACTGACTCTTGTTTGTTATGTCCTATTTTCTTCTCTATGCAGTCCACACAGCGGCCAAATAAAGAAACTGTCACAGAAACCTGAAACCACAAAATACAGCAGCAGTCAGAAAAAGCCAGAACCATCTGTTAGTTCCAGCAAAGCAAATCAATGGAGAGTCAATACTGCTAGGACAGAATGAAAAGAAAACAAAGCAGCACACAACACATTCATATATTTTGCAAAATAAATAGTATTCATTATTCCCATGATCAGAAATACGTCAGCCTGAATATGGCAATATCCCTTGCCTATTGTATAACCATAAAAACCCTGACATGTCTGCAATTCAACAACCCCCCTCACCAGCTCTATGTACGATTAACAAGAGTTCTCCAAGTCATCATGCATATGCACAGTTTGTGTACATGTGTAAGTACATGTATGTGTGCATGCACCTATGGTTTTCCTACTCTGCACAACAACTTCCTTGAAACAAAATCTTTCTACAGATAAAAGGAACTGAATGACATGACACGTTCTGACAGCAGCCTGCTATAATAAGAAAAGCAAAAAGCAAAAGGAAAAACTGTTTTCTGCCACATGCTGAAGAAATGCTTAATTAAATAAAGACTGACAGACTAAATATGCACACATCTGTCACTCTTACTAAAATTGATTCAGGCGACAAATTGTACAGTCTCTACTTGGACATACCCGCACTTTTCTGATAATTCCCTGGTCACAGCCCTTGCATTAGATATTTTATAAGTATGCCATTCCACTGGCATAAAAAAGAAATGAGATGCAAAGACGCTTGTATGCCAAGCCTACTATGACAGGCTTGCTACAATGCAAAATGTCCATTTCAGTGCCCCATCTGCCAAGTCCATGTGAAACCACTGCAAAAACTGAAGCAAACCACAAGCCTAATAGCTGTGGAGATGTGAACACAGAAAAACATACTGTAGTACTTTGTGTGAAAAAGCTGCCTTTCTTTGCACTGTGTCCAGGACTGGTAGAGGTTAAGGATGATGCGTTGGTCAGAGGACAATGACTGTCGTTGCCAACCATCTTCTTCAGTGGCTGTCAGTCAGTCTGGGGTTCATCACAGAGTTGTCACACAGTCACTACACTGCTGCTGTCTTCCTTGGTCCTAGGAAGAGCTTGTAGCATTAATATTTTGATTCTGCAATCAGACACATAAAAATAAAAATATAATGTTCTGCAAACACTTAGCTATTTGCATAGACTCACAATTTAACTATATTTTATTTCAAATAACCTATTTTCTTATACTATTATCATTAAATTAACATATTTTGAGTAACCCCAGACTAACAATGAATTTCCATCATCACCTCTAAAGCATATCCGAGTAAGGAGCTTCACATTCTTACTCACATGAGCAATATTCAGAAAACTTGAAACAAACAAAAAACTTGTATCACAAATTAATTTCTTCATTTCATTTAACCCCAAACTCAACCTACAATCACACAGACATCACAAAATAGTAGATATTAAGAAAAGGAGCAGGCAATCCTTTAATATTTTGAGTTCCAACTACCAAAAAAGATTTATTTTGATGCTTAATATTTAACAGGCAGTACGATTTTCTGGATTTATTCCTGTCAGTACTAGCCCAAAGGAGATAATCTGTTTCCTGCTCCGAGCTTAAAAAAAAAAAAAGCCAGGATATTCTGCTAGTGTTCATCATCATCACCATCATAAGTGTTCATCTGCAATAAACCGGATCATGGCTTGAGTCAAGTTGGAAATTCCTGATAAATGTGGTCTCAATAGGGTTACAGGAGCTAATAACCCTGGATAAAGTCTCAGAGGGTTAAAGGTGCTCTTACTCTATTGGCTTGTCCTCCTCGTCTGTCACCACCACCACCACCACCATAACCCCTTCGGTTATCGTTATAACGTCGGTCATCATTGTAACGTCTATCATCATAACGCCTGTCATCACCATAGCCGCCACGTCCTCGTCCACCACGTCCACCTAAACCAAAGAGTTTTAATCCATACTGAGAAGTCATCAATGAAGTCAAAACATATTCATATATAATAAATACTTGACATAAATGGAAAATAACAACTGACCACTTTCAGTATACCACTCCCAGCCCAAAAAATCCAACCCCCTTTTCCCTTCTTGAAAAAATCCCCTAGTGTTTCAGTTGACATTTGCACAGAATTAAGATGTCCTGATGTCAGCTGGTGGTGGGAAAAGAAAAAGCACACTGACACAAAAGAAAAGAAAGGATAAAGAAAAAGCAAACAAACATGAAAGGCCCATCTCTGCAAGTTTCATGCAATCTCTTGTAGAATGAGAGCACTGATCATCATTTATGAGAGCACTGATCATCAACACTTAAGTTTTGATTTTGGGTGTGTGAGTAAATAGCCAAATGCACCTGAAAAAAATTGTCCTTTAATAACTATTACATGCTGATAATCATACTTTTCCTCAATTTTTTATAATTACTATCAGGAATTGCAAGAGTTGTTCTGCTTGATTGAGACATCACAGATAGTAGTGCTACACAACCTAGGAAATAATGACTTAAAATCAGCCTGCTAAGCTAATTTACATTTGGATTTATAACAATACTGGATTGCAAGTATTATGGTGCCAGTAGGTTGCCCTATCTAGACAAAATTTCATGGCCAATATTAAAACTGGAAGCAGTTCCCACATGGATTACAGTCCAACCTTTAGCATCCCTGTGTGCATGCATGTGTTGGTCAACCCCAAGCTCAGATCATTCTGACCCAAACCAAATTTGCAGTCCCACTGTATACCAAAGCAACTCTGGCAGGGAAAGATGAGCGGTAGTTTGAGTCCGACATTGTACATATACAGCCAGGTATGTATTCAAATAGAAATACTGCTGTTGCCTTTACATACCCTACCATGTCAGTCTGCAAGCAGAATTAAACGACAGGAGGAGAGATTGCTTTGGTACAAACAGAAGTGCTCCTTGAAGAGACATGGTTCTGTTGGACCCAGCACAGTCTTCCAGGATGGGAGTCTTACAAAGGACTCAGATTCCTGAGTGAGGCTGTTGCATGGTCTACCACATATCATGTAGGGATGGCAACTGGAGAGTAGAGAATGTAGAAAAGTGGCTGGCTAAGAGCCCCAACCTTCCAGGTCAGGGTCCCAAAACCACCCCTAAAGCCTATCTGACATGGGTAGCCACATGCCTACTTTGAATACAACTAGTGTTTGACCTTGGGGTCTGGTGTGTGAGGGGCTGCCAAAAAAAAAAACCCAAAAAATCAGTTAGTCCCTTGCCTCTCTCATGTGTGCCTCATGCTGCAAAACCATCAGCCCTATACCATCGTTGATGGAGATAGCGCTAAATAGGATCTCCCTCCCCCACCGACACGCTGGCCCAGAGCAGGGCAGAGACTGGCTCCCCTGAGGCCTACTCAAGTCCATAAGAGGAAAGAGGTACCCCTTTGGGTGTGACTATGGAGGGGAAGGGGAATCAAGTAAGCCATGAGGTGTTATCTCCCTTGCCTGCCTCTTGCAAGCTCTCCCGTCCATGGACAAGTAAGGGAGATCATCTTGTGGTTGGCATATCACAAACGAAAATGTCATCCCTACCCGTCTTCAGAGGGTTGAACATAAGGATCAAACCTGACAGAGGAGGCTGTGTGTTAACCCTTTTCCTACCAAGAAAATAAGTCACTGTACTAACTACTGACCAAGTAATGTTAGGAGAGAGACTAGAAACACACCTGTTTTTTGCCATTTTTGCCGCTTCAAATGTCGTGTGAACACAGAAAGGAAATGACAAGAGTATACTCCCTTTGCCAGAAAGGATTCACGTCAACAATGTGGTCATTTTCTATTTATATACTCAAAACTGAAAACTACAGTTCAGGGCACAAAATCCTCGTGACGCGGTCCACAGAGAGAGAAAGCTGAGTCACGAGGATCTCGTGACGCGGTACGGAATGTGTTAAAAGCAGCATGTCTGTTGGTGGAGAGTCAACACACTGTGCCTCATAAGTTGGGTGTACCTCGGGGTTGACAGAGTCTCCAGGCCCTGCAAAAAAGTGCTCCCCAAAGCATCTTGTGATGGCATGTCATTTCTCACTGTTCCAAGAGCAGGCAAGGGAACTGACTATACATTCGCTTTATTTCTCTTTGTTTCAAAGAGGGAATCAACGTGAAATCTAGCCCCACGACTGCCATGATGTGTGGCAGTGGAGTGCACGGTGATACGAACTTTCAACCTAAGTAGCTCCTTGTTCTGCTAAGACCAATCCTTTATTATGAGGCTCTTCGGAAATTATAGTACAAATTTGTAACAAAACGAACCAACTCTCTTATCCCCCACACCTACCAACTTTTACAGAGATGTGTGTTAATGGTCTGGAGAGAGATGGATACCTAGAACAGAATCCCCCTATCTACTCAACACTTCGGGGTAAGTTAGACTGATGCAAGTAGAGCTATCACTTATGTCAGCTCAAGCATTTAAGTCAGTTCTGTTCCCCCAATATTAGTTTTAGACATTCTTTTACCCAAATGAACATTATTAAAATAGGAAAATAAATTAAGCAAAGACAAGAGAATGAAGACAGTGGCCAGAAGAATGAGGTGTTTGACCAGCACATGCATGCACACAGAGGACATTATGTTGTTTTTAGTATAAGCAACTACAACTGGCCACGATAAGACAACCTACCAGCAACATACTGCTCAGTCTGACATGGTACACTATAAGAGGCTGAAAGATTTCTGCTAGTCCAGTCAGTGCTTGTGACTGAAATAAACAGGCTAAGCCATAAAAAGGTATGTAACTGCAACCAACGTCCAAACAGATCTTGTACAGATTCTCTCATAGCCATGACACTTGGTGAAATTTTTTTTTACAAACACTTAAACATCTTTGTAAAAGTGTCCTTGTAAACCAACCTCCAACATGGAAACCAAAAATGAACAAAGAAAGAATGCAGAGTACTAACACACAACAACTTACCGCCATATCCATAACCATCTCTTTGATAGCTATAGCCATCTCTTTGATAACCTCCCCGTCCCCTGCTGTAATAGCCACGACCTCGGCCCCCTCTTCCTCTCCAACCTCGTCGGGCCTCGGACACACCAAAAGTTTCTGTGTTTAGTTTGCGTTCCTCTTTCCATGATAACCGAATGCCTCTGAAATCAGAAACAATGTTCACTTCAACAGTGTAGAGAAATTATACAGAAGTACACACACACACAGAATGGACTGGGAGAAAGGGTGAGTGGAAAGTAAGGAAATGGGGAAAAAGAAGTAATGAAAAAGCAAAAAGGGAGAAGGAAACTGGATGCGGGCAGGGAGAGCAAGCAACTATAAATGAACTAAGAACTAATATACACTGAACTACTTTATAGATCATGAGATGAATCTCATCGTTCCTCTAGACATGATCAAGCCAGGACGATCATTTCCCAGAATGTGACTGGCTGTCAGGGAGATGCTGTGATCCCTGCACTGTAGGAACGACGGTCCACTCATTTAGACACAGTGAAGGATTGTGGCCTCCTACCCTACCTCCAACTGTTTTGTTGACTTGGGAGACCACCTGGCCAAATGGCCACTGGAAGAGGTGCTTGTACAGGTGACCAAGGGGAACCATGGGAGCCATGGATTCCATAAGATCTAAGGGAGAGACCAGAATACCGACTGGGGAACAGGTCTAGTGAAGAAGGCATGAGGAAGCTTCTAAACTCTGTGGTTGGGAGGGCGGACTGGCCAGGTCACAGTGCTGAACTGGATGCCCATGAAAGTGAAATGTTGGGCAGGAGGAAGTGCCAACTTCCCCAGTTCAGGATGGAACCCTTACCTGCAACACAAGATGCAAACCTGGAGGGTCAGAGCATTACGAGGCTTGGCCAAAGAAGTCATGATGAGGCAGTTGCCCAAATAGACCACGAGACGCACACCCCTCTATTGAAGGCTTATGCACAGCTCCTTCACACTTTGGTAAAAAAGCCAAAGGATATGGGCCAGGCCAAAGAAGGGGCAAAGAAGTGAAAAAGCCTGCCCCATCAGATGTAACAGAACCACTCTGGATATCATCCAATGGAAAACTGAGGATGTAGAGGGATGAATCTAGATCCATGGATGTGGCCCAATCAGCTCTGTGGATAGAGTCTCTGATGGAAATCGGTTTCTATCCTAAAAGGGAGGTCCTGGAGAAACTGACAGAGTGGGGAGGTCAAGAAGAGGTCTCAATCCACCTACAGATTCTAAGATGATGTGGATCATCAGTAACTTTGTATAATTGTTTTACCAAAACCACATACACTGCACTGGGATTACTGTCTATCCACAAGTTCAAGCAAGAGAGAGAATAAGGTAAAACCATTTCCCCAAGTCTTTATTCTGATCTTTCAAAAAAAAAAAGTGCCATTTGAAAGTTCACAATGAACTTGAAATCTACAGCCCAACTGAGTTGAATGATAAGACAGTGTGTCAACAATACTGTTACATGCATTTCAGACATGCACGCACGCATGCACACGTGCGCGCACACACACACACACATACACACAAAAGCATGCATGAATATACACACACAAATAAGTGCAGGTGCAACAAAACCCAAATGATACTGAACAGCTTACCCTCCTTGACTTTTGTACTTGGCTTCACAACTGATGTTGTCAAAAAATGACTTGGTTCTGTCATAGTACACTTCCGATTCCTCTTCTTCTTCAACCTCATCAGCTTCCTCGTCTGCTCCATCCTTCTCCCCATTAACCTGCTTTTCACCTTCAACAACACATATAAAAATAATAACAAAAATAACAATAATAATGACTACTTTTACAATCCCTCATCTCACAAGAGTTTTAAGCACTTCACAAAAGCTTGTCATTTAATAAACAAGAGTTTTAAGCACTTCACAAAAGCTTATTTAATAAATTCTCTCGGTTTACAATAATAGAACAGGTACAAGTTCTCCAATAACCCTAAGTAAAGATTTTCCAATCATGATGAGGTTGCAGAGGAGTGAAGTAGAGTAGAACTAACCTCCTTGATCCTGAAAAAATCTGAAAAAGTTCACACTCTGTGAATGACCACCTACCAATGATCACCGACAGCTGACGTGATACTGAAAGGAGCTGCCTATCTAGTGTATGAAATAGCCGGACAAGGTCACATCGTCTGCTGCCAAGTCACCCCACCATTACCCTTTTCATCCCCTTACCACTAGTAATACTACTCCTTGGGAGCAAAGAGTGATTTTACACTATTCGAACTGTGCACTTCAAAGCTTCAACATTGTTGACCGATTGCCAGAATCACCTGCAGCCACAAACACTTTGTCACATACTTGTGGGTTCATTCATTGCTTTTTATGTCTGCTCTGTACAACACACATTTCACACCAGCAGCAAATAGTTGGAATTGTCTTCTGAATTATTGTACAATCATTTACCGTTTCTTGAATCACTGCAAATGCTTTCAAATGCTAAAAACACGCAAAACTGTTGAGATATTCCTTAGCTTCACCATTTCAGTGAAAACCAGTTGCGATTCTCAGAAAAATACAGCCTATTTGGTGAGAGTTGCATAGGTCACCGAATCATATAAGTGACTCCAATCATGTTTATGAACCCTCTCTCAGACTGCAACATCAGTCAGTTGTTTTCTCCCATTTACATTATGCTGAAACGTGTGACAACCAACTTATGTTAATTCTATGTGTGTAGGTGACACAAAAGGCATAGTGACCTCCAGTTTTAATGTTGGTGGCAGTCAGTGGGTTAAAACCCTATATATCTGCATGATGATGTTTTGATGATATTGCATGCACGTACACGTACACGTACGTCTGTCAGCGTGTGTGTTAACGTACAAGCAGCACATTTACTACTATCAACACAGCCACTCAAATTACCAACTCTTCCCTTTCTTTTGGTTTCTCATTCACTGCTTTAAATGCACATTCTCCACGTAAAAGCTCTCTCTTTCTCTCACTGAGCACTTCTGTGTGAATATGAATAAAATGAAAAAAAAATTTTGTTTTATATTGACAAATTGTTTCTTAGCTGCTGAATGCAGCACTTGCTCTACTCAGCAGTGTCTTGGAAGACAACCCAACAGATCACTGCAGATCGTGGGTAGGACACTTAAGGTATTATGGAACTAGGGGACAAGCCAACAGATCACTGCAGATCATGGGTAGGACACTTAACTCACTCGTTATGTACGATTATGCCCCTTGCCATTCTCCTGATACGCACCATTTGTATAAGTCATGAGAAAAATTCTCATACAAACAAATGAAAACAGAGTTTTGACATTGGGCAGGTCATATATTAAAAGATTGGTGTACAAAATGCTAAAAATTTGACTGTCTAACCCTCATGGTTGCTGAGTAATGGTACAAGTAAAATTTGAGAAATTTTCAGGTGAAAAATGTCTTACAAAATACACAGTCAGGTCAATACATCAGTTCCTACAGTCACACTTTGAATGAAATTTCATAAAATCCAACGTGCACACACTCCACGCGCACTGAAGGAAGAGATCGTGTTGAACAGCACTGAGTTGTTGAGTACTGTTCAGCCATTTGCTTTTCAGTTGTTTGCTTTGCTGCAGAGATAGTGGGTTGTGAACTTTGCACTGTCCACACACCAACTGCGTAGTACAGTGACCTCATGGCCTGAAACCAGGCTAAGAATGACTAAAGAATCTATTTCTGGCTATTAGTTTCGGTTAACGGAAATACTGAAAGCCCCGCGAATTTTCAAAACTCAAGTCGGATTTCTCCGACGCTCGTAGACAAGTGTTGTTGAGACATGATCGGGAAATCCCGACACTCACAGCAAGAGAGTTAAGGTATTATGGAATTAGGGGAAAAGCCAACAGATCACTGCAGATCATGGATAGGACACTTAAACTATTATGGAACTAGGGGAAAATCCAACAGATCACTGCAGATCATGGGTAGGACACTTAAGGTATTATGGAACATTGAAAAAGCCAACAGACCACTGCAGATCATGGGTAGGACACTTAAGGTATTATGGAACATGGAAAAAGCCAAAAGACCACTGCAGATCATAGGTAGGACACTTAAGGTATTATGGAACTAGGGGAAAAGCCAACAGATCATGAGTAGGACACTTACAGTATTATGGAACTAGGGGAAAAGCCACAGATCATTGCAGATCGTGAGTAGGACACTTAAGGTATTATGGAACTAGGGGACAAGCCACAGATCATTGCAGATCATGAGTAGGACAATTAAGGTATTATGGAACAAGTCAGTGTTGGTTATAAACAGACTTAAATTGGTCATATGGAGTAAAATAGAGGGAGAAGTCAACAATGGAAACATAAATTGTATAAATTACAAATCAATTCAAACTCGCTTTTGGAGAATCACCATCTAAAAACAGCCAAGACAACATCTATAGCCATTTTTAATAAGACCAGTCAGTACCATCAGGCTTAATTAAAACTGAATCATCAGTTGATACATCCATCCATCTCACATACTACTGCTTTCTGTTGTTTAGATTATACTCTAGTCTCCCTCCATCCTTTCTGCGTAACAGCAAAAGATACCAGAACATAATGTTCAGAGCCCATACCTTCCTGTGGTTCCTGCACTTGTTCTGAGACAGCAGTTGATCTCTCTGACTCCTTTACCTCTGGGTTTCCCTGCCTCGAGTCTGTACCTTTTGAGAATAACCTCTAAACCCATTACGATAACTGTTCATGAAAGGAGGTCTAAACTGGAAGAACTAAATCTAAATACTAATTATTTTGCATACTCATTAATTACATCTATCATTTAAATCCACACAGATTTAAAAAACAAAAAAAACAAAAAAAAAACCAAACAAAACCAACAGTATCCCCCAATTCCAAGCTGAAAAAGAAGAGATGGAAGAAATAAATAAATCTGTGAGTAAGGAAGCACACTCCTTGTTTAGTGTATCATTTACACTCTACAATTCTGAAGAATCTCTATATGACCAAACAATTTTAAATTGACCAACACCAATGGCTTGCTCACACAATTGTGGCAACAGGGACAATATGTATATATATATATAGTGGTGTGTGTGTGTGTGTGTGTGTGTGTGTTGTTGTGTTGTGTTGTGTGTTGTGTGTGTGTGTGTGTGTGTGTGTGTGTGTGTGTGTGTGTGTGTGTGTGTGTGTGTGTGTGTGTGGTGTGTGTGTGTGTGTGTGTGTGTGTGTGTTTCCAAGCACAAGGATGTGAAGCTGATTTTTTTTTTATATCCACAGGTGGTACCAGAGACTGTGAGACCAGAGGCAGGGGACAGGGAGCTTCTCAGCAGAGAGGGAGAGGTGCAGTATTAGACCAGCCCCTTGTGCCACCCAACAACACCCAGCCAGATATTCCACAGTTCACAGGGGAACCTGGCCTGAAGATTCAGCCTGATGGGGACAGACCTGTGGACTACTACCGGCTCTTCCTCAACAACGAAATGCTTGACAAACTTCTCTACTACCCTGGAGAAGACTGTCAGAAAGCTTTCCTCTGGCAGGAGGTGCAAGGTGTGCAGCAAGAGGGGCATCAGGAAAGAAACCAACTTTGTGTGTGGACATTGTCCTTCGAACCCATCTCTTTGTGTGCAGCCTTGCTTCGTGGCGTACCACACCAAGAAAAACTACTAGTTGCTGACTGATGCCCTATGTAGACACAGTGTGTGTATGTATTTTTCATCTGTGTGTTGTGTGATGTGCTATTGCAAAATTTGTTTAAAAAAAAAGAAAAAGAAAGAAAAAACAACAGTGACACTGAAAACTCTTTCGAGTCGCAAAGTGTGTGTGTGTAGATATGAACATGTATTTGGTGATTGTGAAAATTCTTCTTGGACAGAAGGTAAGGAAATACATTTTTCATTATCATTCTTTTGCTTTCTGACAATAATTCAGTTTTATTATTCACCGTTTTTCCCTTTTTTTATATTTATATGATATCATGTCTAGAATAGTGTAAAAAAGAATAAATCCTGTTTCATTGGACATAAACTTTCATCTGTCCTGTTGAATGGATGTGTAATTGTGATCAGTGTATAGAGGATTCAATTACCTTTCAGAAAAGTATTAGTTTTATGGACTTTTATTGAGTAGTTTTTGTGTCAGAATTTTTTTTTAATTATTACCCTCCGTGATGTAATATGGCCTGGCAAATAGTGTTTTCTGAGCTAAAAAAGGGCATAGCAGCGAAAGAGTTAAGATATCAAACCTCGAAACAGAATGACGAGTTCAAACCTGATAGAGTAGCACTCGATGGGTAAAGGATGGATATTTTTCTTAGAGTAGCACCCAATGGATAAAGGATGGACATTTTTCTATCTCCCCGGTCAGCACGAGTGTAGGTTTGCAAGTGTGTGAAACCCTTACACACAGAACATCAAATATGCTTGCTAGAGATACTGTAAGCTATGTCAGTGTCTGGAAGTTTATGGAAACATGAAAACAGCCAGCATGCTATGTCAGTGTCTGGAAGTTTATGGAAACATAAAAACAGCCAGCATGCATACACACCAGATGAAACAGACAAATAATGTAGTTACTGCAACATGTGTGCAGTGTGGGACAAACAATGTGCATATACACATGCAACAAAGCACTACTCACAAAGACAGACAGGCAAACAAACAAAAAACATGTACACACCTGAAAACACAAACAAAGGAGATTAAAACATACATGCTGTTTAACTTTATTGGTCAATTAAAAATTTACCAGTAGTATATTAAATCAATACTCACCACCAATTGTTAGTTTTTGCTTGAGTTCCTTTTCAATTTCTTCCTTGTCGAACTGGGCATTGGCACTCTCAAAGTCAAATTCGCTGTCAAACTTCAGTGGTTCTGAAGTTTCACGCCACGATCCTCTGCCCCTCATGTTCTGCCGAGGGGGCAGAGGAATACGGGGACCTCCTCTTGGCATGCCACGCATCTGATGTCCTCCTACAGTCGACACACAATCATCTGCATGATTTCTATTAGTACACAGTACTCACAAAGACTGTACATGTTTCGAAAATGGTCAGATCGAAAGAACAGAAAAAAAGTATAAGTAGAAATCTGCCAAGACAAGTTGGTAGGAGCTGCACCAATAATCAATACAATTCTCTTTGTCTGTTTATCATTATTGGAGTCACATTTGCAGACAATGACCAAAGAGGACGCTACCTTGCAAGTTATACACATACTGAGAAAGCAAAGATGCAATTACACATGAATCCATCTGATAAAGAAGAAGTGTGATATTACCTAACACTCAAGTCACTTACAGCAAAGTGTAATGACAAGGTTAATTTTCAATAAAAATGACTTATCATATAAAGAATTTTGGAGATAGATGTAGGTAGGTGTATACAATTCTAACTCACTAGGGGCGGAGAGTTTTCCCCCTTGCTTTTCCCCCCAGACGGCCCATTTTGAAGGGTTAGGAAAAAAATAACAAAAAATACAAAACATAAAGGAACAAAATGAAACTTTCAGAATATTTACATGCTGGGTTAGTTCATGCCAAAATATTGAAGTTCTTCCTAGAATATTTCTTCTTCATGTGCCATGTTGAAAATACCCCAAATTTTGTGGTCAGGATCACCACACTTTTATCAGATCCATGAACACATAGTCAAAGGTGAGGAGGTCTTTGTATGCACAAAATAACATGAATAAAGTAGACTTTGCTCAGGGTAAAAAAAATTTATTAGTGACACTATACAAATAAATGTTTCAAATTGTTACACAGGGGAATTTGGAAAAAAAAAGGAACACACCGGATGCTTCAGTCCCTATAAAGGAACACACCGGATGCTTCAGTCCCTATGCACTGTTTTCCTAATAATCAGTGTAGTTCTGCACTGAATGATACAGTTGGAAGCAGGTGATGGTCTTGTTGGGCTGGCATAGTTTGTCACAGAGGGCAACCCCACACTTTTTACACCAGTTGGGGGTTTGCCACAGTTGAACCTCCAGGTGTCTCCTGCTGCCAGTACTACACACATGGCACTTCCTATAGTTCTTCCTGCTGCTGGGGATGGGTGGTAGAGGGCAGGAGAAGTGCTCATTCTGCTTGCCACTCAGTTCTCTTATGCATATCTGTTTATGACAATAGGATTTAGAAAGTCTTTTTTCACAAACTGATTGAAGAAATCAATGGGGGCGTGGCACTCAGTTGGGACATGAGGCCACAAGAACCAGAGAACGGAGGCAAAGTGGGGAAAAAAGTAAAATCTTTGTGCCAGTCACGCATAAGAAAGTCAATGAAATCTTCATCAGACATGCGACTCACTGTACATGGCCCACTGACTGCTCTCCTCACGTGATGTGTATGCCCACCTCCCTCTCCCACTTCACTGTCGTCTGAAACTGAGTCACTGTGAGTACCTTGTTGCTGGCAGCTTTCATCACTAGAAACACTTTCACCATCATCTTCATCATACTCGTCGATGTCGGATCCTTCAGTCTGAAGCACTTCAATCACTTCAGCATCAGTAAAACGCCGCTGTCATGATCTACTTTGCTCCAAAACTCGTACTCGCCTGCAATGCCGTTTTTGACATGTATGCAGATTAGAAATGAGGAGATATACAGGAAGATAAACAAAGAAATCATGAATAGGTGCAAAGAAGCTAAGGAAGCTTGGCTGAAAACAAAATGCAAGGAAATAGCAGACAGACACAAAACGGATCCTCAGGGTATGTACAGACGAATTGAAGAAATTGTCCACAGGAAAAATACATGCACATCAACTGGTTGCTTAAAATCGAAAGATGGCACGCTTATTATGGAAAAAGACAAAATATTAGACAGATGGGGTGAGTACATTAACCCCAATAGTGCCATGTATAATCTGTGTCAAGACCAGGGCATTTTGGGTAATTTTCACTACATATTTCATGCTGCTTGATGTGGCTCTCTTTGGATAGTTACACATATAAAAGTATATATTTCTGCAAAGGTAATTGAATCAACTTTGCAAAAATGTAACTTTCATTGTATTAGAAGCTGTGTGGTGGTCACATGACCTTGCTATTATCAATATGGCCGCTAATAAATTTAGCTTCACCTGACTTCTACAGTCAAATGCATCCACACAGTTTATCAAAAAGTGTAATTATCTTCATGATGAGATAGAAAATTCAATGATCTTTCCAAAAATATATAATTTCATGACATTCCTCCAAATACCTTTCACTGTATGCATATTTTCTAATCACACGTAGAGGCTGAGAAAAGGAGAAGATCCTAGAAAAACAGCAACAACAATAATAAACAAACACCGACATTTTTTCTGACCTGTGTTTTAGTCTATATTTCCAGTTGTTCTCACCCTAAAGTCCAGTTTTGTGATAGCACTGTCATTTTCAGGTGGATTTACTGGTATCCATTCAGGTGGGTGTGGCACTTGTGAAGCTGAAGTACTGGCACAAGGTTCTGATATTTCAGACATGTCAGTTGTTGAGCGATGGACATTTTCATTGTCACTCGAACTATTGTCCAAACAGTCATTCTCACCACTATCACCATCATCTTCAGGTTGAACTAAATAATCCGCTTCAAAATCGCTATCACTTATGTCAGGATCAAAATCTTCAAACAGGTTTCGCTGGGAACTCATCTTGGGGCTAAGCACACTTTCAAATGCAAAAACTCCGGTGAAAATGCGAGTTATCGAGCAAAATTTGTGTTCAAAACGAAGCGTGGAACACTGTGGAAGCCATCTTGACAGTCTCTGGGCAAATAAAGGGAAATAACTAGTGTTTAACTCGTTTTTTAAAAGCCAGTAAGATCGGCGAATTGGCCGGTATGGCGCTTGCTAAAGGCCGAATTCGCCGATTTTCTCAGCGATTGGCGCTACTAGGGTTAAAGGCCTTTTTGAGGATGACAGAAACGAAGAACACATTATAAAAAAGAACTTTGAAGGACAACCCATAATGAAAGATGAAGTTAGAGCAGCACTGAACAAGATGAAACCAGGAAAAGCCCCAGGACCAGACAACATTACTACAGAGATGATTAAAGCCCTGGAGGAATTTGGTATAGAAAAAATAAAAGTCCTCCTAAATGAAATTTACGACACTGGAAAAATCCCCAAAAATGTCAAAATCAATTTTCATTGCACTTCCAAAGAAGACAGGGGCTATAGAATGTGAACTCCATCACACAATCAGTTTGATGAGTCATGTAACAAACAAGGAATAGAATCAAAAGAGAAATAGCAGAAGAACAGTGAGGATTTGTGGAAGGGAAAGGAACTATTAATGCCATATACATCCTAAGAACTATCATAGAGAGGTCAATCAAGATGAATAAAGATTTGTATTTATGCTTTGTTGATTATACCAAGGCTTTCGATTGGGTATACATGAAGAACTGATCAACCAACTGGAGAGACTCAATGTTGATGGAAAAGATCTACGAATAATCAGAAATATTTATTGGGAACAAACAGCTGCAATGAGAATAGAAAACAATATAAGCTCTTTCCAAAACATCAAAAGAGGAGTCAGACAGGGTTGTGTTTTGTCACCAGATCTGTTTTCACTTTACAAAAACATCATGAGAAACCTAGAAGAAGACCCTGGATTAAAGGTTGGAGGAAAAATGATAACATTCGATATGCAGATGACACTGTGCTAATTGCAGAAAATGAAAGGGACCTACAAAACCTTGTGAACATACTAGAAATAGAAAGCAAAGGTAAGGGGTTGGAACTAAACAGCAGGAAGACTGAAGTCATGGTGTAAAAAACATGAAATCCCCTCAGGCAAAATAACAGCAAACGGCATGACCTTGAGACAGGTTGATAGGTTTAAATACCTGGGAACGATCATTTCATCAGATGGCAGATGCACATCAGAAATAACCAGCAGAATCGACCAAGCCAAAACAGCATTCAAGAAGATGACAAGCATTCTTACCAACAAATGCCTATCAATTAACACCAGAAAGAGAGTTCTTGAATGGTATATAGAACCAATACTGTTGTACGGTTGAGGCGTGGCCAGTCAACAAGCAAAGCCAGAGCAAAATTGAGGCAGCCGAGATGTGGTTTCTAAGAAGAATGTTGAGAGTTCCATGGACAGCAAAGATAAAAAACAAGACAGTCTTGATGGAGGCAGGCACAGGTAGATCCTTCATAAGGAAGATTAGGAAAAGACAGGCAACATTTATAGGCCATTTTATGAGGAAAGGGAATTTGGAGCACCTGGTCACACCGGGAAAGCCGGAGGGAAAGATAGCACCAGGTAGACCCAGGGAGAAAATACTAGACGGACTTACGGAGTTGCTGAAGGCAAGGAGGGTGGAAGAGATGCTTGAGGCAACAAGAGACAGAGACAGATGGAAGTCCATGATCGCCAACGCCATGCGGCAGGGCACCTGATGATGATGATGATGCAGATTAGCAAGTCATGTGGAGTGCCGAAGTCAATCGTTTCCCGATGAGTGTATTGCTACAGAATCTCACGAAGTAGCTTTCCACTTGACCCTTGACATGTCTGTAATGCCCAGTGTAGCTTCAGTTGGCATGCTCGTCACGAGGGAAGCGTGGAAAACTTTTTAATTATCGAAACCGCTATCATGTTCCGTCATCCGAAACTGAGCCTTATGTCACAAACACTATAGCATTCTGTCGTGCTAAGAGAGCTAAGCAGAAGTGATCAATAGTTGGTTTGCACTGTCCATGGCAGGAGTTAGTTGTTTCACCTGCTCTACAACAGTGGTGGTGCTCTAGTACCCCAAATTATCAGTCAAATTGTGTGAGCATCCATTCATTCATTCAAAACTTACCACGCATGCCACTTCTGTTACGAGGCATCTGTTGGTTGCCAGAGTATGGACGTTGTTGTTGATACTGTATGTATTGTTGGTTGGAGCGCTGGTTGCCAGAGTGACTCTGGTGTTGATGCATTGCTCGCTGATCTCCTGCCTGCTGACCTCTGTGGTTCCATACTGACTGCTGGTTATGAATTCTGCCCCCTTGACTTTTTTCTGGGCTCACCTGGGTAGCTTGTTCCAGAGACGAAGACTCCTGGTGAGCACTGTTGTTTTCATGGGACTCTGTCAAAAAGAATCATGGAATAGACACACTGGTACCTCACAAATGAAAGAAGACGACAAAAAAAAAACCTTCTCACCTCAAAAGTCCAAAATCATCCACCAACCAATGGACTACGCAAATGAGATTTTCTTCATATTTGTAAGGCCAGGAAACAACCCTCAAACCGTGAACAATTTTTCAAAAATAGCTCACACAGTGCATTTCAAATTACAGTTATAACCTTAACCCTACCAGACCTTAGCCCCTGAGCGAAATTGTGCCCCCTGCCTGGCCTCCTGAGCAAAATTTTGAAAAAAATGTATATACGTTAGAAAACTATTCATATCATGCACACCAATGGTTAGAATTATATGAAACGTGGAGAGATTGTAGAAAATAGGCCTACCTTTCATCTAACGCCAGTCCAACCCTCAATCACACAAGCATCTCCCCTATCACTTGGTTGGGGGGTACGGGCACGCCCCCTTCTTCCAACACTCTGTCTCGACCTACTTCTTTCATTGTCAGAATCATCACTTTCACTCAATGCTTCATCAACGTAATCATCGTCACTTGAATCAGAAACGTATTCCTGATCAAATTCTCCAATCTGCAAAATGTCCACCACTTGTTGAACTGTGAAGCGAGTTGGCCTCGCCCGTTTACCTGTTGAAGCGCTTGGTTCATCACTAGCTCGCTTCATGGTCAATTTTGCACCCAAATCACCTCAAAATACCATCAACACAAAGGCAGACATTTGCAATAGGCTGAACACACGCTCACGCGACGCTTAGCAACGGTTCGGTAGCTATTTTTAGCTCTTGATAAAGTGACGATCATGTGAGTGTGCTATTCCCGCTATAGCGGGAACTCGGTATATAGTCATTTTCGTCATTCCCGCAATAGCGGGAACTCGGACTGGTAGGGTTAAGTGATGCAAGTCAACACAACAGGATTTTATGAACAAACTGTAAATTGAAATGTAACATAAAGTTGTTTCATTTATTCATTCTTTTAAGTTATCTACCATCTTACTGTAGAAAGCTGATGATGTGGTGACGTCTATCCTAGTACTTCTCTGATCTTGAGACTATTCTTCACTTCATCCACTGCCTCCTGGACTGTCCATTTTCTGCCAGTCTTCAGCTTGGTATGGATTATTTCACAATCATATCTCCCAAGTCCTAAAACATGCTCAAAAGCCTGCTTTTCCCACCCTGTATTCTTTGACAATGGTATTTTGAGGAAGCTTAGGCTAAAGCCTGGCAACAAAAGTTTGCAATGTAAATGATGGTAGTTGACACCAAGCCATTTCCTTCTGTCTGTTGATTTTAGCTTCCATCGAGTGCTGATTATGTGTATCAGTAGAGGTCTGATGAGCTTAGGAATCAGCATGAACTGCAGGCACTAAACTTCACATTTGCCAGAGGCCATACTGGTCTATTATTTGAAGGCTTCCTCTTGTCACTTGCTTGATTTCATTTCCCCTTTCTGTATCTGAAAGATAGTCATCATACCATATCCCAAGGCTCTTGATGGGTTCTTCTGTCACTGTTAGAAATATAAGAATAGATTGGTTGTTTACATTAAACATTAGTGTTTCAGCTAATTTTCCATTCCACAGTGAGAGGGCCCATGATTTTTGATTTGAAACTCATCCAGGGCGAGGCCAGTGACTCCTGTTCTGCTTCAGTATTTTGTGTATTTCATTGTCCTCTGTGGAAAGGACAATCAACCATGGACCTTTCCAAGGAGGGCATTTGGTATTCATTTGCAAGGATTGTTGGACCTGTACCGTTAAAAGCTGCCTTCAAGATGATCTTCACTGCCAACATAAACAGAAATGGAGAAACTGCATAGCCCACTGTTATGCCAGTTCAAAATTGATCTACATGTAGTCTGCTGTATATTGTTTTGCTGAGAAACACACCGAGAAGCCATGGAAATAATTCTTCAGGATTTCTCAAAATGATTTTTTGTGACGTGATACATCTTGAGAGCCAAGTGAACCATCTTGTACGGGACTGACCTTTACATATTTGCCATATCACACTGGGATCCTTTTTCTCTGCTTAAGCTCTTTGGATTGCTTCTTGAATCATTGAACTGCTCTACTCAGCTGGACAATCCTGGCATGCCTCCTTTCTGGACTAGCATATCCTTTTTCTAAGGGTTATTTAGTTAGCCTTTCTGCCATAACAGTGATGATTTTCCTCTCAATGCTCACAAATGATACAGGTCTGAACTTGGTGGTGTCCCTTGCATACTACTCTTTTGGAATGTACACTCCATTAGCTATCATCCAGTGGTTGCTGACCTTCCTAGTTGGTCCATACTGATGTTATGCAGCAGGTAGGGTATTCTGTCAGGCCCACGTGATGATTTGGCTCCATCTTTCTTAACTCACTCACTACGTATGATTATGCCCCTTGCCGTTCCCCTAATATGCACCATTTGTAAAGGTCATAAGAAAAATTCTTATACAAACAAATGAAAACAGAGAGTTTTGAAATTTGGCAGGTCATATGTTAAAAGATTGGTGTACAAAATGCTGAAATTTCAACTGTCTAACCCTCATGGTTGTTGAGTAATGGTACAAGTAACATTAGAGAAATTTTCAGGTGAAAAACATCTTACAAAATACAGTCACGTCAATACATCAGTTCCTACAGTCACATTTTGAAAGAAATTTCATAAAATCTAACATGCACACACTCCATGTGCATTAAAGGAAGAGATTGTGTTGAACAGCGCCGAGTTGTTGAGTACTGTTCAGCCATTTACTTTTCCGTTGTCTGCTTTGCTGCGGAGACAGTGGATCATGAACTTTGCAATGTCCACACACCAACTGCATAGTACAGTGACCTCATGGCCTGAAACGAGGCTAAGAATGACCAAAGAATCTATTTCTGGCTATTAGTTTCGGTTAACGGAAATACGGAAAGCCCCGCAAATTTTCAAAACTCAAGTCGAATTTCTCCGACGCTCGTAGACAAGCGTTGTTGAGACATGATCGGGAAATCCCGACGCTTGCAGCGAGAGAGTTAACCACTTTCTCTACTTCATCCAGTGTTGGCCGTTTGTTATACATTTTCAATGGTGCTGCAGGCCACACCAGACCCTGGATTCCAAGTGGTGCCTTGGTCCGACGGTCAGAATGTTTTCCAGAGATGCTGTTCCAGAGCTTCCCTGTCCATTGTTATCATTCCAGATTCTGCTCTCAAATGGTTTCCTGAAAAACTGGAAGAGCCTCTGAAGCAGCTGTTATGGATCTTCTTCTCTTTTGCTTCTTCTCCTTCTTGTTGATTCTGCTGCACTTAGACTCGATTCTTCTGATCATGATTTATTTAAATCATATATGTGATCAAAACACACAAAGAATGAAAATAACAAGTCAGCATTCCAATCAAAAATACAAAGAATGAAAGAGACAAGTCAGCATTCCAAATCATGAAAGCATAGTACTTCATGTCAGAAATCATACAGAAATAAAATCACACAGAAATAAAAGAACAGACATGCTAACATACACTACTTTTATAGTATCTCTTCATGTATGAAATCACACAGAAATAAAAGAACAGACAGGTGAACACACACTACTTTCATTGTACCTCTTCATCTGAAATCAAGACAGACATGAAAGAATAGAGAAGTCAACACACTACTTTCACTGTTCTTCTTCATGTCTGAAATCACGTGCAAATAAACGAACAGAGGTGTGAACACATACTAATTTAAATCTTTGGGACCATAAGAAATATGAATGATACTGGAGTTCATTTAATATATCTGGAGAATTTCCTGAAAGACTGGTGATGAATTACAATATTTTTGTTTAAAATATTTGATATCTGAAATATAGAACACTTTTTCATCCAACAAAAACAGGAAAGCTGACTGCCATGGGAATTTGACCTTTTCTCCCTTTTAATTTACATTAAATAAACCAACTAACTATGAAGTCTAAACCTCAAAATAAAATTTACAAAAATAATGTACACTGCCAATGTTATAAGGACTCCCTCATTGATCTGATGGCTGAGTAGGCATACTGGTCTTTTATCACCTAGTAGGCTATAGGTTTTCATGTGGGACACAAGACCAACTGTGGCAATACATTGGAAACAGTCCTGCAAACTTGGGATCTGCCTCTGCCAGTCCCTCTTCTATTGAACAGTAGCTGTTCTGAGCTGTTCAAATGTGTTTGTGCTCTGCTCTGCTGTTGCTGCTATCACTGTCAATATATATATGTCTGTACACTGACAGGCACACATAAAGCTCTTGTCCACAAACTACAGGAGAGGAAACTCAGAAACTGTTCATGTATTGTGTGTGCGTACATATTATGTTAGGAGATACATGTGTGTGTGTGTGCTCATTTGCATGCACCAATGTTTCATTGCACGATATTCACCGTTAGACAATTTGCTAATATCAGAATTTAAAATGAGGAACAACTCACCAGCTCCAGTTGCAGCATTAACAGTGGTATCTCTATGTGTGTGAGGATGATAGGCAGCAGGTCCCCTTGAACCTACAATGGCAAACATAAAAAAAAATTAATGAAACAATTGTTAACTTTTTGTCATATCATCAAAGTAAAATGCCACTGGATCAAAATGTACAGAATGCAAACAGAAATAAACTATAATGTATACTTATCTCATGATACAATGGGTGATAATGATTTTTTTCTTACCCTTGCTCAGGTTCGTTTCTTTCAACATGACTATAGCAACACATGTTACAATGGTTCAAAACATGTACAATCAAATGTACAATGAATAATATATATACTAATCGATGGTGGTCTTCAGCTTAGAAAAACAACAGATTATTTTCCCATACATAAACATGTATATATAACAACAGAAACCTATCAGCTTCATTTATTTAATGTTGTAATACTTGCATGATTCAATTAGTAATGCCGGTTGATCCTATTGTTCTAAGTCATGTTTACCAGTGTAACGGACCATCATCTTTTTTTTTATGAATTCTCATGGTTACCTCCTTTTGGAATGCATATATTATCTCTTCTCTATGAGGAGGTGAAAACTGATATTTATCAAAACTTTAAGATCTAACCATAAAACCACCCAGTTTACTCTATAATCATCTGCACTTGGCCTTCTTTACATACAGTTTTTCATTTCTTTAAGAGCAAAACTCACCTCATCAAATGTTACTTTCCCCTCCGAATTGGCTGCTTCATTGATATAATTTTTCTTCTTAACTGCCATTTTCAGAGGCTAGAATTTTACATTTTCTGTGAAAATTGGTGTCCTTTTACTTTACAGAATGACAAAAAATCTGGCTTCTGAAAATCCATTAACTTTAAGGAGAACAATTAGAAAACTTGAAATCATGGAGAATCTACCATCACTAAACAGCGAGTCAGATTTGAACTTCCTGCCTCATAGTACAGATTTTCACATCACCTGTCTGGCACTCTCCTAACAAAGACAGTGCCAACTACAGAGCCAAGACTTGTCCTGACAAAGACCTCAGTAGAGGAACTTTGAACTCGATCATTCAATGACACCAGTAAGGATCATTCTGTTTTACAGAGTTTAGTCCATTATTGTCAAAATGTAAAAATAGCAAACTGTTAGATCATGAGGTTTCATTCCTATTTCACTTTAACTTACCAAAAAAAGCAATATTTAGAAATTAGTAAGAAACCAATTGATTTCAGCTCTTCAGATCATGATAAACTGATGCACCTTGTTGTGCTACCCCTGCAACACCATATGGCTGGGAACCCTGGTTGCTTGCAGAGCTTGCTGCCCCATAACTCATGGAACCATACTGGAAACCCTCTTGTCCAGGTACTGCTCCAGGCACAGTGGGTGGGCTACTCTGTGTGGAGGACTGCTCACACACACACACACACACACACACACACACACACACACACACACACACACACAACACACACACACACACACACACACATTTTAATAAAACAATCATGAATTACATCAATTAAAAAATTGTAGTATGAAGATTTTTCTCGTAATGTTTTGCACACTTTCAAGCAGGTAATGTTTTCTGTAACCTGGGGTTTTACGGGAGTTATGTGATCAATAGGAATTTTTCTTCTTACAATGACATTTTATAAACATACTGTGTCTCACTCATGTAACAGCTGGCAGCACTTGGGTCTCCTGACCCATACCAATATTTATCTGCCTATGTGGAAATCACTAATCGATGGGCATGTCCTGTAATTTCTATATGAAGGCGATTCATAATAAAAACTCACTGTAAACTATCCCCATGGCAGGGAGGATGGGCAGGCATTAGAGTGAGAAATGGTATGTTTATTAAACATAATTTTAAGAAAAAAATGTCTTTTCATTACACATACATCATCATTTTTCACTGATGCAGAATAGCAATAACATGGATGGCTAACCTTAGCGATAGAATGACAAAGACAAATAAGATGATATGGCAAAAATGGTATGCTAAGCCACTACCAAGGTACTCAAACTACAAAGAGGCAATACCTAGAGCTGGAACCATCTTCCCTAAGTCTGGAGACATCCTGCAGGCAAAACTGGAAAGAAGTCCCAGGGGAACATGAGCATGCAGCATCAAGGACCTCCCTCAGATTCTGCATATGAACGGAAGCCATGGAGAAGTCAATACTCTGATCTTGTGGGGTCTTGAAGAAAACAGTCCATTCCACTGGCCACTGAGCAAAGGTAGATTACCGGATATCTTTTTCAAAGCCTTTATTCCGATGAATGAAGAAGTGATACTGAGTGGAATGCAAGGACCTTGTCTGGCTCCAGTAAAAGTCCTGTTGACAGGGCAAAGATTTTTTCCTTCATCTGGTGCCAGAACAGCACAAAGAGGCCGATTAAAGATTACTAGGGTACGATTCCTGAGAATCTAATGCTTGGCCAGAAACTTGAGTAAGAAGAGAAGGAAAAAAGACTTGCCCTGCTCATAGATAACATCTTGGGAAAGGATGCAATGGGCATGTGCTTCACTACATTCCCAGCCCATGGCCAGGGAAATTAAGGCCATTTTCAGAGTCAGGTGTTTCAAGGTACAGGACTCCAAGGATTCGTATGGGAAGGTCACAGAGGGAAAACACGACAAAAAAACAAAAACAAAAAAACAAAAAACCCCAAAGGATGGGGCCTGACATGATTGCTGCTCTATGCACCCGCACAAGCGAGGCCACTTACTAAGACAAGGTCTGCGGAGAGATGACCCAGAAAATTATCTAACTGAATGGATGAGTGCTTCGCACACCATCTCAGCCACCTGTACCAATGTAAAGAGAATACACCTGTATGCCCGGCCTGTGAGACTGACCTAGAACATCAAGGATATTTTGGTGTGTGCCTTGTTTGGACAAAGCATCCCACAGAAGCCAGGCGTGAAGGTGAAGTATGGCTGAATTTCCGCAAGGAATGCAAGACCTTGATTAGAGCAGAGATTAAATCATTAATCCCTGAAGCATAGCCTGAAGACTGGAACATTTAGAGAGAAGGAGGCGGCCAAGAAACCACAGTGAAGCTGGCCAGAGGGGGGCTTCCTGAATGAGTGAGGAGTGTCTTTGCTTCTTTTTTTTAATTTTTTTTTTAAAGAACTTTCCCTACGATGGAAAGAGGGAGAAATGCATATAAACGTTCAGGACCTTCAATGAAATGGAGAGGGCGTAACTGCCCATGCCACTCAGTCCAGAACTGGTGTCACATACAGAGGCAGACAGTGACTAAACCTGGCCCTGGAGAGGACCACTTGAATTTTTAACCAAAGATGCCACACAAACTGAAGCTCAAGATGGACTAGGGTCCATGAGCTGAATCATTTGATTGTGACTGAGTCAAGACTGCCATAATGCTGACCTTGCCTACAACATATTTGGGTGAGATCAACATCTTCCCAGTTTTGCCCCACAATAAGAGATCTGTCCTCTTCGAGAAGACATTGTTGTCTGTGCAGATCAGGTCATGTTTGTCCACAAAATGCGACTGTAAGTGCTGGAGTGCTATAAAAATGCCTCCAATTCTAGGCAATCAATGTACCAGGATTTCTGGATGGACCAGAAGCCCAATGTTGAAAACAGATCTGAAGTTGGCTCCCCGACCCATCAGAGAAGCATCACATCAGGTATCCATGAACAGTCTGGCTTGAGGGGACAGATCCTGGTCACCTCTGTTGGGTTCCAAAGCCAAAACCCCAAGGGATCACATGATCCCATACCTGGTTGGATTGGGACCACTTCACCCTAAACTGCTGCTGAAATTGTCTCTTGTGGAATCCATCAAAAAGGTAGAAGCCCCGGAGAAAAGTTAGATCGTAAGCTGTGGCCTCCAGTGGCTTAACAAAGGTGAGGTTTGCAGTTCTGAATACGACAATGAGGTGCTGAGCTGTGTGCCCTCACCACATCAACATACTGAAAGACATCCCCAAGAAGTCTAAACATTGAGAAGCCTCTAGCTCAATCTCTCTTAATAAAAATGAAGCCCAGCAAATGGGAGAGGTCCAAAAAGTCCCAAAACTTTGGCAGCAGAGATCATGTGGGGAGGCCAAGATCAACCAACTGTCGAAGCAGACGGCAAGTCTGATCCTTTTGGCCTGGACACAGAAAGTTCTCTGGTAATTTTGGTGAAATGCAAAGGTACTGGGGCCAAATGCAGAGTCCGAAACTGAAACACTTTGCTTCCCAAGACAAACCAGAGCCACTTGCAATGTCCAGGATGGATAAGTATGTGAAAGGAAGCACCCTTGAGATCAATGGACGCATGGCATCTCTGAGGTTGGTTGTTTCCATCCAAAAGCCAACCACTTTGAGAAAGCAGTTTAGGGCCAACAGACTGAGCACTGGTCACCAATCCCCGAGACTTTGGAACAACAAAAAGACATCTGAGGGGAGGGCAGGTGACACCCTTGGTAAAGAGGGAGATCATCTCCTGATCAACATGGAACACGCCATGAACAGAGAAAAGAATGGAAAGACAAGGAAGAAAGGACAGGAGAAGGCCCAAGCACAGAGGGGCTAGTAGTAGGACATGTAGTGGGAATGACTAGCTGAGGTGGGTTGGCTTAATAATTGACAGCAATTTTGTACACCTTAGCACATTCACCTAATTTTGGGGCATATTCCTTTCCTTCAGAAGAGGATATATAGAACTACCAACAAGCAGACAACCAATCAGATAAAATGAACAAACAAAAAATAACATTCAGCTAACTAAAACAGGCTCAAGAACTGGAAAAACTTGAACGCCAAGAAAACAAAAGTGCTCTATTAATACATATCAAAGGCAAAGACACTAAAAACAATCCTTATATCTTAATTAGAAAATATTAAGGATTTCAAATACCGTGGTTATATGTAAAAACTGATGATGGAACCTGCTCCAAAGACATCAAAATAAGAACTGGAATGGCAAAAGCAAACAATGGTCCAACTCAACATCAGGAAAGACAAAGGCATACCAAATGGCCTAAAAGTTAACACTTTAAAATGCACTGACCTGGCCAGTCATGATTTATGGCAGTAATGCCTGCACTCTTGAGAAAAACCGATTGCAGTAGAATTGAGGCAGCAGAGATGTGGTTTCATCGGAGACTACTACATGTCAAATGGACAAACAGAAGAACTAATGAGAGTGTCCTGGAAGAACCTGATACCACCCGAAAACTACTAGCAGGCATCAATAAGAGAAGACTACTAGCCATGTGTCACGCAGCAAGAACACAGACCTCATGGCAACCCTCTTTCAAGGAAAAACAGTGGCAAAAAGGAAGACCTCCAATCTCATACATCAGGAACATAACCAACATCAGTGGCCTAACTATTCATGAAATTGTCCACGAAAGTCAAGCTGGATGGACTGGAGATTGCACAAGTAAAGGTTTACTCATTCACTCATTTTTTGTGCATTTGGATTGGAACGCAGGAGCTCTACTTCTATGCCAAACAGGCCTTATCTTTCAAATACCAATCTTTTTTTTCATTGTTTAAGTCATTAGTGATCTCTACAAACCCCTATTCACACCTAACATTTCAGCAGTTTATCACCTTAACTGTGAACATAAATGACTATAAAACTTAAAAGGGTAACAGATAGAGTGCTGGTCACACTCTTAAACCACACAATAAAATAGAGCTGTGCACATTTTAAACCAAATACAATTCATATAAGTTATAACCATGTTCTGATACATTTATAGATTGTCATGTTTATATCTTTTCATACAAATGAACAAGAAACAACATCATTAAAACACACACACACACACACACACACACAAATCCTGTTAAGGAAGACACACACACATGACACAAAGTAACATAAATCACTACCCATAAAGATTTCATTATACAACTTGACTAACATAGTAACAAAGTTGCCTATTTTCATAAATCAAGCAATCCAACCTTTAACTTAGTTTAAGAAACGACAAACAAAAGTGTAAGGTACAAAAACTATAAAAGTGACAGGTACAAACAATAAAGAAAAAGCAAAAATTACAAAAAGTACAAACGTGATGGGTACAATGTGTCATCACATGTGTGTGCACATCATGATAAGGTGCTGAAATGTGTGTGCACATGTGTGAAAAACCTATCAGCCAAGCTGCCTCAGCAGATTATATCAATATGATAATGATTATGAATAGTTACCAAATATGACAGGGACCTGTGAATAAATGGGAGAGAAATCTTCCACTTAGCTTTAAACATTTCTTTAAAAAAAAAAACTTGAAATTCACAGAGCATAGATTTTCTGGTAAACTTATCAATGATGAAATTTACCAATAGGCTAATTTTTCGAAGATTTCTTTTTAATATCAATATAAAGGAGTAATGCAGACATGAGTAATTTTTGCTTACAACCTGCAGCTCATATTCATTTTTCATGAGCTAAGCCATAAAACCGCTACAAAAACAAAACACATGCCCTCTAATTTTCTATCACTTTGCTGGCTGTCACAAGCCTTCATTACTTTGTCTCCTTTCATAAGTCAAGACTTGCTTTCCACTGGGGAAAGTGTGGGAGATTAGACCAAAGCTTACAACAACCATATGGAAACTGTGAAAGATTCTGCAGACTGTGTAGAGCAATATATTTTGTAATTATATTTTTCCTTATAGATAACTATAGAAGCTATAAGTATAACTTGTGAACAGGCCTTCACAAGGACAAAACATTCAGTAAATTATGAGTCCATAAATCTAAATGTGAATCTACCTTCACAATGGCAGGATCCTGAGGAACACCAACATGAGACTGAGCTTTGGGAGTCTCACAAACATGTAGATCTTTAATATCACTGCCTCGAAAAATTATATACTCAAAGACATCATCTCGTGGAGGAACTGGCCGATCTGTTGGACGATCTTCTGTTCCAAAAGAACGCACTGGAAAATGAATAAAGTCAAATTTTACAAACAAACAAAAACTCACTGTGTAAAGCATCACAATATAAGCTATGCACAAAAAGTTAAGGATCACTTGCACAAAAATTCATAACTTTCAAAATAAGAAAGCCAATGCGTTGAAGTTTGGCAAACATTTAATTCAATGCTTTAGTGATAACGATACACAATTGCCTTCAATTTCGACCAATCGTTTGGTGTGTACATTTGATCAAAGTGGGTACGTATCGAAATTTGATTTCCCAAAGTCATTGAAATCACAAGACAGGGCATTCTGATGCTCCCAAAAGTTCAGTAATGCGTGTAACCGCCATGGCTGTTCTGGCACTCGACGCAGCGAGTCCTCATCGAGTTGACCAGGTTGGTGAAGATCCTCTGTGAAAGCGCCTGCCACTCAGCCTGCAGCATCTGGTAGAGGTGTTGGGCATCCCTGGGAGGGGGGTGGTTGCTCCTCACTTTGCGATCCAGCTCATCCCAGAGGTTCTCAATCGGGTTGAGATCGGGACTGCATGCTGGCCACTCCATTCTGTTGACTCCAGACTGCTGCAGGAAGTCGTTGACCACCCTTGCCCTGTGGGGGCGAGCGTTGTCATCCTGGTAGACAGCCGTCGGTCCCATCTGCTGCAGTGTAGGCACATCCAGCGGTCGAAGGATCTCATCCCGGTATCGGAGGCCAGTCAGGTTACCCTGTACATGATACAAGGGTGTTCTGTGGTGAAGGCTGAAGGCCCCCCAGACCATTACAGAACCTCCACCAAAGGCCACCTTTTCTTGGACAGTGGTGTCAATAAAGCGTTGCCCTGGGCGCCTCCAGACCCTCAGTCGGCCGTCGTTGTGGTTCATGGTGAAGCGTGATTCATCACTGAACAGGACCTGGGACCATTGCTGACGTGTCCACCTCATGTGACGTCTGCAGAAGGCGCGGCGTGCTGCCCTATGGGCTGGAGTTAAGCGTGGCCGTACAGCTGGGCGACGAGAACGGAGGTTAAACACATGAAGGCGGTTCCGTATGGTCTGCTGGCTGATGTTGATGTTAGTAGCCACCCTCAGCTGCCTTCGAATGATGCTGGAAGAGGTTGTTCTTGTCTGCAGGGCTTGTCGTTCAATGAGACGATCTTCACGTGGGTTTGTCTTCTTCGGTCGACCAGATCTGCGTCTTTCATGGACCCTCCCAGTGGCTGTGAAGCGTTGAATCAGTCTGACAATGACCGAGATGGACACCTGAATTCGCCTGGCCACTTCTCGCTTGGGAACACCATCTTGGAACCATGCAACAGCTCGTCCCCTCTCAAACTCGCTCAATTTTCGTCATGGAGGCATTGTCAGATCAGGCCTACTACTGGTGGAATGTCTTCTTATAAAGCCAAGCAAGAGACAGCATCTCACACATAAACAGCAGTGCTTGCACGTGCATAATGGTTTTTCCATCTGGCTTGTGCAATGTGTTCAGGCAGAACGGTCCAAAACAAGGGCCTTTTTCGCAAGTTTCCGCTTTTCCGTTTGCAGCCAAGCTCAGTAGTAGAGAATCCCGTGCAATTTTCGCACTAACACAACATTGCCCACTTACAGCTGAACAAGAATTCATAACAATTTGGCTGGACTGAGAAATAAATAACAGTAGCGAACTGAGTTTATTACGCACCTGTTTTCTCATAGTGATCCTTAACTTTTTGTGCGTAGTGTAGCTACTTTAGTGTAAGCGCATCTGTAAGATGGGAAGATAGATTGTAAAATACAAGTTCAGGCACTTTTCACAGTAGTAATGGTATAGACTAATTAAATCACTTGTTATTGTTATTGCTATTTTTGTTTAAAGCCCAGTCGACTGCTTAGAGCCATATCAGGGCTGACACCACGTCAAAAAAGACAACCAGGTTATGATAAAAAACAACAGTTACAATCCATGCTTACTATTAACCTTGCAAGTCTAAAATGCAATTAAAGGAAACCATACTCAGATGTAAAATCACTGTAATCAGTCTGCTCTATGGATTAACTCATGATGTGCACACGTCCAAGTGCAGCCAATATATGCGCCAAACTGGACTGTCGTTCATGTGGCATAATCTATCCTTTATGGTATTTTAGAGTCGATGTATGTATACATACCATTTACTTAGTAGTAGTACTAGTAGTCTTAAACTGTATACATCAACTTAATATATGTGTGTATGTGTGTGTGTGTGTGTGTATGTGTGTGTGTGTGTGTGTGTGTGTGTGTGTGTGTGTGTGTGTGTGTGTGTGTGTGTGTGTGTGTGTGTGTGTGGTGTGTGTGTGTGTGTGTGTGTCACTGTGTATGTGTTTAATTGTGCAATTGGAGATGTATTTATTTTTGAGGAATTTGAGTATACGGGGTGGGGGCAGGGGTGGGGTCACTGGTTGGATCACATACTATAGTATATGTATGGGGTAGGAAATAGCTCAGTGAGGGAAGATTTTATGTGTGTATGTGTTTGAGAGAGAGAAAGAGAAACTTTGAAAGAGAGACAGACAGACAGACAGAGAGCAAGCAATATGAAGGGAGGCGTGAAAGGGGATAAAAATGGGAAGCCAGATAAAAAAAAATGTATTTAATGAAAAAGGGGAAATAAAGTGAGGCTGGGGAGAAGGGAAGCTTCTATAATTGTGATGCACTATCTTCATCATCATCATCATCATCATCATGTGCCCTGCCACATGGGGTTGTGATCATGGCCCTCCATATATCCCTTGTTGCTGTAAGCAGATCTTCCACCTTCTCTGTCCTCAGCCACCCTGCAAGTGCGTCTAATATTTTCTCCCTGGGTCTACCTGGTGCTCTCATCCACATTCTAATCATATAGCACACACATAATATAGTATACATACATACATATATATATATAAATAGATGTGTGTGTGTGTGTGTGTGTGTGTGTGTGTGTGTGTGTGTGTGTGTGTGTGTGTGTGTGTGTGTGTGTGTGTGTGTGTGTGTGCTGTGTGTAATTTTCTTTCAATGATTTTATTGAGCACATAATACAGCATCACAACCAGCTGTGCATCTTTCCCTGGATTTTGTCAGAGATAAGGTGAGGGGTCCGGGGAGCATGTGCACGGGCAACAACTTGTCCACATCATCACCATGTCCATACCTGAGATGGAGAGCTTAGCCTACTCTAGCATCGCGAACCACGTAACACAGGACGCAACATTTACTTTTAAAGCTTTGGTGCTCAACTAACAGAGTGAAACACCCAAGCTGCTTCCATCCATGGATCAATTCTTCGTTCGACATTAACCAGCACATTTCATACAATAGGCATAACATACGGCTGGACATCACACTGAGGGTTTGGGGCATAGCTAGGATAAGAGCTGTCTAGGACTGATTATTTTAAGTGATTAGCCTACAGCATATCATGCAAAATCCAGGAAAGCTAAACAGTGAGCCTAAACTGCACCTACACAGCAGACTTGGTAATTTTGAGTAAAGACAAATGCTACTCATAGAAGAAAAATATGAGTGCAGAGAGGTTGGACTGAGGCAAACCAGCAAACCACTACCTTAGTTTATCCCTTAACTCGATGGCGATGCTCCGCAGCTATAGCTGCGGAGCTCCGTGTCTCAACTGTGACACTCCACAGCTACAGCTGCAGAGATGTTACGGTTTTTTTTAACCAAGACTACATGTATACTATAATAAAGGTCTTTAGGAGATTATACTAACAGCAGAGTTTAACCATTTTTCTAAGTAGATTTCTTCCCTTTGACCGTAGGAGACTGTTGGAACTCTATTTCTGGCTTGTTTTCGCGGTACCCGAAACAAATTCCGAGGAGTCAAAAGACTCTACGCCTGTATTTAATCATTTTTGGGACAAAATATTCATAAAAGCAGAACTCATAGTGACTTCCAGTGATGACAGTATAGGCCTATCCTGTGACATGTTAATGCAGTTTTGTGACATGGATATTTAATGGATTACAAATAACAGTTTGATAAGTCATGTGTGTGTACATCTGGAACTTTTGTTGTTGTTGCTATTTGTATGCCTTTTTCAATGGTAAACCAGAAAAAAATGAAAGCATGCATAAACAAGCTGTCAGCACAGTTACAAAAGTAGACATAATGACCTTTTAAAACATATACAACAGGATAGGTTTATTGTCGTTGAATATTCTGTGCATCTTGAGAGTTTTAGCAGCCGTTTTAGGGCACTTTTCCAAAGAGTTAACTTTGCCTTACACTAGTATTAGTAACTGACTGCCTTTCGCATACTAGATCTAGTATGTGACTATTCAGTATTCACTTCACCCACTGCAGACAATGAATAACAGAAGTAATCCAGGACTTCACAAGATAAAACCAAATGCTTTAGTTTAATCAGTTGATGGCCTACAAAATGTCTACTTCTGATAAAGAACTCACTTTCAACTTGTACTTTGTAAATTTATGTAAGTTAGCCTACTGCTGACAGGACGAGTACTAATAAACTAGTTGGCCGACACGCGTATGGTTTCTTTAGAGCCGTCCTTGGCCTACGGTTAACTACGTTAAAAATTTCAGGTTTTTTTAAGGACTAATGAACTAGTCATTGAGTTGGTAAATTACGCTAAACCCACCGAATTAGTCAATTACAACTTAAACAAGGACTAGGCTTACCAACTGTGCCGTAATAGTTTTAATTAATTTTTTACTAACAGTAAATTGAGTAGCCTAATTATTATACTAGGTTAGGTAGGCCCTACTAGTTAGTATTAACTATTATTACTAGACCTGGGATCTAGACTAGTAAAGTAGTATTAGTACTTCAGGAAAAAAAAAAAAACTTGAAAAACAAACATAAGCTAACAATGGCAAAACAAAGCAAAATAAAGAAAACAAAAATACTGGAGCTATCATCCCATTCTAGTATGAATGACAGGATTGTTGCACTTGCTTACAGTGTAACAGTCTCGAGTCAAACTGCACAAGACATGATGAACGAGGTTTAGCCACAAAGAAAACATTTGTCTCCCCCTACCTTTGGCAAGCGCAACAGTTGACTCATTGGGATCGATGGTATAAAGAATCCCTTCATAGCGAATTTCAGCCTTTGAAATAAGGCTAATTTTACTACCAAGATATGGTATTCCTTGATTCATAGTCGACGTACTTCCTAACGATACTAGCTGATTCAGATGATGCCCGATATATAATGCTGTGACACAGTTCAGCCGGCTTCCACTGTGTTCAATAACCTTTTTTCGCCAGCAGGCGGCGCTTCCGGAGCAAAGTTCCCACAATCCTATTTTATGCACATGCGCATCTTATTCTATGATTTGTCGAGCCAGGGAAATGGCGGATCCAGAGTCTATAGATGACTTTTTGTCTTCAGAAATCGACGAAAATGCAGTAAGTGCACTGGTTGGATCACTGGAAACGCAGTTAGCAACCCCGCCGTGTACGCAAGTATCAAAAACTGTTGAAGATACATCATTCAACAACAATCATTTAGGTGCTTCTTCAACCTCATCAAATCGTTCCCTCTTTCTTGGCAATCAACCCGTGACTGTGACACCAAATCAGAAAGGTTCATTGTCAAATAATAGTACTTTAAATGCTAATACTTCAATTTCCAATTCAAAACACACAACTTCAGAAATAATTGGAATTTCTTCAATTTTAAATTCGTCCAGTACACCTGTGAGTGGTGGGGTGTCGCATTTAAATGTGTCGAATGTAAACAACATCAGTAGCAATGGGAGGGCAGATGGACAGAAGCTTTCAGCTCCATCTATTCGAATTGTTACCCAGTCAAACACACCTCTGGTGCCCTCCACAATTACAACATTTATTACAAGTGGAGGAAATGTAATTACCCAAGCAGCAGTACCAACAGGAGTAGGCCTAACAAACAATGGCCATGCAGTGGCCCAAGTTTCAAGTATGGCACCAGCGAGTGTAAGGACAAATGTCAGTGCAGCCAGTAGCACAATATACAATTTAGCCAACTCTATTGCAGCCGAACAGAAACCTGTGACAATACTTCATAATGGAAGTCATCATATGCAAGTCACGAAAGACCGTGCCATGATACCACAGCAAAGTTTTGTTGTGAAACAGGAAGGTGCTGCATTGGCTTTGAAGCAAGATGGAACTGGAAGTCGCCCCAATCAACATTACATCGTGAAACAGGAAGCGGTGCATATTAAGGCAGACCCATCAGTTGTGAGTGCGGCACATTCTGGACCATTAGTGAATACAGCCCTGAAAGGTGTAGCAGGGGTCTCAAACTCCAACATCATTGTGCGAGCACAACCCCAGGCTCAGCAAGTGACAGTCGTACAACAGCCAACTGTTGTCACAACACAAGCAAACATGACACAGCCAATGCAGGTTGTAAATGTATCTGGTACCCAAGGGACACCACGGTTAAGTGTGGCACCCAACATGATGAAGTCAGGAGGATTGCGAGTGACAAATCCTGTGAGGATTGCCCATCAACCCAACATCGCACCTAGACAACCAGGACCAAATGTAAGTATTTTATGTACAAAAACTATTATGTTTTTTGTTTGTTTGTGGGGTACAATAATAGAAATTAGGTTATAAATAGGCCTAATGCAGGTATGGATGCAATTTAGCCTTTTGGCTTTTGCGTAGACCTGGATACCATTTAGGCCTAATTGATACTGTTGTTAGAAGTGGTCCAGCCATGTATCCTTGTTTGGGATATGCAGGAACAAGGGAGGTTTAAACTGCACCACTACTGATACCTTGTGATAGTTATAATACATGTATGGGAATGGTCTGTTTTGATGGCTTTCTTGTGTTTTACTGTTGATTTTTTCAAGCCAAAACAAATTCTGATCGAGGGGAAAGTGGAACAGGAGAAATTAAGTATTATCCTGTTAGATAGTGTTGTGTTTTTTTGGTTTTTTTTCATCTTCTTCTGTGTTAGACCTATGAGTATGACATGCTTATATAAATATTAATCGTTGATTTACTGTTGTCTTGTGTTTTTATTTGTAACATTTTCTTCCAAATGCAACGCATTTCAGAGCTGTCATTCCAGGATGTTGAAATTACCTGTAGCCTAAATCTTCATTATTACATTATGATTGTATTATAATATTTATATTTGCTGGAACAGAAAGTGAGTTTTTTATAACAGAATTCAGCAAACGTGGAGACCTGCAAAAGAACTGCCTTTTTCAACGGGCTTTGAGTAGGGTTATTTTCTAGCTTCAGCCAACTGGAAATGTTGGTGACTTAATCCTCCCCCCCCCCCCCCCCTCTGACATGGCTTAGGCAACATGGAGATGAAAAAAGTGCACTGACTTGACACCCATTGGTTATTCCATCAAAATCATTCCCACACCCCTCGCATGGGGAGAAATTACTGTGTGATTAATCATTAGACCTTTCTATCTAAGATCATCTGCATTGTCATTCTCTTTTTTCATGTATCAGTTGAAGTTGCTGAATTTACCCTTGCTCCACCACAGTCCAGTCTTCGTTTCTTCTGTCACTGTGTCTGTCCTACTCTACCTAGCATGAAAAACAAATCAACTGACACCATGCTTTTAGATGAATTTCACAGTTTATTAGATCCAAACACATTTAACTGGTTCTCGTTTCCTTGGCAACATCAACTTATTTTATGGCAAGCCTTACAATGCTTGTACAACTTACTCAAATCCATAATCAGATTTTTGACCTGTCAAATATTGTTTGGGATGTGTTTGCTAGTGTGTTCCTGGAAGTCATGCTGTGTTTCTGATTTGAATAAATATTAGATTTCATCCTTGTTCCTGAAAACAAAATTTTGGGGTAGGCAACCCTGCATCAATGACAATGTGATGAATGCAAGTGGCTAAAGATTGGTTGATTTGTGCACACAGTCACTTGCTTGCTAGTCGGCAACAATTAAATAAAATACTAAGAGAAGAATAGGAAAACACAATGCACACAGCTTAACAGTATAACATATATAGTATGTAAATTTTCAGTATATCAAAAACAACTCTGCAGGCTGGCTAGCTCTTGTAATACAGTAATATCACTGCTTTCAGGCTTCTTTCAAACACTGTTCAAAAATGCTGCTATCGTCTTCTAGAGAAACCTTATTTTGGTCACAGTGACTCAAAAAACTGTTATCCACTGTCACAGTGTCAGACTTGCCATTTTAAATTTAAATCTTAAAGGTTGTTGAAAATTATTACATTGTTTTGCAGTCAATATTTTGCTTATCTGACAATCACTGAGCCAGTGATACTTTACCCAGTCTGACTACCACGATATTTTGCTTGCTTAGATAGTGATAATTTGTCTATTCTAATTCCTTGATTTGTCTGCAGCATTGAATTCTGATGTCTTAGACCATGGCATTTTTCTGTACATGTATATACTATATAGACTAGAAGATCGTCTTACCTCAGTAGTACTCAACAGAAAATAAACTGTTTTTGTTTGCACTTAACCTTCTGGAACTATAATTGAAAGATGAGGGATATCAGCCTCCATTTTGTACACTTGACAGCAAACTAATTGGAGGCTGATATTTGTCATCTTTCTGGTACCTGCTTCCGAAGAATCGTCAGACTGCATTTAATTTATTTTCATCAAATGGTCATTCTAATTCTCACTGAGTGTCGGGAAAATAAATGAATCAAGGCCATTTCGTGTTGCACACACTTGTGCTAAGGTGAAGGTTACCATTTTGCTTGCTTAACACATAATGATTACAGCCCATGAAACTGGAAAAGTACACTTCTGGATGATGTAAGGGGGTTCCCAGTCATTATTAGATTTAAATGGAACCTTGATCATTTGATTATTCTAAAGCTACCAAATTTATGATTCTGGAATGAAGTAAGACCTTCAGAAAGATCAAGATGTGTGACCAGTGTATCCAAACAACGATTGCAGCTCAGTGACAGGGATGTAATAATATTATCTGTCATTAGAAACGGCTTACATGGTGCTCTAGAGATTAGACTGAATATAAAAAGTCAGTGGTTCACCAGTCACACAGTTAAACATAATGTGTATAAGCAGCTGTTGATCCATAAGAATTTAATTGAAATTAACTGACCACACAACATTTAGAGAGCATTTCAGCATGTTGATAGTCATTGTGTTCTAATTTATATGACTGGTTTCCTACAGTTTGTGTGTGTGTGTGTGTGTGTGTGTGTGTGTTTGTATGAGACTGTATGTGTGTGTGTGTTTGTATGAGACTGTATGTGTGTGTGTGTGAGAGAGAGAAAGAGAGTATGTGTGTGTGTATGTTTTGAAAATGATTATACACTACGCACAAAAAGTTAAGGATCACTTGCACAAAAATTCATAACTTTCAAAATAAGAAAGCCAATGCGTTGAAGTTTGGCAAACATTTAATTCCATGCTTTAGTGATAACGATACACAATTGCCTTCAATTTCGACCAATCGTTTGGTGTGTACATTTGATCAAAGTGGGTATGTATCGAAATTTGATTTCCCAAAGTCATTGAAATCACAAGACAGGGCATTCTGATGCTCCCAAAAGTTCAGTAATGCGTGTAACCACCATGGCTGTTCTGGCACTCGATGCAGCGAGTCCTCATCGAGTTGACCAGGTTGGTGAAGATCCTCTGTGGAATCGCCTGCCACTCAGCCTGCAGCATCTGGTAGAGGTGTTGGGCATCCCTGGGAGGGGGGTGGTTGTTCCTCACTTTGCGATCCAGCTCATCCCAGAGGTTCTCAATCGGGTTGAGATCGGGACTGCATGCTGGCCACTCCATTCTGTTGACTCCAGACTGCTGCAGGAAGTCGTTGACCACCCTTGCCCTGTGGGGGCGAGCATTGTCATCCTGGTAGACAGCCGTCGGTCCCATCTGCTGCAGTGTAGGCACATCCAGCGGTCGAAGGATCTCATCCCGGTATCGGAGGCCAGTCAGGTTACCCTGTACATGATACAAGGGTGTTCTGTGGTGAAGGCTGAAGGCCCCCCAGACCATTACAGAACCTCCACCAAAGGCCACCTTTTCTTGGACAGTGGTGTCAATAAAGCGTTGCCCTGGGCGCCTCCAGACCCTCAGTCGGCCGTCATTGTGGTTCATGGTGAAGCGTGATTCATCACTGAACAGGACCTGGGACCATTGCTGACGTGTCCACCTCACGTGACGTCTGCAGAAGTCGCGGCGTGCTGCCCTATGGGCTGGAGTTAAGCGTGGCCGTACAGCTGGGCGACGAGAACGGAGGTTAAACCCATGAAGGCGGTTCCGTATGGTCTGCTGGCTGATGTTGATGTTAGTAGCCACCCTCAGCTGCCTTCGAATGATGCTGGAAGAGGCTGTTCTTGTCTGCAGAGCTTGTCGTTCAATGCGACGATCTTCACGTGGGTTTGTCTTCTTCGGTCGACCAGATCTGCGTCTTTCATGGACCCTCCCAGTGGCTGTGAAGCGTTGAATCATTCTGACAATGACCGAGATGGACACCTGAAGTCGCCTGGCCACTTCTCGCTTGGGAACCCCATCTTGGAACCATGCAACAGCTCGTCCCCTCTCAAACTCGCTCAATTTTCGTCGTGGAGGCATTGTCAGATCAGGCCTACTACTGGTGGAATGTCTTCTTATAAAGCCAAGCAAGAGACAGCATCTCACACATAAACAGCAGTGCTTGCATGTGCATAATGGTTTTTCCATCTGGCTTGTGCAATGTGTTCAGGCAGAACGGTCCAAAACAAGGGCCTTTTTCGCAAGTTTCCGCTTTTCCGTTTGAAGCCAAGCTCAGTAGTAGAGAATCCCGTGCAATTTTCGCACTAACACAACATCACCCACTTACAGCTGAACAAGAATTCATAACAATTTGGCAGGACAGAAATAAATAACAGTAGCGAACTGAGTTTATTACGCACCTGTTTTCTCATAGTGATCCTTAACTTTTTGTGCGTAGCTTAGATAAGGTAATTTACTGTACGTGTAATCCAGCCTGTAGTATTGTTCTCACCTCTGACCTGGCCCTTGCTCGTTTTCTTGTTCATTTGTTGACCTTGAGCCTTCTGATGCTTGCTCTCCACTTCCTCACAGCAGCTGACCCCCTCAATCTTAGCACTCATGGTGATCAACTTGGTCTGATGATAGCCCGTTTCTAAGACTTGTGTGAGTGTGAGACTTTGTGCACTGAAAGTTTGCATACAATCACAAGTCTGGATTGCATGGCAGACCTGGAGAAGATTTAAAAATTTTCTACTAGCCAGCCGGGCTTATGGATTGTAAGATCTACTAGCCTGCAAATATTTTCACTAGCCCGACATGTTGCCCCGAAAAATAGTAAAATTTTCTTTATGATGATGACCAAAAATATTCAGCAGAATAAGCCATTGTTACAACAAAGGTGGTCAAACTTACTTTTGGAGACTTTCATCAGGTGGGGAGAGGTAAACATTTAGAGATCTATTGATAACATGAAGATGTAAGTGGCAGATTATTGATCTCAGCTTACAAGTTACATGGATTCTCTGTGTAAGTTTTAAAGTTCTTTAGTTTAATTACACATACTAACTGTACCGTGGCTCACTGATGCAATAAGAGGCAGCAATTTGCCATTCCTGCCTCGTAACAATAAAGTCCTAAAGGACCATAACTCTGAGAGTGCTCGTGCCTTGCACATGCGTATACCTGTCCTCTTTTCTCGGCAGCCATTTTCCAGCTCGCCTCATATGCAGCTAAGTATTTTTCTTCGTTGCTTGCAATCGATAGATTATCGTTGCTGTTTTGTGTTGTCTTACTATGTTTTCGTTTAAGGGAGAAACTTATGTGAAGTGTTTGGGTGGCAAAGCGAGGGTTAAGAAGATTTCGTCCGCCGAATTCTCCAACCCACAGACCGGCGGTTTGCCCGGTGCGCCAAAACCCGCTCTCTCTTTATCTTTGTCTCTCTCTCCTCTGTCTTCTTCGTGTACTCTCTCTTACTCTCTCGAAACGTCATCGCAACTCAGCTGCGGTTCTGTTGTGGAGACCACGAGCACTCAACTCAGCTGCGGTTCTGTTGAGTTTTCGTCATCTTGCGGCCTTCTCTTAGCCCCTCACGGTAATCGACTCAGCTGTGGTTCTGTTGATTCCGTACTCGCCCCTGTGTACAGCTCAGCTGCACACATTTCAGTCACTATGGCTGAAGGGTGACACAGGCATGGGTCTCCTTCGGGAGGCAGGAAGGCAAGCATTTTGTCAAAAAAAGGCTCACCCCTGCTTCGCCAGGCGGGTCAAGGGAGACAACACCCCTGTTGTGGGCATCAGACCCTAGGTCCAACCCGGTTGTCTCCCTTCCTCCACCGCTGCCTGTTGACTTTTCGTCATCTTTCGGCCTTCTTGTAGCCCCCCTTGGCAATCGACTCAGCTGCGGTTCTGTCGATTTCGTACTTGCCCCCTGTGTACAGCTCAGCTGCGGTTCTGCTGCACACATTTCAGTCACTATGGCTGAAGGGCGACATGGGCACGGGTCTCCTTCGGGATGCAGGAAGGCAAGCATTTTATCGGAACAAGGTTCAGCCCCTGCTTCGCCAGGCGGGCCAAGGGAAACAACACCTCTGTTACGGGCGTCAGACTCTAGGTCCGACCCAGTTGTCTTCCTTCCTCCCCTGCTGCCTGCTTGTGCCCCAACTCCAACATCTCTGTCCCATTCCGGACAGAGTGCATGGTCGCCTTGGCAAATGCCAGCGGGCTGGGCCCTCCTCTACATGGGGTCAGGGGACTCCATGGGCTCAGCCCATGACACCTCCCATGGCACCGTACATGGCGCCATGGCAGCACTTCCCATCTATGGGATTACCCCTGGCCTCGTCCGCAGGGTATACTTGGTGGCCCGCCGCCCCACTGGCGCAGGCATCTGCTCTTAAGGACCCAGACTACAAGCCCGTTTCTCTCCGTCAGTCGCCTGACTCTCCCACAGTTGTAGCTTTCATACAGTCCATGGCGGAAGGCCTCAAGTATTCGGCCGATGCCTTCGCCAGACTGCACCTCAATTCAGTCCTGGCGAGGCGAGGCAAGATGCTGTACTCTTAGCATCTTCGGTCACCCGCTCTTCATCCGCCAGGGCTTCCTTGAGAGCTGTGCCACTTAGGTCTGGTTCCCTCTTTGGGAACCACATGCAGGCCACTATCAAGAGTCAGGCCGAATCAGGAGGGACCTCGCCCTTCACTCTGGTCCCTCTCGCCCCATGGCAAAGCGCCCTGCACCAGCGGCTCCCCCCTTCCCAGGGGCCTCCGCAGAAGTTTCGTGCCTCCTTCAGTCCAAAAGGGGCTAGGGTGAGGCAACACCACAAGGGCTGGTCAGGTTCCCGATCTGCGGTCCAAAAACTGGCCTCTTCTCAGCCGGCTCACCCCGAATGACTAACTCCCGGCCTGAGATCATCACCCCCACAGGCGATCCTGTGGGCAGTCTGTCCCAACACATAGATGCTTGGGAAAGGCTGCCCACAAGCCTGTGGGCCCTGCAGGTGATCAGATCGGGATTCCGTCTTCCTTGGGGTCCAAGGACTGCCCCACTCACACCCTTTCCCCCTGTTTTCGCACTTCCTCGGGATCGCTTGGCCTCGCAGGCCCTGGATCAGTAAGTTCTTTCCATGTTAGCCAAGGGGGCCATGGAGGGTTTTTTCCCCAGTTCATCTTCGTGATTTTAGGGCCGCATCTTTGTGGTCCCCAAAGCTTCTGGGGGCTGGAGACCCATCCTGGACCTCTCTCCCCCGAACAGGTTCCTCCGTGTCCTTCACTTTTGGATGGAAACCCCTATGTCAATCCGCAATGCCTTGCACCTGGACGACTGGGGGATATCCATCAATCTTAGGGATGCATATTTCCATCTCCTTATTCATCCAAGGGACAGGAAGTGCCTCCGATTCGTTTGGAGGAACCGAATCTTCCAGTTCAGGGCTCTTCCCTTTGGTCTGGCACCAGCCCCTTGGTTGTTCACGAAGGGGGCTTGGGAGCTGTGCACGCACGTTCGGGAGAGGGGTATCCGCCTCAAGGCCTATCTCGACGATTGGTTCCAGCTCCCCTGGGTCCTTGGGTCCAATTCTCAGTGACCAAATGGCACTCCCGGTCCTGACTAGCCCAGGGAGTCCCTATCACACACACACACACACCCCTCCTCAGGAGGACTTGTTCACGGATGCGTCCAACTCTGGGTGGGGGGCCCACATGGGCACGCTGACGGTGGCAGGTCAATGGTCACAAGAATTGATTTCCTGTCACATCAGCATGCTGGAACCGGAGGCAGTTTTTCAAGCCCTCAGACAGTTTCTCCCCTTTCTGAAGGGAAAACATCTTCCCATCAACACGGACAACACTACCGTGGCTTGTTACATCAACAAGCAATGGGGCACCCGCTCCCACTCCTTGTCTCAGAGAGCGGAACAGCTTCTCCTCTGGTGCAAGGAACGGTCCATTTGGATCTCAGCAAAGCATGTCCCGGGAAAGATCAACATACTTGCGGACTCACTCAGCGGCTCCCACATGATTCTTCCCTCAGAATGGCCATTGGTCCATGCAGTTCTGGAGCCGTGGGCAGCGTGGTTCAAACCACAAGTGGACCTGTTTGCCACCAGGTTCAACCGCCACCTTCATCTGTATGTTTCTCCAGTCCCAGATCCGGCGGCTTGGGCTGTGGATGCTCTGTCCATTCCATGGTCAGTCCTGACGGGCTATGTCTTCCCTCCGTTCCCCATATTGTGAAAAGTTTTGCGGAAGGCGAGGGAAGACTCGGCCATGATAATTCTTGTGGCGCCTCGATGGCTGGCCCAAGCATGGTTCCCGGAACTGCTGCACCTGTCCCATGTGCCTCCAATAACACTCACTGTGACAGGACAGTCCCTGCTTCAACCAAGGTCAGGCGTTCCGCACGGCAATCCAGAGGTTCTAAACCTTCACGTCTGGCTGCTATGCGGGACTCAATGTCTTCATTAGGCTTGTCCCCGGCAGTGATCAGCCTTGTGGAGCAAGCTCACAGACCGGGCACTTAGGGGGTGTATAATGTCCACTGGAATGGTTGGCTTTCTTGGTGCTCCTCAAATGCGGATTTCCTCCTTACGAGCCCATCAGGGAGTGTTTTCTCAAGTTCTTCTCGTTCAAGACGGCCTTTCTCATTTCTCTAGTGTCGGGGAGGGGCTGTAGACGTGAGTGAAGTGCACACTCTTAGTGGACTCCCCGGGATTGTAGCTTTCGAACCTGATGGCTCAATGTCTCTCCGCCTACTCCCGGAATTCTTGGCCAGGAACCAGTCGCCAGGTTCTCCTCTGTCTATCTCCATTCATCCCCTGAAGTCTATCCTTGCTCTGGATGACGTGAACCACACGCTCTGCCCTGTATGCGCCCTGCGAGTGTATAGAAAGCGGACGAAATCTTCTCGCCAGACGCAGTGCCCCCTCTTTCTCTCTTACAACAAAAGTTATAGGAGGAACATTGGACGTGCATCAATCTCTCAATGTCTGAGGGAAGTCATCAAGGCTGCGTATGCAAGGCCGGGCTCATGGCTGTCTTCTCCCCGAGGCCCCATGAGATTCGAGCATGGGCTTCGTCGCTGGCAATCACTCACAATGCCAGCCTCCAGAGTGTCCTGGATGCTGCGTATTGGCGTTCCCTGGGCACGTTCATTCAATTCTACCTGCGCGACGTCTCCCGTCTGCGCAAAGATGGATCCAGGGATATCACTTCAGCTGTGGTGGCTCAACACCCCATCTCTGCCACACGCCCTGATTCGTTTCATTCCTCCAGGCATTGACCAGGTCAGCCCTCCTTCCGTGTAGTGCTATTCTGCATCAGTGAGCCACGGTACAGTATGTGTAATTAAAAGGAAATTTTCCTTCTAAAATTACGTTTAATCTAACATACTTACCGTGGCTCACGCAGAGTCCCTCCCTTCCTCCCCGCCTTCCTGGTTTCTTCAATTTCACAGTCAGAGTGTTGGTTTCCTCAAAAAGGGGACTGGTATCTAGTCATGCGCAAGGCACGAGTACTCTCAGAGTTACGGTCCTTTCGGACTTTATTGTTACGAGGCAGGAATGGCAAATTGCTGCCGCTTATTGCATCAGTGAGCCACGGTAAGTATGTTAGATTAAACGTAATTTTCGAAGGAAAATTTCCTTTTAATGTTTATGTTTATAAATATAATCAGTATCTTTTTGCTTATTAGCATAGCCAAAGTTTGTTATGTTTTTGCAAATTACTTCATCATCATCCTGCAGTATTTTTCACCTTCTGCAATTTTAATCACTTACTTTTTAAAGTGTGAGTATTTGTGAGGGAAAGAAAGAGGCAGAGTATGAAACCAGCGTGTGTGTGTGTGTGAGACAGACAGAGAGAGACACACAGAGAGAATGTGTATACTATTATGTGTGTCACTGTGAGTGTGTGTATGTAACTTGCGCGTAGCACAAATAGAAATTTTGGCATCAGCGAGACTTGGTATGTATGTACATCAGAAGCAAGTCTAGCAGAACCATTGGCAGTTTTATGCACAAACATGGTTAGTTTGCAGCTTTTTAAAAAGAAGATCATTTTGTTTCTATTGGATTATAAGCCAAACCTTATCTGTTGGCAAGGTCTGTAGTGGTATTGAACTGTGTATCTGTTGGCTTTTGTTGATTGGTTGATTTGCTTTGTTTTGTTGTTGGTGGTGGGGGTTTTTTTCTTTGTTTTTTGTTGTTGTTGGTGGTGGTGGTGGTGATTGATGTGTGTGTGTGTGTGTTGTTATGTTTTGTTTTTTTGTTTTTTTCAGTTGATTTTTTTTTCAAATTTTTCTATTTGTTGTTGTATAAGTATTATGTCACTTTGTGTGTGTGTGTGTGTGTGTGTGTGTGTGTGTGTGTGTGTGTGTGTGTGTGTGTGTGTGTGTGTGTGTTCTTGACTTCAGCAGTTTAGTGTGAAGAGAAAACACTTTGAAAATATTTAATCCACTCCAACTGAAATTTATGTTATGAGAGACAAGTGAAGATACTGCGAGAAAAGTTGTCAAGTAGCTTCTATTCCTTCTAAACTTGTTTCTTTGATGTATCATCATATCAAGTGATGCATCAAATTTGCTCTTGACTCTCGAATGTATTTGCCAACAACACATGCATTCTTTTCTTCTCCCCATCCCTTGATCGCAATAAGACATATGTTGTATTTTCTCTGGTTTCCATACTTAATTAGAAGTTTCTAACCGTTCGACCAAAACTGACAGATTGAGCGAAAGATTGCTGTTTAGTAAATACTCTTGTATCGCACCAACTCCCTTTCCTATCAGGCCTGCAGGAAGCAAGAGTTGTCTTTCCTCTGCCTTTTTTTCGCGCGCACATTGGGACTTGATTATTGCAGATGACATCAATCGGCAGACCAGAAAGTTTGAAAAATTGAAATAAATTGTATATGCAGAAGTCAGAATTGTCACTCACCCAATGGACTAGTAGTTTTTTATTTTGACTCACCCATAGGTTTTTTACTCGTCTAGGATGACCGGGTGAGTGGATTTCGCCAGCCATGCGTGAGTAGGGACCAGACAGGAAAGCTTTATCAGATTAGGACAGTTCAGATCTCCTTGCAGCAGCTGGTTTGCGAAAGCTCCTCACAAACCTGCAAGAGAACGTGAGGGATATATGTTGGATATAACCAACATTTTGCATTTCTTCCATTCCTCCATGACTTCAAAATTACCCCCCCTTGGCACTATTTATAATTAAAAGTGTACAGTAAGACAGTGTCATATACTTGAAAGAGCCAACTTGTCAACAGGTACTGATTGTTTTTGTTTTTTGTTTTTTTGTTGCTCGTATTTATAAACATTTCCTAGTATACATATATATATAAATATTTAGAAAGGAGAAATCCTAAACTTCCCAATAAAAGTAAACTTAACGCTTGTTTGCAGGAGAAAGTGAAATTACAGAGTATTCGAATAATAACCACATCCACACAAGTGCAATGAGAAGCACAACGCAAACAAACCAAACTGAACGACAGCCTTCTCTCCATCAATGACCGATGTGCTAAAAAATACCTTTCATCATATGCTTGAATCTCTTATTCATTTAGATTTCAAAACGAAGCCATATTTACCTCATGATCGCCAGAGTCACTGTCAACAAGAGTCCCATTTTGTCAATCTCAAGGTCAGTCCCAGTCCCACTCATTTTTGTGCAAAAACTTATAGAAATCAATAGAAGAACAGCGAAATGGCGACCTTGTGAAAGGAAGAATGCAGAGGCCTCGCAAATGAAGCTTTCTGATTGGTCAATTTGTATTCACTTTATAGACTGGACAGTAGTCAGCGGGAGATCTGTACGTATGGAACCACAATCATGGCTCATTATGTTTGGATAATCAAGCTACGATCGTGGCTCATTGTCCCAAGTGGGTTAACACATCTGGAACCAGCAGTGACCCGAGTAGTTGTTGTAGAGCTTTGCATCCATGGCCAAGCAACCAGAGTATTAGGTTTAAGGTATAAAACTTGTCTTTGCTTGCAGAATACAGACTTTTGGTGGTATTAGAGTTGGTTCCTTTGTTAAATTACTTCCAACTGTCAACATTTTCTTTTTATAAGTTTTTTTTGGGGTGCAAATTTAGACAGAAAAATACATTGAAAATGACCTGTGTAAGGAGATGGGGCTTGAAGTTGGTCAGCTGATAGATCTTGATGATCCTGCTGACAGGGATTCTGATGAGTCTTTTTTCGATCTAAGAAAGTGAAAATAGCAGCAGTAGTGATAAAGATAGCAAAGTAACAAGTTTGTCAGTGCCAGAGCTTGCTGTGGTTGCAAGCACAAGTCAGCAGATTGAATGTGACAGGAGTGTTTGATGCTCATCTCTTGGACCTGGATCAGGAGCAGAGGGAGTGGGCAGGGCAGTTGTAATGTCTGCTTGTGTAGAGTTGTATAGTTGCATAGCTCTGTTGTGAAAATGTGAATTACATTTAGATTTACTGAATTACTATGGATCACTTTGACATCATTTGGTAAGTGTACATTTATAGCCTATCCTATATTTTGTATGTGGTTTTGTGTGTGCTTTTTAGTAAGTACCTGTCTACCTTACAAGAATGAACTTTTGTTAATTTTTTTCAAGTGATTTGTTTTATTTTGGGGACAGCTGTTATTAACTGAGCATGAATCATTGAATGTCTGCTTAAAACTGTGATGCGCTGTGCATCAGACTTTGTAGTGTTTTTTTTTTGCTTTTTTTTTCATTATGTAGAAAATGTTTGGAAGATTTAACACAGATTTAACCCATTGTGTGTGAGTAGTCATAGTGACATGGCTTTGAAACCTGCCTGTGCAACAATTAGTACTTTTTAAAGTTTAGGTTTTTGGCATAGGTTTGGTAGAGAGATTGTTCAGACTGACAAAAGATTTTAAAGTATTTGTTGATGGAGAGACTTGTTGACCTTTTATATAATCCTGCAAGATCTTCTTTTAAACACATTTATGTATGATTATTAATAGTAATTGTGAAAAAAATATCTGTTCAATTAAAAAAAAAGATTTTTAAAAATATGTTTTTCCTAACCGCATCTTTTTTATTGTAATTTTATTTTTCTGATAATATACGGTGATAATGATATTGTATGGGGGCTGATAGTGGGCCTAAAGTACCAGTGCTAACCTTTAACTTTGCTGAACAGGTGAACTTACCGCATGGCACAATAATCATGAGGAACGATCAGGGTCAGCTGATGCTGCTGCAGGCAGGCCCAGGTCAGCCTGGTAGTGCTGCTATCCAGCCCAGCAGTGTCACAACGTCTGTGCCAATAACTTCTTCAACCCCTTTCAAGATCCAGCACAGGGTGAGTGTGATGTTGTGTTTTTACTTTTGAAGCATTATTTTGGCGACTTTTGTGTATTTCTGTTCCACTAAGTATGCAAATTACAATATTTGTTGCAGGCATAAAATTTTTATATTATTTTTGTTATTATAAACAGTATGGTAGTAATGTTAACTTGAATACTAACTTCAAAGGAACACTATCTGTTGTGTTGTTCTGAGTCAACTTTTCTTTATGGGGTTGGTACTGGAAATTTGTTTTCAATTTCATTCTGAAAATGTCTGTTTGCTCAATTTTAATGTTATGATGTCCATCACAAGCTTACAGAAATGAACACTTCAATAAACAAAATACAGAATGTAACTTATATTAGGCATTGAACACAGAAAGCCACAGTGTCTTAAAAAGACAGTAGAAAAAGTTTTTGATTCAAAAGCAAGAAAACCGATTGCAAACTAGATGATAAACAGGCAGACGGTCAAAATCCCATTCTATTAGCTGTGGAGTCAGCTAGCACCAAAATTCAAGGGAAATGGATATATGTGAATGCCCGTCTGCAACGAAATTCAAGGGAGAATTACATGTGTTTGTTATTGTAGTACATTAGTAGCTACAAGTAGAAAAAACCTATCAGTGGCTTTGTAGCTACAAGTAGTAAAAACAATCAGTGGCCTTACAGTTACACAGCACTGGTTGTTTGTTTCCTTGCTGATGGAGTTAAGATGTTATTCAAAACATCCCCTAGTTTGTATGACACCATTATAATGTTGATTAGTCAGATTTGTATGTGGCTCTCATCTTGAAGAATCCAAAAAGAAATCTAGCACTATTTTGTTTCTTGCAGCACGTTTTTCAACTTTTGTTGTTGTTGTTGTTTTTTGTTGTTGTTGTTGTCCATGATGTCAATCAGAGTCTTCTGTTTTTGTCTGGATGTACAAACAAAGTGTGTGTGCAGCAGCATGTTTCTCTGTCACTGTGGAACAGGGAGAGGGGTTGGGTGAGGGTTGATCATCCTGGCTGCTGGATGCTTGTGGCTCTGACTTTCTGTTTACACTCTGGGCAAGCTATCTCACAGACATTGCTTCTGTTGTCTGGATGACATCGTTCATGCACACAGTCATCAAAAGGGACATCACTGACAACTTTGTCATGGTCTGTAGGAGACATAATGGTTTGGAAACTGAGTCACATTTCACATGGTCAGAGGTCGCAGGGTTAGCATTTTTGGAGCAGCTATCTTGTCGAAAACAATTTGCTGTTGTGTCCTTCAACATATTTTGCTACACTGACTGAGCAGTGTAGAGAGCATCCAGGAGTTTGATCTTGTAGTTGTCAGCAGGTCTGTCCTGTGCTAGGTAGACCTGATATAAATTTGTGGATGGTAATCTATCTGTAGAACTTTGTACTTAAAAGTTTTGAATGATGCCCTGGTTACGGGGCTGAAAAACAGTGGTTGTGTTTGGAGGCAGACAACACAGTCGTGACAGACGCCTTCCACTGTCTGGTATGCAGGGCAGATGTCGAGCAGGAGCAGTGCTTTATTATTTTTTTCTTGAATCATCCTTGCATCAAACTTGCAAAGCCAGTCTTTAGAAATGGTAGGTAACATCCATGAGTTCTTCTTGTGGGCATACTGCACCATGGTTTCTCAAGCTTGTTGACGTTGAGGAGAGGCACACAATCAGCCCCTGTTGTATTATTAGCACACACAAGAACTGTCATACGCTGTTTTGACTGCTTTTGACAGCACGTTTCTTCTCTCATCTTTTAAGGCCTGTGGTTTTGGGGCGCACAGTAGTAGAAAAGCTTGGTTTCGTGTGCATTGTAGTAGTTTTAGGGATTATACTCCTTCAAGAGTGGTGGCAGCTGATTTTGTATCTAGTCGTCTTCATTTTGCTAGTGACAGCTGCACTCAAGCCAACAACAGTCGTGTAGACAACCCCCTCTCATTTTTGAATGGATCAGACCATCCTAAAGATAGTTTGAAGTTACCCATCGTAAGTTTTGTTGCAGTTTCTTGTGCCTTGCAAAGTAGAATTGGACTGGAGATCGAGGCTTTCATTGCATGACTTTGTTTGAACCAAACAAGCAGCACATGTCCAGCTGTTGATGTGTTTCTGTTGGCCTGGTTCACAGTCTTTTTGGGAAGAAATGCAGCTGCCTCTATCTTTTCTTTTTGCTTGATGATGTTTCAAAGAGTGGATTTTGCATTGCTGTGTATGTTGTATGGCAAGACTATACATAGCAAGCCTGGCCTCTGGGAAACACCACCTTGTTCATACAAATTTTATATGAATTTGTTATGTGTAGTGATAGATTTTTTATAGACAGTATTTTACATTACAGGTAAAGACAAGGAAGTGGGCGGGAAAATTTGTCATAGGCAGGTTTATTTTTGGTGTACCCCACTGTATTTTCAAACTGCCAGAAAGTAAATATGAAGCATCCTTTGAAAGATGGACAGAAGAGCAAAACAGCATAAAGCAAATCTTGAAAGAAATCAGTATGTAACTGTGACACAAACCTACTGAATAGAGATGTTCAGGTAATTTCTTTTCACTCAAACAATCAAAAGCAGAGACCGGTTAGGTTGTTTTTTCAAGACAGAGAAAGAAAGGGACGAGACAGTCAAGGCATTTTATCATATAATCAGAATATTCCAGAACTATATTTAGGTAAGAACAAGATAGTACAATTCAGGGCAACCAGCAGGTTGAAGATAAATTGCTCACATATTTCACCATGAAAAAGATGAAAACACTTCGTGGAGTTGATATATATATATCTCAACATGAAAAGTCTAATTATTTGGGGGATGACAGACTAATATGGATCAGGAGAGGTGTCCGGAAATATCTCAGAAAAAATGGAGAGAGAAATGTGAAGAACCTCAGCATGCAAAAGTGCATAGTTTTAAAAATTGAATTTCTGTGTCACCTTAAGATGGTCAGGACTTTCCAAGACAATAAATTCCTTTGTTTCGTCTAAACTTTGCATCTTGCATATAATACCATATGGAGAAATCACTCGTCAGCCGAAAAAACAAAAAAGTCAAAAAACAAAAACAAACATGCATTCGCGCGTACACACGCACGCACGCACGCACGCACGCACACACGCACACACACAACAACACACACACACCACACACACACACACACACACACACACACACACACACACACACACACACACACACACACCTGCTCTGAAATACCTGATTTTAATTCACAACCCAGCAATAATAGTTTTGACAAATGTGAAGTCCAGTGACATGTAAAAATGTGATTGAACTTTCCCGCTAGTTGAACGAAAAGGTCAGGCATAGTTTGCCTGTATGTTCATATCAGTCTTAAGCCATTCTTCTGTGAGAAAATAACTAGTTTAAGGAACATGTATAAATTGTATGTAACGAAATTCTTCTGAAAAGCAGTAGAACTGAAGCCATTACACCTTACCATTGAAATGAACTGGAAACAAATTAGAAGCAAAAGTGGATTAGGTCATCCAGCTGTTTGATTTTGAGGGAGTCGGAGGATTTTTAGGATATCTTTTTAAAAAAAATTCAGCCCCAGAATAAACCAACACAATGCCACCCAGACCAAAAAACAAACATGCAGGGCTTCACTCTGACCAAGAGAGCTGACATATATGTCACATTGTCAAAGAAATTACCACAACTGGCAGGACTTGGAAAGATGGACATTATCATCCAACTTACCAGTAAGGCTGTAACAATCAGAAATCAGACACTGGGGCCAAATAAAGTAAATATTCGAAGAGGAAATTACAAGGATGTGAACAAGATGTTATGGGCATCAGCATAAGGGTGTGTGAGAGGTGGATTTGTACAAGGAATTGGAAGAGAAAACTTTGACAAAAAAAAAAGCCAGTCAGTGGACAGATGAATACCATTCATTAAGGCAACAAACAAGAAGAAATGGATGCACACTCGAAATCAGTCTGTGTGAAACACAAAATGTACAAAGATAGCTGTAGACAAGTGATGGAGAAGACAATAGGAAGAGTGCCCAAGCCAGAAAGCTTAATAGCTCTTGAAAAGAAGGTGACTGCTGACTCAGAAAACGAAGGCTTTCTGGGCTTGTAAATGCAAAACCAAAGACAAGAACTGGAGTGGCAGACCTGAAAAAAATTTGAACTGATGGTTCCGCCACAACAATAGAAAAAGGGTGAATCTGCTTGTACTGAACAATTTCTTCCATAGAAATTTCCACATAGGTCAGTTGCCTGATCTAACTCAATATACATGTGATAGCATTCTTGCAGATTTGAAGATGTCTGTGGAAGAAGTGAAGATGCTTTTGAAGAATCTAAAGACCTCAGGACCAGATGCCAATAGTCTGCATTCTTAGCTCAAACTGCTGAAGAATTTGCATGCCTCATTGCAAAACTGCACAGGTTTCCTCAAACTGCTATAGAATTTTGCATAACCTGTTACAAAGCTCTAAGGTTGTCTTTGAAGAAAGAAGTTCATAGCAACTGGAAATGGACCATTGTGACTCCAATGTTTAAAAAGGGAAGCCATCTGTAGAGGCCAATAGCTAATCTGTACCTTGTGCAAATGGTTAAAAAGGGAAGCCGTCTCTAGAGGCCAATAGCTAATCTGTATCTTGTGCAAAGTCATGTTTACTCGTAATTTGAGACAGGGGGATGGCTGATGGATAGGAAAATGAATTGGTTTGCCCAAAACAGCAGAGATTTGTTTACAGGTATTGAAGTTTCGTATTATTATTTGAAAAGATCTTCTGTGCACTCCCAGTCATCCACCCCATCCAGCAGAACCCACCCTCAGTGCTCCATATATGTATATACATGGCTTTTCCACACGCAATCTGTTGCCTCCTAGAGCTTCTGATGGCATCCCCCCCCCTTCCCCCAGTAGCACTGATCATTTGTGCAGTCTTCTGAAGCACTTGATTGTGTAGTGTCCTCGAGTTAGCGCTACTTTCCATGAGTTCAGGACACATTCCACTGTTAGTTTGCCCAGGCAGAATAGGACTATAGGATCATCTGAAAATCTTTCATTTCACCAGATTTGCACTTTAGGGCAGAAGGTCATATGTACAGATCTGACGATGACACTGATCCTCAGAGGGGGCCATGTATGCCTCATGTCGTTCTAGCTGACTTCTTTGGTGTGCATTTCCCCAGTCCATTTCCCCATGGGGATGCCGGGGGCTTTTTTAATATTTATAAATAATACCCCCACCTTCTGGAAATTCTGTGCTAGAAATTTCCTCTTCTCTGTCACTCTCTTTGTGCCTTGTTTCTTTGCTGTCATTTCTTCCTATCATTTTCTTCCTTGCTGGTCCATTCACCTGAATGTGTTCGATAAAGTCTTACATACTTTCTCTTAGGATTAATAATTGGATACATGTATTAAGTGCATTTTTGGCTCTAGGGAGGTGAGATATGCGGAAGGAATTTTAGGTAATCTATGCCCGTTTTTATGTATGTTTTGATTTCCTTAGGTATGCTTATACTTGTATTTTTTAAGTGCCCAGGTGCGATAAATTGGACGGAGTGGTCAACACCGGGGGCATGTCCTTAGGTTATGTGTGCAAATGCATTGATATGTTTACTTAATTTTCTTTTTTTTTTCCCTGTTGAAGTTTTGTTTGTTTTTAAGTGGTATAGCCCTGATATGGCTCTACACTGTCGGTTAGGCTTTAAACGATAGCAATAATCCAATAATTTATTTCCAATCCATTGCCCTTGTTGGCCTTGCTGAACTGCCATCTAGATTCATTCGACATTTTCTTTTTTTAACTTTTGTATTACTGTGTCTCTGTTTTCTCTTTTGCCCTTGACCACTATTCACAACTTATTTTCAGAAATAACTGTAGATCTGCCTGGAACTTTGTGCAAGGCTGTGTTGTTACTGTTCCATCAGAAAATCTTTTAGAGAGACCTGAGAAATATTGGGTAAATTTCTTAACTACATCTGTGATCCATATTGCCTCCAGTAAATCATTGTGGTTTTTTTTTTTCCTGTGGCATTTCCTTTTTTTCACCTGTGGCATAGTGTAGCAGGCCCTAATTGTCTTTAACATTGAAAAGTACAAATAAATAAATAAATCATGTCTTGTTATGCATGAATATTAGTGGCAAAAATTGTTAGGGAAGAAGTTTATTTCATTGCGTTGAAATATTCTTGTGAAATGAGAATCATGCAGATAAAGATAAGCACTTATGAAAGGGCAAAGTGAAACAGCTTTATCAACTTTGAGTTGAATGCCAAGGTGATTGTTCAGTCTCATCATGGAACTGTCTTCAGACCAAAATAGCTTGCTGTTTAACTGGCCTTATTTTGACAAAACCAGTAGGAAAGTGCATTTTTAGCTAGGTAATTTAGGTCCATAGTTGTCTTTAAATTTGTATTCAGGTATGTTTTTTAAATCCTATGTGTGATAAATTGGACAGAGTGGTCATTGCCAGGGGCATTCCCTTAGATTATGAGTGCGCAAATGAATTGATATGTGTACTTAGTTTTCTTTTCTTCTTTTGTTTTCCTTTGGAAGTAATATGTTTTGAAACGGGTTATATCCCTGATACAGCTCTGTGCAGTCAGGTGGACTTCAAACAAAAACAACAGTAACAGAATGGGTCCAGGTATGCAGCCATTTACTCATCTGAAAGACGGTCCCAAGAGGAAATAAAATATCACCTCCTGAGTGATCAGAAAACGTTGCTAAAAGAACTTTTTCATTATATCAAGTTGGTAGGCGGCACACGTTACATTTATTTGAACAAAGTCCTACGCCATATGAAAAACTTTTTGGTTCACTTAACGTAAAAATATAATTTATTTGTCATGTTCTTGCAACTTTGTAGTAGTTGAACAACTAGTTCACCCGTTTTCTTTCATTCAGTCATATCAACAGAAATGTGAAATGTAGTCAGTATTTGAATACAATCTGTCAAAAAACAAAAAGAACAAGAAGGGACATCACCCCATAGAAGCACTCATAGTTTTCTGATAATAAAAATGACTGCATGTATGCGCATTTTTCTGACTCCCAGTCATAATAGTAATAATACTTAACAGAAATAAGAATATTAAATGCATGTGTTTCAGCCATTGACAACAACAGCGCTGCCTCGACCTGCTGGGAACACCATAGTCATCCATCCTGGAACTCAGGCGAGAAATCAGCCTATCACTTTGACCCAGCCTCATGCCCAGGCGCCTCGAATCATCCCTCAGCCAACACCCAGCATGCCTACTCCGTCCATTGCCCAGCCTCAGCCAGCTGTCGTGGCTGCATCCACTGTTGCTGCTACTCCTGAGCTTAGTAGTAAGCATGTGTTATCTTTGTGCTAGCTGTATTTATTACATGTAAGAAATGATTTAATGGACCAAGACACAAGTTTGAATGCAGATTGGACAAGGATTTTTCTTCCTTTTGACTGGATCCCTATTGGTGCCTGCCCTTGTAAAAAGCCATGTGTTTTTGATAAACGCATCATCTGGGTCACCATCTGTATTTTCATTCATATGGCTACCAGTACCAACAATCTCTTCTGAATTTTTTTCTATTTTTGAAGGATTTGATTGAATTCCTCCTTAGAATCTCCATTTCGTCAGTCTCAGTGATGGCATAGCAGAAGCTATTATGGAATGCGATCAGTTTCATTCACAGGTTGCTTCATTCTTGTCTTGTCTTTATTTTTATGAATGGAATGTTTTATGAGTGGAAGTGATTCCAGATTCCTAAAATTGTTCGACTCTTCATTGGATGCTCTCTACACACTTTGTATACTTTTTCATTGACGCATGAGGTTAGCACATGGTGGAAAACTGAATGCATTGGGATGTAGCGCTTTACTTTGAATAATTCTGATATGGTGCTTGAAGGTTAAGTTCATTTCAACCACTTCTAAGATGTATTGACCAGATACTTCATCAGTAACAATTGAATTACTAAAGTTTTGTATGTTTAAAAGATGTGTGTTACTTCAGGAATATTTGTAACATTTGTCACGGGAAATTTTTTATGTAATTTGTTCAAATGGTAATGCTGGTTTTGTTTTGTTTTTCAGACAAGACGATGCAGGAGCATGTAAAAAAGTGTAAAAATTTTCTATCCACTCTCCTCAAACTAGCTGGCAACCAGCCTGCATCAACAGTCAAGAATGTCCGCGAACTTATTCAGGGGCTCATTGTAAGTATTGATTCTCAGGTAATATCTGTTTAGAATAGTCTTGCGTTTTGTTTCACAGTTAATTGCTCATGATATTCTGCTAGAGAACATAGCTTTCTGTCTCTGGATATTCAGTTTCCAGGACAGGTAAACATGTTTGAGTACCCTCCTGGCACTTTTGAAATGACAAGATAACCCTCAGTCAAGATTGAAAATAAATGGACAAGGTGCAGTCTTTGTTGAATAAAGTAAGATAATGGATTTGTTTGCTTAGTTTCTCGCAATTAATGTACTTAAATGTATAGTGAGAACATGTGATGCTGCATGTGAAAATCATGGATAGTGGTCGAATTTCAGAAAATGATATTAATGTTTTATCAAAAGATAGACAAATTTAAACATTATGCAAAAAAACAGATTTCAGTTATCAATTTGTGAGACATGAGTAACTGAGTCTCGGGGTAATCAGTGACCTACTTTGCAGAAAATTGAGTGTCAAGTGTAGTTATACTCAGATATCGGGAACTTTTCAGTGAGAATTTACCCCAGTAAGTGGTTGGTACCAAAATGTTGAGCTTGACCTACAAAAACTTAACTTACTTAGCTTGGCCAAATTGCTGTTTGATTTAGATAATTGTCTCAGGTGTCTTGCTCATGAAGGTCAAAGTTGAACAAAATTGAGTAGAGTGGAACTTAGATAAACTACATGCAAATCATGAAATAATGAATATCAAATATTGTGTACCAGCCATACAAATGCTCTGATTTAAGTTCTCTTAATTCCACAGGGATTTCAAATAAAAAATATGTAATCCTCCCACCTACTCCCCACCCTTTGTTTTCTTTTCTTTTTTCAAAGACAGCACAGTGCCTCAAACAACTGGTAGTCAGTCAGCAGATTTTGTTCAAACAGTACATTCACTTCTTATTCATTTATTGTTTGAATTATTGTTCTTTTCTTCCCCAAGCCCTCTTTTTGGTTTTCTTTGGTCTGCCAGGAGTACTAGAAGAGGCAGATGAACCCTGGTTGGTAAAGGTTCCGAATTACTGAATGAAGGAGGTTAACTTTTGGACAGTGTGACTTTTCTCAACAACAACAACAAAAGAGGGGGGGGGCTGAACCCACAGTGCCTGCATTATCGGCATGATGCTTTAAGAAGTATGACAAGTGAGAAATGTTGGCGTTATCACAAAGTTGTCTTTTTTATTTTTCAGGACTCCAAGGTTGATCCAATGCTTTTCACAGAAAAGTTACAGCATGAACTCAAGTCATCACCGCAGCCTTATCTCATACCTTTCTTAAAAGTCAGTATTGTTGCCTCTAGTTTTATTTATGTCTGTCTGAATGTCTGTCAGTGTAGGGTATTGTACATCTTGTCCATTATCTGCATTGATTAATCTCAATTAAGCAATTTGCTTTTAATGATTACCATTTCAGTGTATATCACAAATTGTGAGATATGTTTGTACTAAGTGGCCGGTTGTGTTTTCAATCAGTCCAGTTGTTTTTCATCAGATGTAGACACACATATCATTACACTGTAGCTGAGCTTGTTCGAATGACAGATTGATACAGATATAAGATATAAAATCTTTATAATAGGTAGGACCTCAAGACCAAGTCATAGGGCAAAATGCATTATTTAATCTTATACCATGATCATTTCGGATCTTCTCCATAACATGGTATCAGTCATGTCAGTGCATATGATCTTTTTGGATCTTCTCAGTCACATGGTATCAGTGCACATGGAATCCATTCCAAGTGCAGAAACACTGTCTTTAGAAACTGGAACAACTGACAGTGAAACTTATGCCACTTATAGACAAACTCAACAACAGAGACAGACAGACAGAAAAAAGGAGAGAATGGGAGAGAGAAAGATAAACATAACGAGACAGACACACACAGAGAAAGAGGGGGTGGAGAGAGAAGCAGAGAGGGAGGGGGAGAGAAAGAGGTAGAAAGAGAGAGAGACATAGCAAGAGATGGACAGACACATACATTTCTGAGAAGTTTATCCAGCTTTTTCTGAAAATATGGATTTGACGGGTGCCATCTTCAAAACCATATAGGTCAGCAGTAGTTCTATTTCAAATTGTTTTTTCACCATTGGAAAGTGCATACTTTTTTTTTCCCACAAGAATATGCAGGCATTTGTTTGCCCATGTCTTATGCTGGCTGACTCGAAAATATGTATCATTCAAGTATCAGAATATAAATACTTGAAGACAGCGGGCTAATCTATATTATTTTATACAAATATTTCAAACAAGTTCCCAAAACTTTGGATTTTTTGGTCCAAGTTGTGTTAGTGCAGGGGTTAGAACAGAGTGAATTGTCTGGTTAACCTTGCTTTGTGTCATGTGGGGCTGAATTCTAATAGCCTGTGTGCTATGATCTCATAAACAAAGAAGAAACCTGCACATGCTTGCACGCACGCACACGCACACGCACACACACACACACACCACACACCACACACACACCACACACCACACCACACACACACACACACACACACACACACACACACACACACACACACACACACACACACACACACACACACACACACACACACACACACACACACTTGAAGAAAGAGACATATATTCAAATATTTATGAAAAGAAAAAAGCAGAGCTGTGTGTTCTTTCTTTTAAGTTAATTTAGTGGAGTGTAAAAGCTGTTTTTGTCAGTTGTTTTTTTTTTCATTGTGGAGGGGGGTTGATTTGGATGTTAGTTTCATTACTGATTGACGTATGGAAGTAGATACTTAACTATAGTTCATTTTTGTTGCTTCTTTAACATTTATGTATTCATTTGTTTCCAACATAGCAGGCGGGGTTGAAATGTACTGCATATGCGCCTGCTTTTGTCTCATACTTTTGTGAAATGTTTAGAGCTCTTGTGAGATGAGGCGCTGTATTAGTAGCAGTTATTGGTATTGCCCCTTTGTACTGTTTGTATGTGAAAGAAAAGATTGCCGATGTCATGAGCTTAAATGAATTTATTTCACAATTAGTGACTAAGTTTTGGAACACTTACACCACAAGACAAGACAAGGCTTGAAATACTTTTGTCAAGGGAGATGCAAGACAGGGTGTGAAGTATGTTCGTTGAGAAAGGCGTGATATACAAGTGGGTAAGGCGTCAGACTTCCTTTTAAAAGTTCTGGTTTGATCATGCATGGGTACCTCCTGCCAGGTGGGTAAAGGGTTGATCCCAGCTCCACTATGCAGACTGTTTGTGCCTAAACTCTTCGTGTGTATACACATCGGTGTCTGATGGCTTATGGAAACATGAAAAATACACAGCGTGCATGCCTTTTGAACAAGGGGTGCGCAGAGCAGACTTTGCAACAACATAATGTCTGCACAGTTTGAGAAAACAGCATGCATATATGCATAAAAAAATTGGAACAATGAGAAAAAAAATTGAGGGGAGGAGTTTTAAAAAACTCGCTGAATGTTCATACCATGCATCAAACTTGACGTTTGATGTTTTTTCAATAGAAAAGTCTGCCAATGCTGCGTCAGTGCATGCAGCAGAACAAGATGACCATTGATGGTATCCGTGCTCCGCCCCACGAAATTGTTATTGCAACTTCAACAGCCCCCATCACTCCAGTGACAGCTCCACGGCCACAGGTCCCAGCACCGCCGTCAACTGTGGTCAGACCACAAGTGGTAAGTTTCAAATTGTTTGCTGGTCCAGGTTGTAGCTCTGGTTAGACTACTGATAGGGGACTCAATCTGAATGAGCTGAAGCTTCACAGATTGTAGGGGTTTTTTTTCCCTTGTTTTTTTAAGCCCTTTTAATTTACTTGCTAAATAAAGTTTTCCCCCTAGTCAGTCTCTTGAAACACACTATTTCTTTATCACAGTATATGTTTGGAGAAAAATTAAATATGATAAAATTGATGAGCCCTGAAGTTGGTAGGTTATGTGTCTGTATATTGGTTCACAACATGCTGAAAATTTTAAGTATACTACTTTTGTGGTTGCTGAGTAATGTAACAATTAAAATTAGTGAAGATCTTAGGAAGAAAATGTTTGACAGTGTACATGTCAAGGGAAATAAATCAGTTCATAAAGGCATGTTTTGTATGGAAGTTATATACAGTCTAACCTGTGCTTCCTCCAAGGAAATAAGAAAGGCACCATGTCCAAAGTAAGTCCAACTGAAGAAGAAGAAAAAAAGAAGGGGGAAAAAAACTGTCAGCGAAGAATACACACACACACACACACACACACACACACACACACACACACACACACACACACACACACACACACACACACACACACACACACACACACACACACACACACACACACGAACACACACACACATGAACACTCACACACAAAGCTCATATAACACAACAAAGCACTGTATCAGTTGTGCCTGCATTGAAGGATTTGCTTTAGATTTGTTTTGTTTGGTTCTTCGTTTTATTTTGTAAATCCTTTGGTTTTTTATTTTATTGCACAAGTCCTTGTAGCATCAAAAGACAGGAAGCCTTCTAATCAGTTCTGTTGTGTCATTGTGTCGAATCAGAACAGAAAGGCAAGAGCGTCTTGTGTTCTGTTGAATCAGAAACCGACAGTGGTGACAGGATCGCAGGTGCATACGAAGACTGCTGTGACACAAATTCGGCCTCCTCTATCTCAGCTGGGACCTGCCTCCAGCAAAGTTTTGCTGCAGCAGGTGTCTAAACCATCACCTTCACCAGTGATCACTGCCTCTCGCATCAAAACTGGGATAGCATCAGCAGCAGCAGCAGTACTTCAGACACCACCCCAGAAGCCGGAAACCAATACTTCTGCAGTGCCTCCTCATAAAGAAAAGAGGAAATTTGAAGCTTTGAAGTCAGTATACAATCTGTGTGTGTGTGTGTCTGTCTGTCTGTGTGTGTGTGTGTGCGTGCGCTGAGCTTTGTTGTTGTTTTTAGAAGCAGTGAAGAATTCTTGTTTTCTTGAGGTAATAATGTTGTATAGTTTGTGTTAAAAAAATTGATTCAATGTCTTTTGAAGTTATGTGCTTTGTGCCTTTATTCTTGAGCCTTGAGTTACCTTAAGTGATGTTCATTGGTTTGACCATGTTAGGCAGTGGTGGTAGGGAGGATGGACCTAAAATACAGAAACATAATGATAATGCTGCTTTTTATGGTTGAGATTTTTATCTAGGTGGGTTTTTTGTTTATTTGTTTGTTTTGTTTTGTTGTTGTTTTTTTTCAAGAACAATTTTCTGACGTTGGTTTCAAAATTAACAATTCAGTAGGACATCCTGACTTCATAACTAATCTTCCTCCTGACTTCGTAACTAGTCTTCAGAGACCTCTCTTCTTTCACAGACTGTTTGCATGCATATATAGGTACTTCTTTCACAGACTGTATGCATATGTGTGTATCATGGCGCACAAATCCGAGATACTTTTGTTGGCCACGTTTTGGTTCTGCCCTGCTGGCTATTAATAGCGCGAATCTTTCCCCTTCCTTTTCACTCTCCACACCACTTTCACCCGTTCCGTAGCGAGGCACAGGCGCGTGTGGAAGTATAGGCCTACAGATTGACCTAGATTCCAGTACTCCATGCTGATCTCAGTCATTTCCTAAGACTCTTGAAAGAACGCAGCAGTTATACACATGTGCGTGCGCACGCACGCACGCACGCATGCACACACGCACGCACGACGCACACGCACACACACACACACACACACACACACACACACACACACACACACACACACACACACACACACACTCTGCATGCGAAAGCGAGACGGGAGAGAGAGAGAGGTGCATCGTAACGTATATACTTGAGCGTTCCACCCGTGAACACACGCACACATGCGCGCACATGCCCACGCGTGGCCTAGTTCACCCACAGCCGGCGGCATGCCCTCGGCCGGGCAACAGCTAACACCTGGTTTTAGCCAAATGTAAGGCTCTAAAAAAGAATGAAAACAAAGAGCGAACAGAGATTTTTAAAAACATTAAGACAGTTAAAGCACTGAAGACCACGCATCTGACCTTGCCAAAATGGAGAAAAATTTGTGAAGATTGTAAATTGCACTATACGTACATCACTACTACGAAAATAATCTCACTTTATACTAAACAAAGAACAACCAGGAGATGTCAGTTGATCATCACATTAGTAATTTCTACTAAAACTCAAAGACAAGGTGATGCATCAAAGTAATGATCACTTCTTCAGAACAATGAATATTCACAGCACTGAATGCGCTCAGGTAAAGTGATGAAAAAATTCTTGATCTTACACAAATTTACAAAACATACAGAAAACCACTTTCAGCTTCCTTCTTTATCAGTATTGCTGTAGCACAAGATGCACTTCAGTGATGGACTTAGGTCAAACCTGCCTGGCTAAAAATAGCACTTGCAGGCGATGCTGGCTGGCAGAAAGGTACCAAGTAAAGGGTGTCAGAATGGCTGGGAAAATGCAGCCGTGAGATATATATATATATATTTTCACACACACAGATCTTTCAGAGACTTCTTTGCATATATATATATATATATACACATGTGTGTGGATATATGTATAAACAATGCATATTTCATATATGCGCACTCACACTCCCTCCAAACCTCTCTCTCTAGTTCTCTTAATACTTGTCTACTAGTTATTAAGTCCACTTGTGCATCTGCTGGTGCAGGATTTTATGATGGCCCACATCATACTTGTTACAGATAGCAACTTGTTAGTTGTGCTATGATTGGGTCTCATAAGTGATTGCTGTGTATTATTGTACTTCCTGAGACTGTTCCTGAACTTCGATGTATTTTTTCTTATGTGCAGAGATGATAATGATGATATCAACGACGTGGCTACTATGGGTGGTGTGAACCTCTCTGAGGAATCCAAAAATATCCTTGCTACAAACTCAGAGCTGATTGGTTCTCAGATTCGCTCATGCCAGGATAAAACTTTCCTTCCCCAGGATATTTTGATGAGCCGTATTGCAGCTGTAGGTAAGTTCATGCTTCTCAGTTTTCTACTTGTTTTGCTATTCAGGTCAAGAAAATGTCTCTTGGCCTAGACTCACTATGAGCAACATATATGGACGTCCCTTGAGTTAGACTGACTATGAGCAGCATATACAGATTTCTTCTTTTGTTCGCCGTCCACATTGTCAGCCCACATCTTGCAATGAATGTGGCCATTTTTTTCCAGTGAATATGGCTGTTATTTTCCCAGTTCTAACCAGCTGCCATGGTGTTTAGCAGTAAGAGGAGTTGTAGTTTTCTTCCCACACTCCCTGGTACGACAAGACGGACTGGAAAGATATCCAGTAACTGAGGGGATCCTGTTGACACTTAGGACCCAGCTTTGCTCCACCCTGAAGGGAAGTCAGTGGGCAAGCACCAATTTTGTTTGATATAGATGACTGTGTTAACATTTGCATGACATTGCATGGTACCATGGTTTGTTAGAAGGCAACAGCGGGCCTGGTACCTTTGACTGAACCCTTCTACGTTTTCTGTAGGGGTTACCTTGTTCTTTCTCATGGCCGAAAAACCTAACCCTGTGAGGGCAGGGAACTAGAAAAGAATGAAAACACAGCCAGCCAGTAAGTATAAACTTGTCTAGAATCACAAAAAGCTCCCCGAATCATTATGATGCATAGCTTACATTGTCGTCAACAGAATGAAAATAAATGTCTCCTTTATCATCCACTTCCGAGGAAAAAAATAGTAGTAGATAAGTAATAAATAGAAAATAACAAATAAGAATACACACGCACACGCATGCACGCACGCACACAGGCATACACGCGCGCATACACACACACACCAATCCACACAGATATAACAGAACATAAAGCCAAACAAAAAGCAGACAAATACCATTGCAAACTTAAAGACAGAGTCAACATACAGCAAACTAACTACAAACAAACACACAAATGGTGTTACAACCTTCACCGTTCTTCAGCTGTCTCCTTGTTGATAAGCAAGAAAGAAAATATTTGTGAGCGTGATTAGAGAAAAAAAGTATTCAACTTTATGTTGTGCAGCCAAACGACAAGGCTTAGAAGGAGTTTCCCCTGATGTGTCACGGATAGTTTCTCATGCGACGGAGCAGTTGTTGCGGGACTATATAAGCAAACTATCAACGACAGCAGAACACAGGATGGAGATATACAAAATGGACCCACGGTATGAAATGACATCAGATGTGCGCCACCAGCTCAAGTTCTTGGAAGAGCTTGATAAAGCGGAGAAGAAGCGGCATGAGGAACAGGAGAGGGAAATGCTTCTCCGGGCTATCAAGGTACATATGTGGTCAAGTGTTTTATTTTGGTTTGTTTTGTTCCATTTTTATGTTGTCTTCAGATAATGGAGTTATACAAGTGCTTTTGCTTTATTTTATTAAAAATAAATTCAAGTGAGTTCGTTTACAAATGATGAAGTTACAAACAATTAAAGAATACTGTATATTCCATACAGTAGTCATCAAAACAGCTGGCGCTGGAAGGTGCTGCATTACAGAACAGCTAGTGCGAAATGGTTTAACCATGGTCAACCAGCTTGATTTGCTCATTTCAGTCTTTTTGTCATCCATCTTGATTTGTTCTTTTCCAGTCTCGTTCTAAAAACGAGGATCCAGAGCAGCTACGATTAAAACAGAAGGCGAAGGAACTACAGCAAGCAGAAGCTGAAGAAGTGCGGCAGCGAGAAGCCAACCTGACAGCTCTGGCAGCCATTGGTCCTCGCAAAAAAAGAAAATTAGACCTGGGTGATTCCTCTTTACAAGTATGTTTGATGCTACCCTCTTTTCTTTTTGTGTTGTTTGCCTCTTTTTCTCCATCTCTTCTCTACCACCCCCTTTCAACCTCCTACACCTTTCTCTTTTCATTCATCTTTGTCCCAACCATATATAGTCTCCAATGCAAGTACAGAGTCCAAGAAAATCTGGTTTGTGTATATGGCATTAATAGTTACTTTCCCTACAACAAACTTCTGCTATTTCTGTTTTGATTCTGAGTCTTGTCTTCATCATGATTGTTCTGAATAGAATCTATGTCACATGACTCATCAAGCTGATTGTATGGAGTTTGCATTCTATAGTCCCTGCTTTCTTTGAAAATACAATGAAAATTGGTTTTGACATATCTTTAGGGATGTTTCTGGTGTCATAAATTTCCTTTTGGAGACTGTTACTTTTTCAATACCACATTCATCTAGAGCCTCAGTCATTTCTATAGTGACATTGTCTGGTCCTGGGGCTTTTCCCAATGTCATCTTTTTCAGTGCTGCTCTAACTTCATCATTCATTATTGGTGATTCTTCAGCATTCTTTCTTATGTGTTCCTTTTTCTGTTGTCATCATCAAAAAGGTCTTTAATGTACTCTCCCTATCTGTCAAATATTTTGTCTTTTTCTGTAATAACTGTACTATCTTTAGATTTTAGGCAACCAGTCAATGTGCGCATCATTTTCCTGAGGGCAGTTTCTGTACATAAACTTAGGATCTGTTTTGTGTTGGTCTTCTGTTTCTTTGTGCTTTGTTTGTAGCTGAGCTTCACTAGCTTCATTGCACCTATTCCTGATTTCCTTATGTATCTTTTTGTATTCTTCTTCCTTTCCCTCTGCCATCCTCCCGTTTATCCATCAAGCCTAAAATTTCTTTTGTCATTCAGTTCTTCTTTGCTTTTCTTTGAACTCTTAAAAAAAGGGATTTCTTCATAAGGCTCATTTATCGATTTTCTCAAATTTGTCTATTGTTCCTCACTGTCACCTACTGTCTTGGGTGGCTTTACTAAACGACATATTTCAGAAAGTATTGCTCATTTTTATTGGTTTTTGTTTTGTGTTTGGTTTTGTTTTGTTTTGTCCCCATTGATGTGTAATGAACAGTGGTCTCCATTGACATTGACTACATTAACAGGGTTTTCTTCTCTTGCAGGGCAGCTCAAATTCCGGAAGTTTAGCAAATGGACCTGTGTCATCTTCCAACAGGCAGCCTGTAAGTATTGTTCATTATGTACCCATTCTACATTGATGCAAGTGGACGTGAATGTTTGAGTGAAAGAATTTTGTCAATACGGGAGAAGATTTGATGCTGTGATTTGACCACAACAATGAATTTGTCAACAGCAGGATTTGTTGGGGCAGGGGGGGGGGGGGGGTTGTGTTTGCACTTGTGGGGTGTTGTTTGATTGTTATGTGTACATGTACTACATCTGGGAATGTTGATCATCCTATAATGTGTCTGCCAGGATGCAGCCCACAAGGTGTCTGAACCCAGTTTTATATTTCCCTGTATCATATATTGTCTTTGTGTTCGTTAGTGTGTTATAGTGGGTTCTGTGAAGAATGGTTTCCTGTTATATTATCTCATAAATATGATTATAGAACTAGAGTTAATGGAGATGTTGGCCATGCCCAAGGGATACAGATACCTGTGGTATTAGGAAATTTGAGAAATGCTCTCAGTAATATGTTCATGCAAATGTGACTGTATTGAGCCAGTCATATAACAGCCCACAGCTTTGTCGACTCAAGTAGATGCTGGCAGAGGCCAAAAACTCCCGCTGATTTGTACTAAAAGGATTTCAATTGCCAGCCTTTCAAATGTCAGTCTGTTATACTAAACGCTATGCCACATAGTCTGCTATCCTAACAGGTGTAGATGTTAGAGATAGCACATTTGGTTACATTAACAGTTGTGGTGAACAAAATGATGATTAAACAAAGGTATTAAATCATTGATGGGTACATATCTGTCTCAAACAAGATCTTTTGGTTACATAACAATTGTGGTGAACAAAATGATGATGAAACAAAGTACTCAAGGTTAATGATGGGTTAGTACATCCACTCTGTCATCCATATCTATATTTGATATAATTTCTACACCACTGGCATGTCTTTACATTTGACAGAAGTCCACATTCCAATGATTTTTGACAGGTGTTATGTTCAGATCCTGGATCATTTTACCTAGACATCTCCACCTGGTATGTAATGGGTGGAGAATTTTCAGATCTCCCAGATTAACAAGTGTGTAGACATGTTGATGCATAAACACCCTTCATGTGTATGCTCTTGCAGAATATCATAAATGCACATTAAAAATCTTGAAAGTCATGTCAGTATCTGGCTGATGGAAACTTGAAAACACTTAGTAATAAGCAATGGCAAGTGTGAAAACATGGCTTTAAGCTAATAACTTCTACCATTGTAAAATAAGATTCGTTATCAGTATTTATCTCTCTTTGTGGGAGAGAAAAACTGACATTTGAGCATTACAAAGTTAGTTTGTTATAATTCTGCTGATTAAAGATGAAGGAGGGAAGGGGGAAGTGAATTGATTTTTGCCAGCCTGGGACTATATGCCCATTCTGTTGGTAACCACAAGTGCATAAACTGAATGAACATGGCTTTGTTTTAAAGGGTAAGGGGGGGGGGGGGGGTCTCCATTGTGATAAAAGGTCATCAAGAATTAAGTGTGAAGAATATATCACTCAGTTGTGACACCTGCTACAGTTGTGACTTTACTGAAAATGGGCGCAGGATTTGATCATGAATGTATGCTGAATGGGCTGCACAGTTTGAGTTATGCACGCTCACAGTGATGAAATTGGGCAGTCTGTCAGTACTCTTACGTTTGAATCTTTACCAAGTCCAGACCTGTCAAGGATACATGATCAGCCCAGTAATAACAAAGACTGTTTCATTTGACTTGGCCCATTTTCAGGGCTGTGGTAATTCACATTATTATCTTGGTAATGGAAAAGAGAAATTGCTGATACGAGTTGATCAATGTAAATTGACATCTCCATGCAACAAATTGGAGATAAAGTTGTATGATTCAGTAATACAGTATATTACATCTGAAAGCATGTACAGTGGTGGAAGCAAAGAGTTAATGAACTCTTAAAATTTGCTGATGGTTCAGAGTAATCAAAGATCACACCACCCATGTATGCATAATACTCTGTGTGTGTGTGTGTGTGTTGTTGCTTTTAATAAGGTAATTCCACTGTTACCTTGTATCATTTTTCTTCTTTCATTGTCTCTTCCCTTTCCATTTCTCTCTTCCCTGTATTTTTAAGAAACTTTATCTCTCTCTTCCTTTCTGTCTCCTTATAACACTTTAAATTAACTGAACTTCATGTTTGCTTTGTTTGCAGATGATGGGGCGACCTCGCATAAAACGTGTTATAATGAAAGACTTGCAGCACCTTATGGAAAGTGAACCGCATTTATGCAAATCACATTTGCTGTACAAAACATTCCTGAAATAAGAATATCTGTGCCTAGTCTGACATGTGTCACCAATTGTGATTGTCTAAAAAGAAGAACAGTGGAGTGAAGTCTCCAGTGTGATTAACAGCTGCCGTTTACTGTTGGCAGGGAAACTCGGAATGCTTCTGTGTGGAACAGAATACTTTGGTAACCCTGGTTTGTTATGTGTAGAAGTATCTTCAGACAGTTCTGTCTTACAGTCTTTTTGGGGGGGAGTTCTGTCTTAGTCTTTTTTTTTTTTGGAGGGGGGTGTAAAAGGAGGGGGGCAAAGCAGATAATCATGCTTTGTGTTCTTGAGGGTCTGAAATACATTACTCTTTTTACATTTTAAGAGAATTCTGTGTGGTCTGAGGATGATGTTTGGAAAAAAGTAGGTGGGGTGGGAAAGAAAAATGAAGAAAATCAGATTTCCCATTGAATGATTGGAAATCATGTACTTTACTAAATTTCAATAAAATATTAGTTTGCTGTTACAAAGTCGACTGTGATGTGATGTTCCTGCTTCCATGGAGGATGTAACTAAAAGATATACAATCTGTGTCAGTACAGACAAAAAATACATTGTGACTGCCTGATAAATTCTTAGATTAAGAATATCAGATTTAGATACTTGTCAGAATGGTTAAAATTCTGAACAGGTAAACGTTGTTGTATACTACCTGCAGGCTGGCCTTGTGATGAAAGTATTTGATTTGTGCGAGTTGGGGATGAGTGTGACTTTCCTTCTGCAGCATCATGACCAGTCCTTCCTACTGACATTGACACCACAGTTGTCACTACTGCTCTTCAGCCACAGGCAATCAGGCAATCCCTGGAGGAACTGTGGAATCCTTGATACATGAACTGAAACGTGTTAGTGCTCAACATATTCTTACGCCATTCTTCACTAAGGAATATCACTGTCAGAATCCTTCATACATCAACTGAAATACGTTTGTGCTTAACATATGCTTGACACCATTATGTAGTTCAGATCATTTTAGTCAACAATTCTGTATGCAGTCGCAATCCGCAATGTGTACTTAATTACAAGGAAGCCAGTGCAGTCGTTCAGTCTCATATGAGTTTGGTAAAAGGACCTTCACCACTGCTGAAATTTGACTGTCTGTTCGTTTCGGATTGTCTTTTTTTTCTTCAAGAGATAGAATTTTTCTTTAAAGTGTTTTCGTTTGTGTGTGTGAGCTAGAAAGCCAGTTTCACAAGTGATCTCAGTGAACATAGTTTGCTTTCAACATGTTAAGCATTTTTGTTTCAAGTGTGTAACATTTAGAACATTTTATTACTGCTTGATAATTCTGATCTTTAGTTAGTGTGCATCAAGCTTTTATGTCTAATATCAGGGAAAGTCTGATATGAATATGAACAATAGATGGGTATGCTGTATTTTTCTGAAGGAATGCAGTTGTTGGTATCTTTTCCACATTGGAAAAATTGTTTCTTCAGTCTCTGAGGACAAAAGTAAGGCCATTGCAGTCTAAGGATGTCTGCCTAAGAAATGTTTCTTTCTCAGTCAGCTTTTTTTTTGTCCCCTTCCCCCCCACCCCTCTACCACAGACTCAGCTCCTCTGAACAATCCAGAAATTGGAAAACCATACAGTTGTACCTTTGTTTTGATTCAGGAGGGATTCAGTGCTTTATTTGAATGATTCGTCAGAGATTCAGTATCATCTAGGCTTGTTTGCGTGATACATTCCTTATTATCAGCTATCCTTTTTTTTTCCTAAGTGCAGATATAGACATCGCGATCAACCACTGAATCATTTAGAGCAATTTCAGCATATGTTTAAGAAGAGAATGCCTTCCAGGTGGCGCATTGTCAAATAAAGTAAATGTGAGTGTATCATTTCACTATTACTTTAGGTTTGGGTGACCCGTTTTGCGTATATGTGGATGTCCCTGTCCTTACGTTATCCCAGGTGACGGGTTTGAGTTCTCAACAGAGCAAAATGTCACCTGCTTTGGAAGCATAGGACCTTCCTGGTGAAGGACCTTAATGCTGACAGAGGGTTCGGTGAGGGTCTCATGGGCCGCTTCCAAACCCTTGCAGTTTTCGAAAAATTTTTAGAGGTCTATTTCATCTGCTTGTTTCTGCCTCGTATCTTTCCAAGGGAGATAACCCTGTTTTCCTGTACTTGGGGCTAGAACAATTTTTTTAATGTTAGTGTAGTAGTAAAGCCACACTACTTAAATGAGACTTGCACCCATGAAACCTCCATACATAATAGCATTACCATTTTTTAGATTTTGCATAAAATTGTATCTTCTTAAATACTAAATTAACAGAAGAAAAATGCAGAAGAAACCAAAATAGCTAACATGTTCAGTGCCCCGCATGTTCACTGCGCTAAAACACTGTCATCTGCGGAACATGTTAAACTAATTTTGATTAAAAACTTTTGACAAACAATAGAGAAATCTTAGATAATGCTTAAAATTTATTACATTTTTAGACCACAGTGACCCAACAATGATTGACTGAATTTGATATATTTTGATATGCTATTTAGGTTGAGAGTGGCATGAATCGTGTACATGTTGGAAACTATTCTGGTATATTTTGATTCGTTTTAGTTAATTTCTGGTTTATTCGGGCATATTTTGATGTGTTCCAGCTTGTGTTGGGCTTTTGTAGATATGTGGCATGTATGAATTAATTACTGTCATATAAAATTTGGCTTGTTCTGGATGAACAGAGAATTACCTGTCATTTATTTCTTTGTAGTCCATTGTAGTGTGTTTGATTTTTTCATTTCTTTCTTCTGCATTCAAGCTTGATTGTGCTTCAGATAATCAGTATATTAACCAGAGACACGTTCATGGTGGCTCAGATGCATTTTGTTTTGGATTGATTTAGTTTAGTTTATGTTTATTCTGGTATTTAGGAACATTGCATAAAATGAAGTACCCAGTGTTAAAAAAAAGACACTGAATGAGGAAACATTAAAAGTTATGTTATGTCTATCATAAATATGGAGTTAACAAGCTTTGACTTCCACACACCATCTTACAGTAACAAAGTAATGTTTGAGAAGCACACTATGAAACTGCTCCTTGCCCTTGACATGCTTTGATATGAAACAGACCTGCTTTTCCACCCACACACCCCATATACACACACACACCCCTACACAGTGTAATACTGCACAGGTCAGCGTAGAGAAAAATGCTGCAGTAGAAAGAAAATTTACAGTGAAAATCCACAGATGCCCTTGTCAAGCAGAGCACAGATCAGTCTATAACCTACATGTATTTTGTCTGTTATGGTTGAATGTGCATATGGCTGTGAGAATGGATGAATTGATTGATTGGTGGAGTGAGTTAGTCCACAGTCTGTGTGTATTTTCTCTGTCATGGTTAAATGTGTAATTGCTGTGAGGATGACTTGATTGATGTAGATAGTTCTTGCATCTGGGACTCAAAATGATTTGTTCTGTCTACATGTCTGTTGTTAAAGAATTACACTGATGTTCAGACAACTTGGGGAACGTGTTGTCATGAATAAACAAAGACTATACACATCGTCTGCTCGTATGGGCCCATCTTCATCACAGTAATTGTCTACAAGATCTTTGTTACCTCTTGAAGCTTCTCTGTGTTTCTGATCTTTCCCAGAAATAATCATGATTAGGGGGAAACTGCCTTATCAGTGAGCACATAAAACTTGCTGAAGCCTCAGTATATTTTTGTTCCATTGACTTAAATAATTTTATTGCCTGCAGCATCTCCACGAATGTCTTGTGTCCATTAGTTATTACTGCATAAAATTTGATCAAGACCATGTTAACAAAAACATTTTTTTAAATCTTAACCAAATCACAGAACTATGTATGCAGTGTTCTTACATAAAGGTCATTTGACATGTTCACCACAGTTCTTGAATAAAATAAATGTGCATTGTTGTCAGTCTCATAATTTTTTGATTAGTGAAGTTTTGCTTCATTAAGAAATTAGTTTAATGATGGATCTGTGTCTATGGGTAACAGTCATAAATTGTCAGTTTTGAAGAATTCAAGATACATACTGAAGCTGAAATTAATCATAGTAAAGAAGTACTTCGGGATCAGACCACATCTCTGTAGTCTGTTATATCAGGCAGGCCCTTTTCTTTCTTTTTTTGTAGAAAAACATGTTTTGAGAAAGTATTTAGCACATCAATATAGAATGGCTGACAATTGTGATTTAGCTACCGAGTAGATTGATGCTGAAAATATCTGGAATGATCCCTAAAAATCTGAGCTAAAATCTTGGGATCTAAACCCAACCTTAGGCAGCAATTTTATTTCTCTTTGAATTTAACCAGGTTACATTTTATTTCTCCAAATTTGCTACAATCATATCTTTGTGGCTAATAGTATTATTCTGTTACCACCACCACCACCACTACCCCACCCCCGTAGCTAACATGATTATAATTGGTATCTGATGCCTCCACTATAGGTATCATCTGTAGATAATCAAAGCATTATATCTCGCTTAGAAGGCTGTCAGAAGTAAGAATGCATCTCTTTTATATCTTCATTTCACTTTAGAATCATTTGTCAGTTCATACATTACAGCTTTAAATGTAGGTGCATGTGTTATTTGTTTTAGCATTGAATCTCAGTAAAGCTTATGTTCTGTTTGTTTTCATGACTACCAGTATTTTTTATGACATCAACATATTGCTGATTTGTAAAACAAGCTCTGATAAAGTTGTGACTTTTCAAACAAGACAGGCTTAGTCACATGTACATGTTCATTATCATTATTTAAATACAGCATTCAGTGAACTGTCTCTTTCCTGAGAGCAGTTATTGAATGTATGTTTTTGTTGATTGCATGTGTACTATCTGCCTTCTCCATTCATACAGTGTGAATCTGAAACACAGGTATTTGGTTTTAAAAAGTGTCACAATTTTGGCTTTTTTTTTTTAAGCTGAACAAAAAGAGGATAGAAAAGTGGAAAAAGGCGTACTGAGAATTGGTAGATTGTACAGTTGTTTTAAAAGTTGAATACAAATAAGTTCATTAGTCGGGTGAGATATTAAATTAACCCTTTGACTCCCGCACCTTATCCACCAACTGTAAACACTTAATCCTTTGACTCCCTCACCCAAGTTGATATTGTTTTCAGTTTAGAAGTGATATAAGAATATCCATTTCTCGGAAATCCTTTAAGATTTATTTTAATAGAGAAAGAGGGAGAAAGCATACCATGTGGCTCGCATTACTTGTTTGTAGCACCTGAAAATAGTCTTGAATTCTCCAAAACTTTAAGGTGTTTGGAATTTGGCTTGCTTACTTATATTGGAGAAAGCAAAAATTTAAATGATTCAGAAAACTTCAGTGAAACTGAAATTGCTATTTAAAGTATGGATGAAAAGGCACATTACATCTCTTTGAACAGTAACTGTGTTAAAATCACTGATCCTTTCAAAGCTAACATACTTACGGATTCTATTGCCAAACCCCTCCAAAGACTTATATGCAAAAGATATGTTTTTTATTTGTTAGACATTAAGCAATACAATGACAATAAGAAAAACTGTGACAGAAATATTAACGAAGCAGTGCTGAATGTGCTGCATTTCAAAGAAATCCTTCAGGTGTTACAGTTATTATGGTTGCAGAAAATGAGTAAGACTAGCCACAGATAGAAAAATGTCTCTGTCTTTAACTTCCTTTCCTTCATAAATTCAATGTACTCAGACCAAATATCATTTCCAAATCAATACAAGATAACAAGTTCTGTAGTGATGGTTTTAAAGCGTACAAACATTTCTGTTACCAAGCAGAACCTAAAGTTCTTTTATCTGAACCTGTTATTTTTAACCTTTGGTTCACCAACAGGGACTACAGTTGTTGAGATGTCAATTATGTTAAAACGCCAGCAGCAACTACATTTGCCCAGATAAGGATGTTCAAATTTGACGCTGATGTGTTCCATTTCCGATTGACCTTGACCTTTTTATTTTGTCGTCATCCTGTTTCAGAATGGGGCTCCTTGAACCTGGCAAACTTTCTGTGGAATATCTTAAAACTGAAGAAGTTTGAGACCTTTTTGATAAGTGCTGTGATGACTGATGTCTTCTAGGAGGATCCTCATATTCTTGAAATTCTTGAATACATACTAGTCAGCAACTTTGAAGATTTTGAAGGTTTTATTTGGGAAGATCTCCATGTTAATGTTTGACTTGAGTGGTGCTACTAATGATACACTGCGTTTCCAAGTAATTCCAACAAAGAAACTAATGCAGACAGTGAAGGAAGTATGCCAACGGGTTATGATCATTCATGATTTGTGGAATTCACATAGTCAGCTGATCCTTCCAACATAACCAGCAGTGGACAGAGATCTCTATCATGAATAAACATGATTACAATCATAATTTGGTATATCACATTCCATGATACAAAGCACAGACCTGCCTGTTGGCTAATCAGAGAAGCACATGGGCAGTTGACAAGATGGCTGGGCCAAGCTCAGGCACAAGAAGAATAACAAAGAGAAAATGTGCTGATTTCTGTCAGCAGAAGTGCTTCAAATGCTTGGTGATCTTGCATTTGATGAAAGGACTGCATGTCTGAAGATTTTTTAGATACTGATGAGGATGCCTCAGACTGTTCAAACGGGTGATATAGTTCGAGGTTATGCAGTTCAGATGTTGAATTAAAGTGTTACAGAATGAGAGGAGAGGTGAGAATGAGAGGTGGAGTATGAAAGACAGCTCATTTGGCTTTATGAAAATTTTCTGAACATGACCCAGCAACTGTTACTGAACGTTATGAATTCTTAATAATAACAGGCAAAAGCCTAGTTGCTGCAGGAAGCTGGTGGATAGGGTGAGAGAGTCAGAGGGTTCAGTTTTTGCTTTCCTAACAAGATTGACAACGCAGGATGCTGGTGGACAGTGTGGGAGTCAAAGGGTTAATGTTCTTGAGACAAACTATCCATTTCCCTAAAGGGAAAAAAAAATGAAAACAAAACAGGTATGATACAAAATTCATGCACAGATTTATGTCTATAGTAGGATCAGGTCAAATGTATAATTCTTACATACCTTTCATTTTTTACAAACAAGGTATGTTCCTGTGTTTTGTCTTTTTTTTTTTATTAAATTGAATAAGCAAAAATAATTTCTAAAAACCATAGCATTTGAGAAATCATTTCACTGTACGAAAAACAAAAGAAACTAAACTGCCAGAGATGAAACATAATTTTGTTTCATGAAATAGGAGAAATAGAAAGTATCAGTCATTTCATTTTTCCAGATAACACAACATAGAGCATCATCCAGGTGATGTGAGAAAACGGCATAAACGATTTCCTTGGTAATCTGAAATTGTGTAATGGAAATGGCTTGAGAATGATAAATGAACGAGTTGTAAAAATCTGATAAATACAGCTGGATTTAATAGGGGAACCAAATATGTTTTGCTGGAAAAAGCAGTATCTTCAGTTGCAGACATTTTCATAGGAAATTCTTTGTTTGACATTAGAAAGATGTGATCATTTTTTATTGCCAAATTCCTGTGATCTGAGTAGAAAATGGGGTTGTTTGTGTGCTCAGTGAGAATGGACTTGCTGTCATTGAAATGAGACCCTGGATATATATGTATGTATATACCATATATATATATATATATATATATATATATATAGCTGTATCTTTTTATTATTTCTTTGAAAGTGGTCTGTCCATCAGTTAATTATGTGTACATACATACATGTATGAATTTTGAGCCTTTCCTTCACAGGCAGCTGGTTTGGTTTATGTTGATTGAAAAATGTATTTTGTATATATAGATGGTTTGTATTATGCATGTTTTAAAACTGAAAGATAATATGTTCTGTATGTATGAGTGTATATGTGAGTGAGTACGTGTGGTATGGGCATGATTGTAAACAGGGTGTGTTGAGTTGGTTGTGACAAAAGTGTTCACTGTAGCTCTCTGAAAACTTGTAAGCCCCATATGGATGTTCAGTATATTCACATTGCTACGAGCATTGGGATTTCCCGATCATGTCTCAACAATGCTTGTCTACGAGCCTCGGAGAAATCCGACTTGAGTTTTGAAAATTCGCGGGGCTTTCAGTATTTCTGTTAACCGAAACTAATAGCCAGAAATAGATTCTTTGGTCATTCTTAGCCTCGTTTCAGGCCATGAGGTCACTGTACTACGCAGTTGGTGTGTAGACAGTGCAAAGTTCACAACCCACTATCTCCGCAGCGAAGCAGACAACGGAAAAGCAAATGGCAGAACAATACTCAACAACTCGGCGCTGTTCAACACGATTTCTTCCTTCAGTGCATGTGGAGTGTGTAAGCATTGGAGTTTATGGCATTTCATTCAAAATGTGACTGTAGGAACTGATGTTTTGACCTGACTGTATTTTGTAAGATGCTTTTCACCTGAAATTTTCTCTTAATTTTACTTGTACCGTTACTCAGCAACCATAGGGTTAGACAGTTGAAATTTCAGCATGTTGTACACCAATCTTTTAACATATGACCCGCCAAATTTCAAAACTCTCTGTTTTCATTTATTTGTATGAGAATTTTTTCTCGTGACCTATACAAATGGTGCGTATCAGGGGAACAGCAAGGGGCATTGTCGTATGTAGCGAGTGAGTTAAAAATGTGCTGCATATTGAAAAGTGTGACGGCAAGTATATAAAAAAATTGCTTGAAACCCGAAACTTTCCTTCTTGACTGAGTTGCTGGGTTGAAGCCTTTTGTCCAAGTTTATATCAGTATTTTGCAGGTCTGATATGATGTGAAGAGGGTTGTCTTTTTTTTCAAGGCAGAGCTTTTTTTTTCCTGATCCCTCTACTGGACTGCTCCATGGCATACCCTGCTTCATATGTCATTCATCCACTATCAGTTTCAGCTATATTCAGTCACAATCCTAGTACTAGAAGCTCAAAGGAATTATGATTGTCAGTCATGAGACTATCTACCAGATGATACTCGGCACCGCTGTCGGGAAACTTGTGCAGTCTCTTCAAAGGAACTTCTGTGAAATAGTTGACACTTAACTGTATAAAGCCAGTCACTAACTGTGTGCCAGTCTGTCTGACTGAACTCATAGTGTGCTTAGCTTTGATCAAGTAGAAAATGGTGTTTGGGACTGGTAGGGATTTGAATCTCATCCTTTCATAACTTATATTGTAACACTTTTAGATAGGTCAGTGAAATAGAAACTGTGACTTAATAAATCAGCTGGATCGGCATGAGCATAAGAGTAATCCATGTGATGTTGAAATTGTAGTGGGATATATACTTGTAGTGTATGTGTTGCAGTGATTTTGACCTTAATTCAAGTTAAAATGAACAAAATGATGGGGGGGGGGGGGGGGGGGAATGAACACAAGTCATTGAATTCATTATAACCATAATTGTATTTTCAGTATCAGATAATGGTTATTAGTTCTTATTTGCTTCCCATGCCTCCAAAAAAACTGTTGGAAATTTCAGATAGTTAATTTATAATTGGTAATAATAACAAGATAACAACAAGATAACAAGATTTTATTTCAGCCCAGTGCACAGACACAAGGAAAATGTTTTGGCTATACATACAGTCACACTCACGCCTCACAACAATTACAATATTCAACATCATAAAAGACAAATTCGTCGGTCATCCACAGAATCGAAGAAACACACACACACAATACACACACACACACACACTCTCACGCCAAGGCGCCCATATCCAAGCCACCTAAGCTGGCCACTAATTGTTGGTTCTGCCCTGCCAGCTAATTAACAGCGCGCATCTGTCCTCCTTCCACTCTCCACTCCACCCTCGCCCATCCTGTGGCAAGCCACAGGCACACATTGAAGTATAGGCTTACAGATTGACCTAGATTCGATAGGCCTACTCTGTGCCAGTATCACTATCAGTCACTCCTACACTCAGTCCCTCCCGAAAGATCGCAGCAGTTACAAAGCACTGCTGTAGAGTGATGGACTCCGGTCAAACCTGCCTGGCTAAGAATAGTATTCGCAGACGATGCCGGCTGGCAGAAAGGTAGTAACTGGAGGGTGTCAGAATGGCTGGGAAAATGCAGCCGTGACGCATGCGTGCACCCACACCCACTCACGCACACACACACACACCCACACACACACACACACACACATGCACACGGGACTTACACAACATAAGGTAAAAAATTATTCTCTTACATTCACTTCCCGTCCTCACATGCGCAAGACTAAAAAACCAAAGACAAGCAAAGAAGCTCTGATACATAACAAAATATTTAGTAAGAGTACATTCTTACGCAAGATAAAAAAAAAAATCATCATAAGGTTGATAGAACAGTGATCCTGTATATTGATTTTTGTCATGCAAACACTTTGTGCTTCAAAAGAATGATCTTTGACAAAAGAAATTATTAATACTTCATTCACATGAAGTTACAATCATTACTTCAAGTTGACAACATGCATTGAAAAGTAATAGTCTTAACAAAAGTGATACATTATAATGACTACCTGTACAACACTTCATTTCGGGAGAATAGGCCTACTGAGTTCTTCACAAAAACATGAGACACAAAGGCAAACATGTGCAATGGAAGTGTGTGTCCCTACTGCCACAATGAAATCAGAAGAACTCTAGTGATAATACAATGGTAAATGAGAATTAAAAATGAATTTTGATAAAGTGCACACAAAATATATTGATTGAGTACCAAAAAAAAAAAAAACCTACACACTTACCTAATCATACACAATCATTCACACAGACCAAAATGCACACGCCATTTCACTCACATAAACATTAATTACAGAAACAACACACAAAGACTCTGAATAGTGTGTGCACATGCCTGTACATTGTGCTGGTTAAAATGATGAGTGGAGATGATTCTGTACTAGTTACAAAAGGGGGGGGAAAAACAAAAATAAAGCTGTGGCAAATCATCATAACATCGTCATTGTTGCTTTCAATAAAGACGTTTTAGAAGGAGCATGGGGCGACATGCCAACAGCCATCGGCGGGGGTAAAATTTTTAGCATCACTGTGCAAAAGAATTATACTTGTTTTTTCCTTGCAATGAAGGTTCTTTTCTTTCAGATTTACAAATTCTGTAACATCAAAATCTCAAGAATCTAAAGATGAGGAAGCTGAAAAGAAGCCAACACTGTGCAATTCATTTTGCTAAACATGTGCTTTCAGGCACTAATATTGGAAGTTGTGGCTCAGTGCACACATCAAATAAAATAAGCACTGTGTACACTTAAAGATAAATTGTCCTAATAATAATTTGCTTTTGTTTAATAAAGTATAGCAGTGAACATAAATCCTGTATTTTAAATTTCACGACCAGAAGCATTTTTTTCTTTACATCGTGTTTATGTAAAAACGTTAAGTCTGTTTCAGTTTGTAATTTTATAAAGTAGAGCGTTAACATTCTAACAACTTGTGTAAAGAAACCATATCCTTTGAAGGTTTAAATGGATCATCTCTAGATGACATGTATATATTTCACAGTTTTATCTCTGCAGCTTAATTCTAGATTTGTTTTCTTTATTCTAAACATATAGAACTTTTGTAGTAAGATTATAAGACCAAATATTGCATCCTTTTTCAAGTTTATTTCGTATCTAGAGAGGATTAACTCATTTTCTTTAACACCAATCAGTTTCCACATTTTCTGTCAGTAATCAGTCCAGTTCTTTTCAGACAGACAGTATTGACAGTAGTAAAAACGATGGTCTGTTGCATCTTTTCTTTTTTACATGCTTTTGCTATTAGTAGTACCTATTCTTAAAGTGTTAATTGTCAGGAGTATACTATTGCCCGTTCTAATTTAAAACCAGTGTATTCATATGTCCTTGATATTTTACATTTTTGCAGCATTGGTTCCCAGTCAATTAAGATATATATTTTTTGTTCACAATTTATGAATGAAGTAACAGAAATTACGGTTTTTATTCAATAAAGTATAATACAACATCCTTTTCGCACAATACAAATCAATTTAAGCACTTTATTACACGAATAGCTGCATCTTGAAAGGTTGTCTTTCTTGTTTTGGGGTTCTCTTACTGTTTTAGATAGCTTGAATACTGAAGGAAATTTGTTACATGCCCAGTTTTTCCTGCAAAGATTCTGCATTTAAGAAAGTTGCCATCATCATCTGTCTAGTCCTGAATAGAGATTATCTGCAAAATGTGTTGTGTCCAGTCATGGCTTTTTCTTTCAAAAAAATAGGTTCTACTAACAGTTCTCATCCTTTATCAATTTGCTCATAGAAAGACTTACAAGCAGAAAATACGTCTTTCCAAAATATATTGAGCTTTCTTTTTTTAAAAACATTTTGCCCTATAGTAATTTATGAATTCGGCCAGGATTACTATGATTGTTGGATGCAGTTTCATTACATGGAAGGGAACATGTGTCGATGTTACTGTTGAAGTGTGGATGAATGGTTTTATGCTGATGTGTTTGAATTGTTTGTAATTATTCTTGATTGTGAAAAGAATACATTGTCCATGCATGCACAGTACGTGTTTGTTTATAAATGGCTGTATGTGGATGAAAGCAAGTGTGTGTGAGAATCCACAAATGTGGAAAGGAGTAACATGTGATAAAAGGTAACAAAATCTGATATATGCAAACCAAGGTGGGAGCTATTGTTCTTGAGAGCAGCCATCCATGTTAAACATCGAGTGTCTGTTTGAATGCTTTGCTGATACTTCATGAAAGTTTGTATTATATCTCAAAAACCTGTCCCTTGTCATATGCAGACTTTCATTGTGAGTGTGTTAGCAAGTGTGTGCGCATGTGTTTATGCCTGGTGGGTGGTTGGGTGGGGGTTTATTTTTAGTGTGTAAATATGTGTAGTATGCTTTTGTTGAAATTCACAGTTTGCATATGTTCATTGGAAAAGTAGAAATGATTGGATATTTTGTGTTCATAAAGAAGCTTTGACAGCTGAAAATATCTTTCATGCTAATTTGTGTTCTGTATCAGGTTGAATCGGGTGTGAAGAAATGTGTGAAATGCACAACTTATGTAAGGGGCTATTCTGAATAATGTTCATCTTGTGATTAAAGAAAAGAAAAAGACATTCTGTACATTTGTATTTTCAAAAGGGGTCCACTGTATTGTGAGAAGGTACAGAATCTATCTGAGGGGTGCGTTGTATTGTGAATAGGTACACGTTCATCTCTTATTTGGAGTTTAATTGTATTGTGAACAGGTACACGTTAATCTCTTACCTGGGGGTGCATTGTATGGGAAATAGGTACACATTAATCTCTTACCTGGGGGTGCATTATATTGCTAATAGGTACATGTTATCTCTTATTTTGGGGTGCTTTGTATTGCGAACAGTTGACATAAGACTCCTGTCATGATTTCTTAATTGCTAATGCTTTGTTGCGCTACTTTCATCAGTTAAGTAATAATAATTAATAATAATTACAATAAGTAATGATACTCTCTTGTTTACCACTGTTGAATTATCAGCTTTTAAGTTTCAAGAGTTATTTTTCCTGGCAGTTCTTTCTTTCCTGAGTATGGCAAGCTTGGTAATAATTATATGATCATTACATGGTGCAAACAGTGACTGCTCATTGCGCTTTTAAAAAAATTTCCGGGGGGCGGGTTGCCATGGTAGGACATTAATGCAGTACAGATATATATATATATATATCCAATTGAACAATGCAGCATAAACATAGTTTATCTAAAGTAACTGATCATAGCATGAAATATACACGCACAAGAAAGCAAACATAGACGAACATAAGTATACTCACATAATTATGTATGCGCACACATACACTCATTACAAGTTGGGATTACTGGGTCAACACAGTAATGTAGCAACAGATATACACTGCTGCAACAAGTAAGTACAAAGGGTATGTAAGAAACTAAAATACAGAGTCAAGTATGCTGTTGGGTTTGTGTATATGTACATACACTTGAAAATACACACCTATACACAAGCACACGCATGGACACACACAGACGCGCGCGCACACATACACACACATATCTATATATATGCATTATATATAATATGTGTGTGAGTTTAATATAATATTGCAATATGGTTGAACCTATAAGAGCCACAAGCATCAATCTTTGAATTTTGGAGATTATATTTCTGAAAGAGACTTCTTTTTCTTTTAGTTGCTTTGTTACTTTTTGAAAGCAAGCAGACTACGGCTTTGTCGTGAAAATAGGAAGAGGGAGTTCCAATGTCATTGGGCTAAAAACAGGATTTCTGTCCAGTCTGTCAGTTAATATTCGAGGTAAGATTATAAGTGAAGCTTCTTGAGATCTGAAAGCTTTGGAACATTTGAAGGGCTGGAGGTGTTCTGATGTGTAAGTTAGTTAGCATGATATTAAGATATTGAAAGCAAGGGTGTGGCAATTTTATACTCGGTAGTGGTGTGGTGCATTGCTGTGTGTGGTGTGGTTGTTTTTTGTTTTTTTTGGGGGGGAGGGTATTGAATGAATGAAGCAGGGCACATTCTGGCCCAGTTCTTTTTTTCTGCATCCTCTCTTTGTGTGAGTGTGTGTTGGACAGAGAGCATATGTGAATGAAAGGAATGTGGCATTTCAGAAAGATTTTATGACAACTGCCTCAATAATTGCAAATTATATTGTTACAACATTATTTTTAATTCTGATTCATTATATGTGTACTTTTATAGTCTCGGAAGTATAAGTTATCAAAATTTGTTGGATAATTTTTCAGACTTTCTGGAAGTTCGTATCAGCATACACTGTAATCAAAAGCAGTAGCAGCAAAGCGGTTAAAGTGGACATCATCTTCCAGTCTATTGTCAATTGATATGCTTTTTTTTTAATTGCAGGCAGAGGTGAAGATGGTGAGAATTCCATTATCAGTTTTCCCTAAGTTTTGTATTTCACTTTAAGTTACATGTTTCAGTGCTGCAGTTTGTGTCTCAATTTGCAGAGCGCAGGAATCTTGTATCTTGAATATATGGGAAATCCACATGTCAAGTAGCCTATGAGGAGGAGAAAAGTTATAGGCATTCCAGTCTGACTGCATTGTTCATGACTTGGGGAGAGGGGATAGTTGAAGCCTCCAATCTTCTCAGCTGTGAATGGATACCTCATCCTGCTCAGGGTTGAGAAGACAATGCACTAAAACTGAGGAGAAATGGGTTTTAAAAAATGATGTCCTGAAAGAAGTGAAGTCTCTACATTGTACTCCCTAAAAAGAAGTTTATGTCTGAATTACCTCGTTCCCCAAAGCCTTGAACATATGATTTAATGTCATGCACTATTATCGTTTCCAACATGTGCTATTGTAGGTAACTCATTCGTCTGTTGTGGCTACAATTTCAGTTAGATTGACGTCCCTGGGCCTTGCTCTGGTACAGCCAATCAATGCCTGACTACAGTCAACTTCGTTCCCTGGCCATGCTCTTCAACCTGTGCAGACATGTCAGGTTTTCACAATGTCTTGGCTGTCTCAACTATTCATGCTTTTCTGATTTTTTATTAAGCTTTCAAATTTCATTCACTGGCTTTCGTCCTCAAGCATGAGCAATTCAGACAGTGATAGTAAGAATTTCTCGATGAAAAACAATAGAAAATATGAGTGTTGTGCCCAATCTCACTCCATGACAAGGTTCAGACGTGCATTATTTTGGTATTGAAGAAACTATAGTAATTCTAAATCGGTCAATCCATTCGTCACCTCCTACCGTGTAAGTAAACAGTCTGACTTGCTATTCTTCAGGGTCATGGAAGCATCATTTGGGACAGTCCCAAACTTTGACTTCTCAAACGTTTCAAATTTTGAAAATTCCAAAATATTGAGGCTGACATGGTTTGACTAGTTCAGCCACCATGACTGTCGTTGCTACCTAGTCTGATCCCACCACATCTCGGTCAGACAATTATAGGGATCATGTAATCACCATCACCTCAAATACGAATCTGTCTGCCTCGAATGGCACTTCAGCTCACGCCAAAGACTTGTGTTCTGAAAGAAATATTTCTAGAGACTTACCTGTTCCACCCTCTCCTGCCTATCAATGTTGTGGACTAGCAGAGTTTTACATAAATCATCATCATCATCATGTGCCTTGCCACATGGCGTTGGCGATCATGGCCCTTCATACGAATTTTGTTTGTTTTTGTTTTGTTGTTGTTGTTGTTGCTGTAAGCATATCTCCTACCCTATCTGTCCCCACCCACTCTGCAAAACTGTCCAACATTTTCTCTCTAGATCCATGTGGTGCTCTCTTTCTATCTTTCATGTTGTGACCAGGTGTTTACATTTCTTTTGCCTCATAAAATGTCCTGTAAATTGTTGCTTGTCTTTTCCTAATCTTTTTTATTAATGTTCTTTTTTGTACTTGCTTTTCTCAGAAATGGCTTGGTTGTTTTCTTCGTTCTCCGTGGAACTTTTGTGAACAATCTTGTTAGAAACTACATTTCAGCTGCCTCAATCTTGTTTTGACTTTGCTTGTTGATTATCCAGGCCTTGCATCCGTACAGCAGTATTGATTCTATATAAGACTTAAGAACTCTTTTCCTGATGTTAATTTGTAAACATCTGTTAATTTTCTTGAATGCTGTTTTAACTTGGCCAATTCTCTTGGGTATTTCCAGTGTGCATCTGCCGTCTGGTGAGAAGACTGTTCCCAGATATTTCAACTTATCATCTTGCCTGAATGTTATGACATTTGCTTTTGTTTTACATGAGGGAATTTCTTGTTCTTTTTACTGATTACCGTGACTTCAGTCTTCTTACTATTTACATAAATAGCCTCGCTGAATTCCTCCTACAAAATCAATCCCATTTCGTCTTGCATGAATTTTCATTTTATTTTCTACTAAATTGAACAGGGATCAGGGAATCAATCGTCTGAACCTTCAAACGATACCCAGCCTAGTTTTCAGGGCTTTCTTCACCACAAGACTGCCCACAGCGCTTGACCAGGGACATTTTGTACCCCAAGTGCAAGAGACAGGGATCCATATGACCTTATGTGGTCTGGACAAATAAGCTTTATTTCCATCCTCAAAGGAGTGAAACCCATTCCCACACATGTGCCTCTGTTTCCTTGGGTAGATGCGGAACATCTGTGCCCAACAATGAGCTAACCAGCCAGGTGTAACGCTCCTGCGCATCAGTCAACTTATTATTGTAGGCCCTGTGCTTTCTGGTCCACAAGCTGAGCGTTCAGCCCAAGGAGTTCTCAGACCCCCCACTCTTCCAGAACAATTGCCCAAATGCGACTCATGAAGCTAGCATTGTTGACACGATGTTTTAAGTCATGGAATTCACAGCTAATCTCTGCTTCAACCCAGTCCTAGCTAGGAAGGACGAGTACGCGGAGGGTCCTCTTATTTGTTGGCATCCATCACTTCTTGAATCAGAGGGCTGTATTCGGGAGAAACTCTTCTACCCTAGACCACCATCTTTCCCCCAAGGGGGTCAAGCCAGTCTAGAAGCGTTCTATTCAGGATGCCATCCGATCACAGCCCCAACCCAGTCCTTGAGAGCAAAATAACAAGAGGCCTTGGCAATTGGTGCAGTGTGAATGGCCTGCGCCTTAAATTAAAGTACCCATGACTATGCACGTTTAGGGCACCCAAGAAGCAGCACACCCAGTGACAACCCCCCACCCCACCCCTCGTGGGAATGCCAGGGGCTCTTTCAGTATAGATAGTATCCCCACCATCTGGAAATTCTCTAATAGAAATGCTCCCTTTTCTCTCGCTCTCTTTGTTTCTTTCTTCCTCCTTTGCTTTCTGTCATTTCTTCCTGTTATTTTCTGCCTTGCTGGTCCATTCACCTGTATCAGTGTATGTGTTCGATAAACTCTAAACTCTTTTGTAGCCTACTTAGGATTGATAATTGAGTACATGTATTAAGTGCACTTTTAGCTCTAGGGAAATGAGATATGCAGAAGCAATGTTAGGTAATATAGCTCGTTTTTATATATGATTTAGTGCCCTTAGTTATGTTGAAATTTATATTCGGGTATATTTTTCCAAACCCTGTGTGATATATTGGACAGAGTGTTCAACGCCAGGGGCATCTCCTTAGATTATGTGCACAAATGCATTGATATGTAACTTAATTTTCTTTTCCTTTTTTTTTCCTGTTGAAGTAGGCTATTGTGCATGTTTTGACACAGTTAAAGCGCTGATATGGCTCTACACATCTGGGCTTTAAATAAAAAGATCAATATCAATAACGATAACCCCCAGTGACTTGCCCCCGATTCAAACTCCCACCCCCCACCCCCATACATATGGCATTGAGGGAATGCTGGGCCCGGTCTTGACAAATCTGGGATACCATACTGATTCTGGGCCAGTGAAATCAGGGCACCATGGCTTCATGGACCTTCATGGTTCCATTGATGGCTGGTGTCCCAATTTCAGCGCCTGCCCATGAGATCTTCTTTTACATTGACACCTTGACGGGGAGTTGGGGATCACACATAGAAAGCCATCATGCAGCAAGTCAGTGGACCAAATGGGAATCCAGCTGGCGTCAATGTGCTGGAAATGGAGGTGGTTCACAAAGCCATAGGGTCTTTGAACCAGATGTCAGGGAAATGGGGTTCATATCTTCACTGACAACACCACAGTGGCATTCAACATGAACAATCAGGGGGAAAGGGGTCACACTCGGTGAACCGCTCTCCATGAGCTAAGGCCGTCTAGTAATCTTAGGAGAACTTTTTATGTGCAAGACATAGCAAAGAGGCTCAAAATCCTGGTAGATTTAGCAGGTCACACTTTATTCTCATGGAATGGTCTGTGATCAAGGAGACCCTGGAATGGCACTGGAGCCTGTGGTTCCAGCCCATTATGGACATGTTTGCAACCAATATCAGCAAACAGCTCCCATTACACATATTTCTAGTCCACTATCCTGAAGCCTATGCAACCACTGCCATATTGATGGACCGGTGTCCCCTCCTGAGTAATTCCTTCCCTCCATTCCCCATCCTATTGTAGTGATCGGGAAAATGAGCCTGGAGAATGCACCAATGACCCTGATAGCCTCACCATGGCCAACTCGACCTTGGTTTTCAGATCTCCAGTGTCTGCGCCACGAGAAGATGGAATTTCATCTTTGTCAGGGTCTTCTCAACTTCAGTCAAGAATGATACGCTCCAATCCTAAGCTGTGGCACCTCCACATGCCATAATATCGATCACAAATCCCTCATGAATTAGGTCAGATGGCAACACATTAATCCGACTGACTCCCTAAAAGATGGGACCTCTTCAGAAGCCCTTCAGACTGCTCCACTTCCAGGCTTAAGGATGCCGAATCATTTTACAACTACAAATGGAAGGCATGAGTGGCTAGGTGTATCAAGGAACTGATGGACTCAATCTATCCCTCCATCATTGAGTTAGCCAGTTTCATGGCTTCTTCCAATTTGAGCAAGGCCTCGCATCAAGCGCTATACAAGGTTACCACTCTGCCATTTGTACCACAAGTAAACAAAGAGGGTCAGGATTTCTCGGATAGCTTTCTCCTCCAAAAACTATGGTGCCTAGCTGCCAAAGAAGCCCAGAACCCCAAATGAGTCCCAGCCTGGGACCTCTTGCTTGTCCTTGATGTTATAAGGAAAACTCCATATGAGCTTCAGAGAAAGCCTCCTTTTAAATGCTATCATTTGAATAGCCTTTCTACTTGCCCTTGCCAGCAGCAGGTGCTTGAGCAAATTACACAGCCTTAGTGATGTGAAATAGGACATTGCCTTCCACCAAAACAACCACCTTGTTGTCCTTCCGCAATTCAGGGCTGAAATCCAACCTTCAGAAGAACCATCATCTCTGCTTTCTATCTATCATTGAATGGACACTGTAGGTGTCTAGTAAGGAATACTACCTCTGCCTGATGCAGTGTTTCAAATGGAACTTGAATGCGTTGAAAACAAATGCACCATTAGCAGACTTTTTTTTATCTCATTGAGAACAAATAGATATTACTGCTGCAACATTCTGATGGATTTCCCAATATCTCTCCCGACCTTACAATTGGCCAAGAAAGATATAAGCACATTGAATCCCAGAGCCCATGAAATCTCGCTCCTGGCTACATCTTTGGCCTTTTGTCATTTTGTCCCTCTGAGGGATATCTTGGCAACAGCGCAGTGGCATTTGGAGAACTACTTTATAATCCACTATCTCGGGGATCTCTGCTTGTCCCGGGCAGAAGGTTCCCATGGAATTGCACTTGTGGCTGAAGACTCCATCTCTGTTCCTGGGCTCTCAGTTGAACCTCAGCAGCATCACAGCTCTCTTTCATTCTTAAGGTTGCTTTTGGTTTAGATGGTAATTATGCATGAAGCCAAAATGAGGACTTATAAACAAAACCCTGTTTAGCTACATGTTCTTATGTTTCTGTGTACTTACCGTTTCCAACAATAGCTTCAGCCCAACCATCCCAGCTCGTATCAGTGTGGTTCTCATAAGAGACTTTAAAAAGGCCAGTGAATGAAAGAAAGTTGACAAGAGGTGAGTTAGGTCAGGCAGGGTGGGCACTGATTGGCTTTATCAGAATGAGGTCTAGGGACTTCACGGACTGAAACTGTGACCAAGATAGAGAAATGGGTAAGCTTGGATGTCACATCTTAGAAGCTCTAAGTGTCTATTATTAAACAAGAATTTGAATGTGGGGCCTCAGGACCTGGCCAGCTCTTGGGTTTAAGTGCAGGCTTTAGGCATGTGTTATGATCACCATACACATGACACCTTTGATGATAGTGCATATAGAATTCGTTCTGAGCGCGGAGACGTCGTCTTGAGAAACTGAAACTGAAGGATTTGAAAAAAATATCCCCATTTTTATTTCCCACAGCATGAAATATGAATACGAAGTTTTAATATTGTGAAAGGAAAATGTGCTATACTTGATGGTAATGCCAAGTTCTAGATTTCTTTTAACAGATCATGAGTTTACATTTTGAAAGTTACAAATGTTTAATCATTGGTGACAGCAGAAGAGCATCCAGAAGTCATGACCTGGGTGCAGCCCAGCCCCTTAGAGTGTAAAACGTTTTGGGTCGAAACACTTGCTTGAGGATAGAGGGTTTCTCCTGCTGTCTGGTTCTCTCCAGAGTTGTTTTGCCATTACACGTTATGGGTGTCTCCTGTTTTTATTTAAAACTTGATGATTATGTTTTGTATTGAATACAGCATATGTCATCATTCTTTGTTGGTCATGCCCAGTCACAGAATGTAGTCATTTCTTTTTGTTTCAGTCATCCATTTGATGTGATTGTATCATAATGGTTTTGTTTACCTCGTCACTAAATGAAAGATTGTGTATTGCTTCTGTTCTAGGCGTCAGTGCAGTCATCCAAATCATGACCCAGTGTCAATTGCAACCTGGAGTCGCTTGATGCTGTTTAACTTGAAGCACCCTTTTACTACCAAGATGCAGTACATTTTAACTGCCATAAAGCAGCTCTTTTTGTTACATGAAGCAGACCAGTGCGTTTTGAGGCTCACTTTTATTCTACTAAGCCAGTTTAGTGATTGAACTGTTCGGCATTAGCAGAAAGCTCAAATATTCCACACAAATCTACAGTATTTTGATAATAGAAGTTTAGGTTTGACCAGTAAGTCAAATGATTGGCATTGAAAGGAAAATAATCACATCCACATTCTGTCAGGTTATCGATTAAAGAAAAAAACACAACACCATATAAAACCTTTAAAAGACAAGACTGTGGTGATAGTACAAGCATACCAATGAATCCACAGACTACAGTTTATTCGTTAGGATTGAGCACAAACTCTGGTCATGAAAAATATTGCAAATCTGACAGCACACAATAAACAGGGATGCATAAGACTTGAATGATCAGATTTAGTTCTTGTTTTGTTTACATCTACATAGTTGGGCCACATCTGACAATAAATGTGGCCATGTTTACAAAGATGATGGAAATCAACAAAGTCAACCTTCTGTGTCTTGGCACCAGATGTAGGTTTATCTTAACCTTTTCATAAGGTGAAGTCTACTTCCAAAAGCAAACCAGTCACTCCAGGACTGTTTACCTCCAGTCACCTCATGGTGATACATTTTCATCAGGAAATGTTCAAAACGTTCATTGGAATATCTTGGTAGTATCAGACTAATGGTATACGAAGAATACTAGCATAGATGAGAATATGATCAAGGATCCAAAGAGCAATCTGTACCTCTGAAAAATAAACACAAATGTTTAGTTTACTACTGTTGCCTGTACTATATACGAGGGTGAGTCAAAAAGTAATGCCTGTTTCTTTGGTACAGGAACAATTACTGACACAGGAACATGTATCATACATCAAAATGAAGCTGGTCCTCTGGGGATCACATCCCTACTTCTCAACATAGTCACCGTTTCTCTCAATAGCAATGTTCCACCTTCGAATGAGGGCATGTATCCCTGCCTCATAAAATTCTGTTGACTGTGCTTGGAGCCACGTCTTTACTGCAGTTTTCACTTCCTCGTCATTGGCATAATTTTGCCTCTCAAACCCTTTTTCATGGGGCCGAAGACATGATAGTCTGAAGGCTCTAAGTCTGGTGAGTATGGAGGATGCGGTAAAGTTGTCCACCCAAATGAGGCGATTGTCTCCCTTGTCCTGATGCTTGTGTGTGGTCGAGCATTGTCATGCAGAAGGAGGACATTATCGATTTACAAGTTGGTTCTCACTCGTCGGATTCTTGCTTTGAGCCTCGTCAGGGGCTTAATGTATGCCTCAGAGTTTATTGTTTCTCCTCTTGGCAAGAAATCACCAGAATGACACCTTAAGCATCCCAAAAGACAGTCGCCATGATTTTTCCAGCTGACTTTTCCGTCTTGAACTTTTTTGGTTTTGGTGACGTAGGGTGGCGCCATTCCATTGACTGCCTCTTTGATTCTGGTTCATAAATAGTGAATCCGTGTTTCATCACCGGAAACGAGCCTTCCAAAGAAGGTGTTGTCTCTTTGACTTTGTTCATGAAGTTCAGTGCAGGTGTTGACCCTGTCAGTCTTGCGTTCGGTAGTCAGCTTTCTCTGTACCCAACAGGCACACACTTTTGAAAACCCAAGTGATAAGCACTTCCTTGGCTCACTTCAAGATTTTCTGCCAACTCCTCAAGAGTTATGCGCCTATCTTCTCTAATCAGAGCATCTGCTTTTGCTTTATTGGCAGGATTCACAGAAGTGGACGGACGGCCAGAACGGGGTTTATCGGCTACACTTGCAGTTCCCACCTATTCATCATTCAGACGACAGACTCACCTGCGAACATTGCTATAATCTAAAGTATTCTCCTTATACACATTCTGTAATCGTCTGTGAATGTTCACAGGGGTTTCCCCCTCAGCAACAAGAAATTCAGTCACTGCTCTTTGTTTTTGATGCAGCTCTAAGGGGGCAGCCATTTTGAATTTTCCTCACGAGTCTATGAACCGGAAACATACCAAACAAAATATTTCAGTCCGTAACAGTTATAATCATTTGTAACTAAGCAATATTTCAGGTAATATTATCAAAAACTTCGCCTGATATAAATAAAAAGACATTACTTTTTGACTCACCCTCATATAAAGTCAACAACTGAGACTGTATATGTGGAACGTTCTAAATCAAACACACAGTTTGTTGTTGTTGTTATAGGTTGTCCAACTGGTGTGAAAATAAAAATTCAGCAGTTTTTTTCCGTTTGAAGGCAAACCTATCATACACAGGGAGTGAGACAGATGCTGCAAGCAGTTGTCAGTCATGTTAATTATGATGGTAGATTATGGGGGAGGGGAGGAGGTAATATGAATTGGGACTGAAGATGTCTTTCACTACCGGTATTTGAGACTTTCTTCTTCTTTGTGTGTGAAAATGTAACATTCAGAGTTGTGGTAAACAATTAAGCTTTTTACAAAGTGGAGTGGAAAAAACATGTCATGTAAAAACATAACTTCATATAATTGTCTGCAGTCTGTCAATGTGGTATCCAGTCCCTGTGAATGTGGGCAGAGGCAATACACAATCGATATGAAAATGGCTCAGTCATGTGTGTTTTTCCATGTCTAATCTTGACAATGTGGTAGTATACTGCATTAATTTTTTTCCCTTGCTGGCATGTTGATTTGTAGTGTACGCGTGGGTGATATTCTGTATTTCATTAAATTACAGGATCCTGACATTTCTGGACAGAACATCAACATAAAGCAATTAAAACATTAGTACTGTAGAATAGGCACATCATATTGTGCTGCAATCATTGAAACCAATCCCAAGATTATTGTCAAGGTTCTGACCCGTTGTGAAGCCCAATCCCAAACCTTCCAGCCAGCCTGCAAGTAGCCTGTAATCTGTAGATAGGAGGAATGAGCATGGCTCAACTCCATGACCCCCAGCAGTTTCTGTTTCTTCAAGAAGGTCATACAGCACTCTTGTCTATACCATATGCACCCCCATTAGATACTGAGGGATGCAAACAGATCCAAAATGATCATGGTTTGTGCCATAAGTTTACACATAAGCCCTATACACAGGTGAAGTCAAAATTTCTCCTAATTTAATGGGTGTTCTGATTTTTCATCTGTCCTGTTGTCCATTACCCACACTTGTCATTATATCAGTCCATATCATGTTAAAATGCACATCTCTATAATTGTATCTAGTGCGTGCCCTTAGCCACCCCATGGAAATGATTGCAAATGTTGTCAACTTTTGCGTCTGAATAGGGTTTCTCCCAGTGTCATTCCACAAGAATAGGTCACTTATACCTTACCAACAGTCAAAAGATTATTCCAAAGTTTACCACTAGGCCATACATTATTCCAAAGCTTAACACTAACCCATACGCAGATTCCACTTAAAAAAAAAAGAAAAGAAAGAAAAAAAGAAAGAGAAAAAGAGGCATGCACAAACACATTAACTGTAGATGAAAAGGGCATGACTGATGAAAAGGGCATAACTGTAGATGAAAAGGGCATACCAAAAATATATTATTCCACTGGCCAGATCTGGACGGCTTTAAAAATCGATGCCAACTTGACACAACCAACAGCTAATTCCATGCCAACCTCCACTAAACACACACCCCTTATACCACTTGGCGAACATGCACAAAGTGCTTTGAGGTCTACTGTCAGCACCCAGTTATGCCCCTCCCTTCCTCTCTCCCTTACAACTACCATTTTCAATACATACTTCATTAACATTCAGCTCTTGAAGAAAATGGGACCTGGACATGTCTTGGATGAAGATTTTGCAGAATGTTTTCATTTCTACATCACGTTATTGTAGAATAAGGAAATTAATCATTCTCAAACATTTAACAACACACATAAAGAAAAGAAAAAAAAAGAAAGAAGGAAAGAAAGAAAAAGTGCACACCAGAGATGCTCATGTAACATTCAAACATTTGTGTGCACGCCCAGACATGCTTGTCTGTTTTCGGGAATTATTGGAAAACTCTTCTTTTCTTTAATAATGTTTAAAGGAAAGGAAAAAGGGATGATAAAAATGTTTGTGTTGCCATGTAGTCAGCACTTTTTTCTGTTTGTTTTGTTTTGTTTCTTTAATACATCATTTATATCCTCCTCAACGTGTCATCTTCACTGGTATCACAGTAATTTATTTCAGTGTACAGAACTGCATTTCTTTGTGTGTGCCTGTGTACACTGTGTGTGTATGTAAGTGGGATTTATTACTTTTTTGTACAAAACACTGTACATACACCAGAGAAATTTGGATTTAGATTAAAATTATTCAGCACCTTTCATGGAAAGGGAAATAAAATGACTGATGGTCATCAAATGATGATGAATTTTATGCTTGCGTATTTTGTGTTTCATGGTGAATGTGTGTGTTGATGTCAATGTGCCTGGTACAGAGTGAACAAAATGCATGCGCACACAGAAACTACGTACACTCACACTTTACCCTACTATTAATTTGTATTAATTCATGTGCATACGAACGCAGAACATCAAGCACGCGGTTAAAGATCCAGTAAGACTGTCAGTATTCAGTAGTTTACGGGAAACATGAAAACATCCAGCATGTACACCCACTTAGACGGAGTATGCAGACTGTGCAGCAACTTCGTGCCTGCATATAGTGTGGGCCAAACAATATGCACATATGCACCCGGAAAAAAACAACATTACTCATAACGAAATAAACATGTGTTAAATGGTTTAGCCACTACAACGAGATTTTTTTCTTCTGTGTGTGTGTGTGTGTGTAACAAAAATAATAAATTGTTACAGAAAAACGAGATTTTGTACTTTCCAATGTCCCTGTGAACTTTCCAATGTCCCTGTGACCTTGAAGAAGCTTCAGTAGGAATAAGAACAAAATATATTGAGGACAATGATAGACTATCACAATCGTGAAAACAATTTTCAAAAATTGTCAACTCCCTAGGATCACGACTGTCACGTCATCCCCATCGTTATGAATCATCAAAGTATTTAATACAACCAGACAAGATAGGCACAAATTTTCGGCCAACTGGCCTTTGTCAAGCGTAAACAAAAGATCACAAACGAATTAAACACCAAATAAATAAAAAAATAAGGAGAAAAAGACTCAAACTTCCCTGCTGCTTCGTCCAGTGGGAGAAAAGGACTAAGATGAAATCAAAATGTGAGTAATGGTAAGAACTCTTTACCTAAAATGCAGTACCTAAACCGAATTTTTGTATTTGGTGTTTATTGGCCAAACATTTGCGCCTGTCTTGTCTGGTTGTATCAAATATAGGCTACGTTCTGATTCTATTTTCGTGGTTTTTTCTGGTTCCTGTTTGCTTGAACGCGGCAGTCGCACTTGTTTTGGATTTCATAAAGCATTGTGGCTACTGAGTGAAGTGGCGTTGAAGATGGGGCAGAACAAAAACGATACTGTTAAAAATTCACAAGAAAGTGCTTCCTCAAAAAGTGCTCATTTTAGATCTTTTTTTAATCCATGTGACTTTTACCTCGGAGATTTACCTTCCAGACTAATGTTTTACGACTTCAATAATCCACGATTTTAGCCCTAATTTTGTTAAAGGTCCATCCACAAAAAAACTGAGAAAATGTTGTTCATATATTTTTGCCACAAACAGACACACCTCTCTGGTCGAAGTAAAATGATCCCCCCCCACCCCCCCCCACCCCACCCCCGATCGTCCTCTCCCCCTTTTTTCAGGTGGATTGATAGAAACCCTTGGACCTTCTAACTGGTGGACCTTCTAACTGGAAGTCTGACGTCCTAACCTGTTCGTTGCTAGACACTTCGACCCTTACGTGTATGGGTAAACTTGAAACACTACACAGGAAACTAGCTGCGGAAAACATGATCTATATGAAACTTGGCGGTGACAAATCAAATATAAATCTATAAATCAAGAAAAAAATTCCGTTCTCAGTCTGTATTCTTTCAGACGCGAAGAATACGAGCACAAATCATAATGTATTGTATTTCTTTATTTCTGTCTGTCTTTGTTTCTGTCTTTGTTTCTTTCTTTTTTGTTTAGTTTTGTTTGTATTGTTTGGGGGAGTGAGGTGGGGAGTGAGGTATCAAGTGATGACTGGGTTTCTGGGACGGTCTTCTTATACCTTTTTTTTTTTCATCGTCTTCCATACAATCTCAGGTTTCTTCATCAATTGTTCAAGAAAACTGTCCAATTTTGTGAAGGGCAATCCTTAGCAAATCAGACGAAAATAAAACAATGGACAGGAAAATGTATCTGGTTCACAACAACATTTTCTCTTATGTTGGTGACATCAAAAAGATTGTTTGGTGATCGCAATACACTTGACCAAACACATGTGCTGATACAGATAGTTCGTAAACTGGAAATATCAAAAAGATTGTGTGGAGATCGCTATATATTTGATGGTACAGATGGTTCGTGAACTGGAGATATATCCTTGGATAAAGCTTTCAAGGTTATGTGGGCACTGCGTTTTGTTTAACCCTTTGACTCCCGCACCCTATCCACCAACTGCAAAAATTTAACCCTTTGATTCCCTCACCCTATCCACCAGCTTCATGCGGGAAGTTGGTGGATAGGGTGAGAGTATCAAAGAGTTCAGTTTTTGCTTTGCTAGCACGGTTGGCAATGCAGTATGCTGGTGGACGGGGTGTGGGAATCAAAAGGTTTTAATCATAATGGAGCAGATTCCATGAGCAGGTATCATGGATACCTGGAAAGGGGCCAAGTAGAAATGTGGATCTCCTCTGATGGAGTTCCTCACAGAAGCTTGACGTTAGGACAGTTCCTTCTTGATTCTTAGAATGAACCTTGATATGAGGAAGAGTGCTTATGTAAGTAAACAAAACTTTTTAAAAATAATAGAGTAAAACAAGATGGTCAAAGCATAGAGTTTGATTCTCCCTTTTCGCTCACATATAATACGCATCGTGTAATATCATCAAGAATCAATTGACTGCAATGATTTATTATTTTTAAGCAAAGAGCTTTCCAACAGTATTAACCAAACAGTTCAGATCTGATACAATGAGGTTCATAAACAGGCTAGATAGATATATAGATATAAATGCTTCATTTAAGAAATTATCTCATGATCATCATAATGCGCCTTGGCGATCATGGCCCTCCATACCAACCCGTCTTTTCTCTCTGTGAATATATATCTCATACCTTTTTGTCCCTACCCACTCTGCAAAACTAATATTTTATTCCTGAGTCTACCCGGTGCTCTTTTTCTCTCTAGTTTTCCTGTTGTGACCAGGTGCTCAAAATTTCTTTTGCGTCATAAAAAGTCTATAAATGTCATTTCTCTTTTATCTTCCTTATCAATGCTCTCTTTGTGTTTGCTTCTTCAAGACTGTCTCGTCTGTTTTCATTGCTATCCACGGAACTCTTAATATTCTTCATAGAAACCACATTTCAGCTGCCTCGATCTTGTGTTGACTTTATTTGTTGATTGTCCAGGCTTCACATCCGTACAAAAGTATTGCTTCCATCGCCATAACACTGAAGAATTCTCTTCCTAATGTCAATGGATAGGCATTTTTGGTAAGAACGCTTTTTGTTATCTTGAATGCTGTTTTAGCTTGGACAATTCTGCTACATATTTCTAACGTGCATCTGCCGTCTAGTGAGAGACTGTTCCCAGATATTTCAACTTATCAACTTGTCTCATTCGCTAAAACATCTACTCACAGTAACAAAAAGTCAACGGCACAAGGCACACTCACACGGAGAAGAGGATGGGAGGAGAGAGGGATGAAGGGGTGGGTTCGTAGAGGGGGTCACTGCTGGACGAAAAGACATGTCATCATCTAATTAGCCTTGAAGCAAGACATAGTATGTGACTGTCAAAAAGACAGAGAAAGCTTACTCCACCAGACACAGAAATTGAACAGCGATCAAACGTGGATCATATGTATCAAGGAATTTGTAAACAAGTAGCATCAGAAGCAAAATGGAGAGGTTGAGTAGGGGTATATTTTCGGAGGTGGTCACAAAGATAAGGAGGTGCAATACCTTTAACATATTTGTAGCATAATGTATTGATCTTGTTAAAAAAAATTCTTTGAGAAACAGGCAATCAGTGTTATTGTTATTGTTGTTTAAAGCCCAGCCGACTGCGTAGAGCCATATCAGGACTATAACCGTTTCAAAACACACGAAACTTCAACAGGGGGAAAAAAAAGAAGAAAAAAAAAAGAAAGAAAGAAAGAAAATTAAGTACACATATCAATGCATTCGCGCACATAATCTAAGGACACGCCGTTAGCTTTGACCACTCCGCCCAATTTATCGCACAGGGGATTTAAAAAAAACCACACACCTGAATACAAATTTAAGAATACCTAAAGACACCGGAACATATGAAAACAGGCATAAATTACCTAAAATTGCTTCCGCATATCTCACCTCCGTAGAGCCAAAAATGCACTTAATACATGTAGGCCTACCCAATTATCAATCCTAAAAAAAAATACGTAAGACTTTATTGAACACGTACAGGTGAATGGACCAGCAAGGCATAAAATGATAGGAACAAATTATAGAAAACAAAGGAGGAAGAAAGAAACAAAGAGAGTGAGAGAAAAGAGGAAATTTCTAGCACAGAATTTCCAGAAGGTGGGATACTATTTATACTGAAAGAGTCTCCGGCATTCCCACGGGGGGAGACAACCAGTGGAGAAAGTAAACAAGGGAGTAACATGATCACACCTCATTTTACAAAAGGCAAGATGATCCTCGGCGTGGACAGTCAACAAGCAAAGCCAGAACAAGATTGAGGCAGCCGTGATGTGGTTTCTAAGAGGAATGTTGAGAGTTCCACGGACAGCAAAGAAAACAAACGAGACAGTCTTGAAGGAGGCAGACACATGTAGATCATTCATAAGGAAGATTAGGAAAAGACAGGCAACATTTATGGGCATTTTATGAGGAAAGGGGAATTGGAGCACCTGGCCAGTCACAACGGGAAAGCTGGCGGGAAAGAGAGCAGGGAGAAAATACTAGACGGACCTGCAGAGTGACTGGGGACAAGGAGGGTGGAAGAGATGTTCGGGGCAACAAGTGATTGAGACAGATGGAAGTCCATGATCGCCAACACCTTGCGGCAAGGCACCTGATGATGATGATGAAGAAGATGATCCTCAGAATGTTTTAAATACTTTTGATGGAAGAGGCAGGCAAGCCAGAAAGCAGAATTACAATAAACGATTCAAGACAAGAGAAGTCACGAATTTAGTAGCTGCTAAATTTGAAAGGTAAAGACAAATGGAACTGAAATGTTGCAGTTGATCATAACAAGACTGGCAGGTTTAAGTGATGAACTGCTATACAGAAAATTGATTATCAAGAACAATGCCAAGGTTCTTGAATAAATCAGCAAGTGCCATAGTGTTGCAACGTAGTTGGATAGAACAAACTTTTACAGTGGAAAGCTTGTACGTAGTGCTAATGAGCATTGTTTCATTTTTTTCTCAATTTAATTGTAGCATATTCTGTATCATCCAATTGTGGATTTCAGCCTAACAGTCAGAAGCTTCAAAAAGAAAAGTTGAAAGATTTTCCAGAGATGTGGTAACGCTTTGGAGTCAGCACAGAAATGGCAAGTGGTGAGGTGAAGAGTGTAAAGAGAACTGGCTGAAGTACAGAGCCTTGGGGGACCCTATTTGTCAGTTTAACTGGCTGGGACTTAAACTCATTTACCATGACTGACTGAGGGCGGTAGGACAGGCAGGACAAAAACCAAGACAGAGCATTACCCTGGATTTTGAAAGTGTGCTCAACTCGAAAGGAGGGGATAGGTATGGTCAATGGTATCAAAAGCAGCAGAAAGAATAAGTAAAGAAATTTGGACACTGTCAGCTGAAAGCAACAAATCATTCATAATGTGAACGAGGGCAGTTTTGGTGCTGTAGTAAGAATGTTAAGCAGATTGAAAAAGAGTATAAAGACTGCTATGATTATTCAGCTGTTTAAAGAGCACTTTCTCAAGGAGCTTAGAAAGGAAAAGCAAACTGGAGACAGAACAATAGTTTTTAACAATTAGGATCAGATTATTCTTTTTCAGCGAGGTTATGATTATTCAGCTGTTTCAAAAGCACTTTCTCAAGGAGCTTAGAAAGGAAAAGCAAATTGGAGACGGAACAATAGTTTTTAACAATTAGGATCAAGATTTTTTTTTTCAGCAGAGGTCCAAGATTGGCTGTTTGTAGAAAAATGAAGTGTTAATGATATATATATATGTTATGAATAGAAGAAGCTCATCAGGAAGTGTTTGTGGGAAAAGAGGTAAGTTTGGGGTAATCAAGTTCTCACGACTTAAAAAATGACATTTCTTTCAGGGTGCAGGTAATCAAAGCTGTAGAAACTGGTGTAAATTCTGTGAACGGAGATCCTGTGAACAGAGGAAGAAAAGAGATTTTGCCAAGTTTGGCTCAAAGATCGTTTACCTTGGAAGAGAGGAAGGAAAACAAAAAACAACAACAACAACAACAACAAAAAAACCCAAACACATACACACACACAAACAAACAAAACAAAACAAAGCAAAAAAACAACAACCAACAACAACAAAACAAACAAACAAAACAAAACAAAAACCAACCAACCAACCAAACAAAAAACCAAACCAAACCAAAACAAAAAAACCCAAAAAACAACAACCAAAAAAACCAATAAAAAAAACCCCAACTGAAAAAGCTTCTGGGAGATCTGAAGGACTGATGTTAGAGGAAAGTGGGAATAACTTAGTAGTACCCAAAAAATCAAACATGACAGAGACCAGACATCATTTTGGTTCGGTTTTTGGTAGGAAGCCTGCTGTTAAGACAGCGGCACACATGATTACATGTCACGATCAGGAGTACGAGACTTACTCACCTTTGTAATGTATGTGTCTGTAAGCCAAGTTGTGAGCGTGTGTTGAGACAGCAAACAACGACGGACTCAGATATGGCCAGTGGAAATCCTTTTAAAAAGGTATTGTACCATGCATGACTAGTTCGCTAGAGCTGAAAAAAAAAGTTACACTTTTCTTTTAAATTTAATTATTTTTGCCTTCATTGGGTTCTCGGTTAGTTGTTGAGGTGTTGTTTCTATACTTTCTGGAGTTCTGCTACCTAAGTCTTAAATGGCTCGCTCTACTGACATAAATATTATATGAATGCCCTCCCTCTTCTTGCTTACCCAGACAGCAAAGTCCGACCAGTTGTACCCAGAACGAAATGCCTAGGGCCTAATGACCATAAGCCTGAAGAAAGCACTATAACTCTCATTTCTGCACTCATTCTTTCCAGACTCGACTACTGTAACTCGCTTCTTGCTGGCTGCCCCCAAACACTCTTATCCAAATTGCAAAAAGTTCAAAATAACGCTGCTCGCCTTGTACGGAAATGCCCAAGGTCAACTCATGTTTCCCCTCTGCTTCGAACTCTACACTGGCTTCCTGTTCGAAAGCGTATTGACTATAAACTTTCCCTCCTATGCCATAAGTCTCTGGCTGGTCTAGCTCCCCCCTATCTTTCTGATCTCCTGACTGTTTACATTCCCTCCAGAGAGCTACGCTCTTCTACTGATGCCCACCTACTTAGAATCCCACGCTTCCGCAACAAAACTCTTGGTGAACGTGCTTTTTCTTATCAGGCCCCCTCTATTTGGAACAAACTTCCCTTTCCTCTCCGCTCTACCTGTACCCTTTCTTCGTTTAAGTCCGGTCTAAAAACCACTCTTTTTAAATCCTAGCCTGTAGTTCTGTACTCTTACTTCTGCTGCCACCTTGAAATCTGTGCCCGCGCGCGTGTGTGTGTGTGCGCGGGTGTGTGTGTGTGTGTGTGTGTGTGAGTGTGTGTGTGTGCGGGTGTGTGTGTGTGTGTGTGTGTGTGTGTGTGTGTGTGCGGGTGTGTGTGTGTGTGTGGTGTGTGTGTGTGTGTGTGTGCGTGTGCGTGTGTTGTGTGTGCGTGTGTGTGTGTGTTTACTGTAAGCGCTTAGGGCTTTTTTAGATTAAGCGCCATAAATGTTCACTATTATTATTATTATTATAAGCCTAAGGTCCATCCCTTTGAAAGACGGACATTTTAATACTCATATATCGCTCATGGAACGTCACATAGGCTGCGCCCCAGCCCCCAGTATTTTTTTTTTCCATTACAGCCTGTCTTCCTAAAAAATTTCAGTTTCTTTACGTGCTCGAAGCCACACAGATTTATTCTGTGGAGTAAAAGGTGTAATTTGTTAACTTGTGTTTGTCAATCTGTTTGATTGCAAGGGAGATAACTTTATTTTAACTCATTCGGGGCTGTATGCAGTTCCGGTTAGAACAATAATCTGACCGGAAGTTGGTTGTTTGCGGTTAGAGTTTGTGTATAGAAAGATGGCTGGCATGGAGGTAGATGAGGATATCTCAGATCAAATAACTTCCGATGAAGGATTTATGAGCACTATAAGTGTAAGTACTAGACTGTAACATCCAAAACATGTAATAATAAATACGATTAGTCATAATAGCTGTGGTAATTAAACCACTAAGTAACAAAACACCCCAGCATGGTCGACAACAGTCACAGGCCCGACAGGGAGACGTATCTCCTCCCTGCCTGTAAAACGAACTACAGGAAATACTCATTCTTCCCGAGGACTGTCAGGGACTGGAACAGTCTGCCCCCCGAGGTTATCTCTTCAGCCTCGGTGGAGTGTTTCAAGTCCCGAATCCGACCAGCCAGCCCCCCCCTCCCCCATCCTCTACCACCACCACCCCACCCCCAAAGCCAGTTCTACATACCAGCGTCCTAGCCAGCGGAAACCCCCAGTTTCTATACACATCAGAACCATCAAAACAATGTTGGTGGATGTTACAAGAAAGAAGAATCAACTTAAAGGGACAGCAGGACTATATAAGGCGGGAAGTAGATCGGAAGTCATTTGCCGAAGCAACACCGGTTGTCTGCTCTGAGTTAATTGCAGATTTTGGACGCTTTCGGAGAGCTACCTGGCTCATATTTGTCACACAGTACAATCTCAATCCCTGCTTTTAAACTTTTGTCATATTTTTATCGAAAAATGTGCGTATATATATGCATTTATTAGGAAATTAAAATCTGAATTGGACGAACTTAGAGGTGGGGCTACAAAACATGACGAGACATCTGACAGGCACGCCATCCAAAAATAGAAAAGCACGTGGAAAGAAAACGACGAAGGCATGTTGTCGCAACACACATACACCCGAAAGGTGTCTAGAGAATTAAACGATCAGTTTAATTAAAATTGTGTAGTGTATGAAAAGAAATCAAGCACATGCAAATATATGCACACACAAGCTGTGCGCACATACACTGTACTCTTACAGACACACACACACACACACACACACACACACAACACACACACACACACACACCACACACGCACACACATACTCAAACACACACACACATACTCAAACACACACATACACACACACACACACACACACACACACACACACACACACACATCGGAGCAAAATACGAACACAACACTGACCTGTAGTCACCACCACTTATGTCCCATGTACGGCTTACCAGGTGGGTTAGGGTACAAGTCTTATAAGCGACAGCACACAGTCTGGCATTATCTCACCACACATTCATCTACACCATCACGCCCCATAGTCACCGATTTCTTTCGTAAATATTGTGGATGTCTCCACACATTCCTAGAATTTAGCATGTTCCAAAACTTTCTATATATCTGTTTTCTAAGTCCAGAATTCCTAACATGTGCTGACTGTCCATTACCCAGCCACCTCTGACGGTTTGCAGTAACACACGGCTCACAAAAACAAAACTGGCATCTGCCCTAACTGCATGCTGTAAACTAACACTAGATCTATCACCTACACTGACACTAGCACCAGATGAGAAACACACTACATCTGTCGCTGGCGGAAATCTATAACTTGCTGAGGACAGTGTAGCCACTGAAGTAGGTGTACAAGATGCTGTGGTATCTACACAGGTGATGTTGGTAACACACAGAGAACTACTCTCACTGACACTGTCAGCTTCACTGATTGTAACTTGTGATAGCACTTCACATTTCCACTCCCAACCACAGCTTTCAAACAGTTGTCTTACACTAGTTACAGCCTCCTCCTTTTCTTCGTTTATATCCAGCAATAATAAATTAAAATTCATTATTTTGTCAAAGACAAACTCTCTCAAACTAGACGTGTGCGTTTTCAGTAGAACCCAGAAAGAATGAGCGCGCAAGTTTGCTTACAGACAATGATACTTGATAGGTCTGACCACTGATTTCTGGCGCTATTTCTTTCACACCCTGAGAGAGGCCAAGCATGGGATAGCAGTCATGCAGTTTCCATTAGCACCATCCTTTCCTTCTCATCTTTTGTTCTCATTCTCAGCAAGGTTCAAGTAACTTGCATAGATCTACCGGATCTCCTAGTCAAGGCCTCAGTTACCACGTGGCAGCAGACGACAAACTCAGCAGGGTGTCTGCGTTAGTGATCGGAGTGTAATCAACTGTTTAGGGGTGAAGGGTTGAGGTTATCAATCTGTAATTTAGATCTGCGCACGAAGTCAGGGGCTCTCAACAGTAATAATGCAGCGTGTGTGTATGACAAACTGTCGAGAAATACAAAGACTTCTGATCAAGTGTTCATACTATTTGATAAATAGTCTTGAACACAAACTGATGTCCCCCTGTCCAAACTTTGGTTATGCCCCAGGCAGGAGACAACCAGGACTGCGGAGATAGTGTGGGGTGTACTGATTCCCATTGAAGGGGGGCCAAGCTATAATTTCTCTAAAACTACATCATGCTTTTCCAGTAAGAAATGTCAACGGAAAGCATTAGTTGACTACCTTCATCCCCTAAAATGAACGTACAAAACCCATTTTCTCATATACGTCAGGTGTTACCTAGGGAAACGTTCGAGTTCTGGGGAGCTGTGTGGACGGAATTTGCTTCAGTTTCTTTTCAGTAACTAAGAACTTGCAGAGTGGCTGGGGATGAGGAGGGTGGGGGAGATGCTAGGGGCAACGAGAGATAGAGATGGATGGAAGTCCATGGTCGCCAATGCCATGCGGCAGGGCACCTGATGATGATGATGAACTAAGAAGTGTCTGTTTTGTTCGTCACTGTTAGCGTGTTTGTTTACTACCCTCAGCCACGTGCTTTTCTTTATTTAGTTTAGCCCCGCCCATGCTTACTGCACATGCATCCCGATCCATTGGATCGGATGTTACCCCTTTAAGCTGAAAAGTCTGAAACCATTAAAATTTTTAACAGGGTGGCTGAGGACAAAGAGGTTAACACTTTGGCATCGTCAGCTGGTTATTTGACCTACTTCCCTGCAGACGTGCCAGCTGCCACTGACTACTTTCCTTGGAAACGTGCATTTTTAGGCCACTGAATTAATTTTCACAGGCGCCCCAAATGACTAACATCAACATGTAGAGGGTATGGTTAGAAAGGTAATTTAATCCTCTTTTAGGATATCAACAGTATAAGGTTTGTTCAGACATACTTTGAGGTTATTTGTGCAATGAAATATCATGGTTGAGGAGCATTTCAGACAAGCATTTCATCCATTCAGCCGATGTAAACAAAACAGAAAAAAGAGACACCAATTCTCCATGACTTGTATTATCTGATCAGAAGCTCAGAAAAGTACACACACACACACACAAATTCCACAATCCTGAGTGAACAGCGACATCGCGCATTCGCAGGATGCTCCATTTTGCCAGGTGACGTTCTCGCGCCCGAAAAATTCTTCAGACTTTTTACTCAGGAAATCACTCTCACAGTATTTAGAAATGGTTTCTTGATACTATAATAGTTTTTTCCCTTAGACCGTAACTGGCTTCACGTAGGAATTTTCTAATGCAAGACGTTAGAATCCTAGCGTTACGTTGTCAGCGGCGAGCTTGTTGAACGCTATACCCCTAGTGTTCTGGCGTCTGCGGGCTAGCGTTACGATGTGAAAAAGTTAAGAGATATACTTAAAGCGACTAGAGATAGATTTATATTAGAATCATATGGGGGGCCATGATCGTCAATCAATGCCATGCGGCAGGGCACATGATGATGATGATGATGATGATGATTATATTTAATAATATTACATGATATAGTTGGCTGTGATTTCATTTTTTCTCATATAGCATAATTTATAAACAGAAGCGTTTGTCAGGATCTAACTGCTTTTTATAATTTTTGTTATAAACGTTAGAACATTGACAGATCAGATAGCCTATAAACTCTTAAATTTAGATTCAAAGCATTCTGTAATTTGGTTTAATGTCTCATGGGACTGTTAGTGTAAACTGAAAAATTTCACTCCATCACCAGTCCATCCCCACACATTATGAAACTGAAAGTGAACTTTGCATTTAAGAGAGAACATTTTTTTTTCTTTTTCTATTTTTGCTTCCAGTGTTTGCTAGACTTGATTGTTCCTGTCAAATTTAGTATCAAGTTACACCAGTAAGGGTTTATTTATGAATTTCTGCAGATACGTATACTACAGTGGGTTAGTATGTCAACTTCTTTTTGTGGAAGTTGGAAATAAATGGATCTCAGCAAAGTATATGATGTGTACACGACAGTGGCTTAGCATACCCACATCTTTCCGTGAAAGTTATGCACCTTTTTAGGGGTTTCTTTTTTTCAGATTTGATTCACATATGACTTGAAAATAAACAGAGCCTGGAATTCGTCGCGGAAACGAGGATTTCCATGGAAATCAAAATCGAAAATCGCGCAAAAAAATATTTTTCGCGTTAAAAAAAAAATCGACGACCATACTTAAAAAAAAAGAAAAGAAAAACTCAGTAGAGTACTTCGCAAAGAATGATCCCCTGAGAGATCCTGTGAATGGAAGGCTGACACAGAATATAAGAAATGCATGGAGGAAGAATGAGGAAAGGAAGGAAAAAAACAGGGAAACAAGTGACAGGAGAAAAGAAAGGCTAGGTGTGCCTGCAAAACAGATTTCCTCCAAACGGAAGGCACTTGAGAATCTGGAGGCAGATGGGAAGAGAGCAAGGGAGGAGCATGCAGAAATGGTCATTTGTGAGGCAGACACAGAGGGCAAGGACACCACAGAGGATGAATACACCACAGAGAGCATACCTGATCAAGCACAGACAGAAACCAAACGAAAAAAAAAGCAAACATCTCTGGCAAGATTCTTTCGTCGTTCTGACTTGGATAAGCCTTCTAGCTAGTTTTGATGAATATGTCTGTGTATGAACACACTGAAACGATCTGCTGTGTATGATGGATCCTGATCTTGTGCCCAATGTTTATTAAATACTCTTTTGACTGATATTCATTGTGATTTTCAGTGTGTTAGATGCCTTTAAATTTGTCTCCAGAATGCCTCAGAATGCACAGATTTTAGTCTTGACTTTAAAAATTTTCCCCTAGAAGTTTCCTCTTTTTTTTTTCTTAGCAATTCCAGGCTCTGATAAAGAACTGTGGCGTGACCATCTTACTTACTTTTAGGACTGATTTGATTTGTCTTTTTATTGCAATCATGTGTGCAGTTATACAGATCTGACTGCATTGTTCTTGTCATGTCCTTATTAAAAAGTGTCACAACTGACACTTGTCCATTCTTTCAGCAAGTAAAAGTACAAAAGACAGACGGATAACTTCTGGATGTTTAATTTTTCTTTGAAATGGACAAGGTAATTTGTTTTGTGCTCCTTACCCCCTATGGTGGTGTTTGTGTGATGTTGTGGAATGTACTTTAGAACATGAACTGGTGTTGGATGTGGTGGTGGACATGAAAAGTGTAGGGCCTACCACATTTTTCACTTACAGACTGACAGAATTTCAGTGTTTATAGATTATCTTAGTAACATCATCCATCTTTTATGAAAGCCCTAGTTTCAGGACTTTTGTTTACCAATACTGTTGTATTACTGTACAGTTGTATGCACTTTTTATGTTCAGCATCATAGCTGACTTTTCACCGGGTGATCTGACTTTTTCCATTACATCAGAAAAGATACTGTACAAGTTATCTTTTCCTTTTAGTTTCCATGCAAGCAAGTTGTTTAACTTTGTAAGATTAGAGGCATTTTTATTTGATTTCAGTTTTGAAAGTTTATGGCCTCTTTCCCGTTTTTTGCATGACCATTTGTCACTGTCTCATACCCATACCATAGTATACATCCACATTGCTCAATGGGCGGGCGCACACATTCACATACACACACGCACATGCACATGCACGCACACGCACGCATGCGCACACACACGCACACACACATACACACACACACACACACAAACAACCACACACACTCTCTCTCTGTCTTTGTTTCTCTTGTCTCTGTTCTTCTGCCTCTGTCTCTCTTTCTCTTTCTCTAGAGCTCTCCTCTCTCTGTCTTTCTTTCTAGAATGTCTGTCTTTCTCTCTGCGTCTCTCTCCCTCCCTCACAGACACATACAAATGAAACCCTGTCAAGTTCACAGCCTGTAATACATTCTTTCTGTAATTTTCTGTCACCATATCGTTTGTTCACTTTGTCACCTTTGAGCAGGTTGGAAACATCTCTGGAGACGAAGATGATGAGGACTGTGAAGCTGTCCAACAAGAATGCCTGCAGTTCTTCAGCTGCACAGATTTCATCATGGAACCGATTGCAACTGATCTATTAACAAGGTGAGCAGTTCTTTCTTTGACTCAGTGCAGATGACATGTTGACTGACTCTCCCAGAAAGTCTTTGCAGTTTATTTTTTGACTGACGTTCCCAGCTTTGCTTGGTGGCAGTATGTTTTGGAGAATTTTTTTTAAGCCTTTTGCACAGCAAACCAGTTAACACAAAACTTTGAACATGTGGTTCTAGAAAAGTGTAGGCCTGTCTGTGCTTTTTTTTTTCCTTCTTTTTTTTTAGAAAAGTAATATATATTGGAACAATGTAAGGTATTCACCGACAAGTTTGAACTGGGTAAACAAGAAGCTCGTAGAAAGAGAAAATAATGCCAAACACACACTGTAATCCAGAGTTTTGACACTTTATATGTTGTATCCATTCCAAGAGTCAGTTTTGATGTTTTTGATGCTAAGAATAATCCAAAATTTTTCTCTCTCCATTTGATGCTTTGGTGTCACTGTTTATTATTTATTATGTATTAGTATGACTATTGTTTTTGTTGGGTCAGGACACCGTAAAAACAACTGTGTATCTGGATATATATAGATATATATATACATCAGTTTGATATTGGCAGGTGGGCTTGTGTGTCAGTTTGCAAATGCAAGGTGTCTTGTGTGTGTGTGTGTGCATGTGTGCATGCATGCATGCGTGCGTGCGTGTATCGTGTTTGTGGTACAATTTTAACTACGTGTCATGTGGTCGTTGTTTGGCAGGTTTTTGGGCAAAAGAGGTGACCCTGATAAACTTATTGAGCTCTGGTCTCAGAACTATCAGGGTGTGGCACAAACCATTAACATCTTGGCTGAGTGGCTTATTCAGTCTGGTGAGTTCAGCTATCACTGTGGAATGCTACTGCTAATACTGTATGTGCTGATGATTATTTTGTATTGTGTATATGTTTGTATGCATGCTTGTGTGTGTGTGTGTGTGTGTGTGTGTGCACGCGTGCGTGTGTGTGTTGTGTGTGTGTGTGTGTGTGTGTGTGTGTGTGTGTGTGTGTGAATCTATTTGAAATAAAATGAATGAACATAGTACAGTTTTAACACAATTATTGCTTGTAGTTGTATTGTTAGACATTGTATGTATTTATGTGGAGAGTCGTTTTTATATCAACACATTTACAAGATCAACAGAGAACAAATAATACATACATTACATACCAGTACTGAAGTGCAAGGACATTGTCCATGGATGCAAGAGAAGATGGACAGATCATGGAATATTAATATGAAGTGTACGCAGTGTCTGGGTCAAGCTGGAGTTTAGAGGTCCCCTATTTTTGACATTGATTTTTATCATGATTTGGTCACAGATAGACTGTTAATTCATTCTTGTTGACCGTTACACCTAGATCATTAACTTTCCTGTCTGCTTCTGTTCTAATTCAGTTTTACTTCAGCCTGACTTTAACCCGAAGAGAAATTGATTGACTGTTCAGCTTGTTTTGTGCTCGATCAATGAACAGAAGAACTAACAAAATTGTGTCATTATGATGATACTGTGACTTATACCAGATGGAAACTGACAGAGCTGACTAAGAACTCTAAGAACACAAAACAGGAGTAAACCTTTAGAAACTCATAACTGGGAAATGAAAATGACAGAACATGTGAGGTTAATGTCAGACTTCTAATCAGAAGGTCGTGGGGTTTGATCCTGCGTGGATGCATTCACTTGGTGGATAAAGGGTAGAGATTTTTCTGATCTCTTGTGTCAACGTGTATGGAGTTGTGCCAGTTCCTAACCCCTTTTCATGTGTACACACATGCAGACTGTCAAATATGCACATTATATCCTGCAAGTCATATGAGTGTCTGATGGCTGTGGAAACATGAAAACACTCATCATGCACATGCACCAAAGACAGGGTATGCTGACTGTGCAATATCATGCCAAATGAGTTGGAGACTAGAACAGTAGTATATATACGAGGGTTGTTCAATTTAAGATGTCACCACCCCCTTAAAAAACGTACCTCTCATCTCAGCAACTTGAAACTTTTACATCCCCTCGAAGTATTCTCCGTTGGCTAGGATGCAAAGTTCAAGCCTCCTACGCCAATTCTCAAGCGCCCTCTGATAGTCGGTTTTAGGCAGACCAGACAACTCTGATCTTACGGCTTTGGCGAGGTCTTGTACCCGGTCAAACTTACGCCCAGCGAGCTTTTCCTTCAGAACAGGGAACAGCCAGAAGTCACATGGGGCCAAGTCGGGGCTGTAGGGTGGGTGGTCCAAAACTTGGATCCCTTGCTCGCTCAGGAAGGTTGTGGTGACCTTCGCCTTATGGGCACTGGCATTGTCATGCAGTAGAAGGGTCCTCTGGGTGCCGACGGTTGGGCGCTGCTCATGGATTTTTCCTACAACTTTGGGGAGCACAACTTGGGTATAGTAGGAGGCAGTGATTGTTGATTTCTCAGGCAAAATGTCAATTGCCACAAGGCCTTGCGTGTTGAAAAAAATAGAAAACAGTCGCTTGCGACTCTGGAATCCTGGGCGAAGAACAACTGGTCGGTCTCCGTCAGGGCCAACCCACATGCGGTTGCAGCGTTTGTTGGGGATGCCGTAGAATGTGAGCCAACTCTCATCTCCCGTCACTAAGTCACACAGTCGTTTTGGCCCGTTGGGCTCAAACTCATCGAGCAGTTTGCGTGAACATGCCACCCGCTGCTGCTTCTGATCATCACTTAAGAGATGTGGCACCCATCTTGCAGCCAGTTTTCTCATGTGAAGGTCTTTGTGCAGAATGTTGTTAATGGTGCCAATTGAAAGCTCACATGCCTCGCTTAATTCCCGCACAGTCGAATGTGGATCCTCCTCTATCAGTCTTTTCACATATGCAATGTTTTGTTCGTTCCGAGCTGGTAAAGCTCGCTCTGCACGATTACCCCAATCAGATGGCACTCTACCTGCTCCTAATTGTTTGACCCACCTGCAAACTGTGCGGTAAGACACACAATCCGTTCCGTAAACAGCTTGCAAATCTGCGTGTATCTTCCTACAATCGTCACCAAGTTGTAGCCTTGTGAAAGTGTAGAAACGAAATTGCTCATTGGTGACGTCCATTTTTTTCAGGCTCAGCTATTTGAAACACATTTGTAATTACGTCATACTCCGAGTTGCGTCATGATGTCAACTTTATTTTCTGCATGCTAATCAGGTAAACTTTAAAGTTGTGTTTGGTATAAACATTTTTCTGTGCGTTGCTTCGTTTTCAAACGGCAAGCCTAGTGTCATCTTAAATTGAACAACCCTCGTATATCATTAGATGAGTGATTTATAATACTAGATATTTTTTTTTAATTGAGGACAATGTACAAATCATGTTTCAACTTAGAATGAAGTTATTACTAATCTGCTGTGAATATTTTGTGAAGTAAGTAAAAATAGGGGACTGTAAGCTCCATGTTTGTGAATATTTCATTTCTTTCTACTTGGAACATAATGATATAGAATTGGAAAGAACCAAAAAACTAGAAGACCATTAACTACTCTAACAGGGTACAACTCTTCACTTCTTTTGTTGCAGGTGTTGATATAGATGAAGTGAAGGACACAGTGGAGAGCCACCTGATGGAGATGATCCTGAAACACTTTGATCCCAAGAAGGCAGATGACAAAGAAGAAGAAAGGAATGTATGTCATGGTGACATGCAGCTTGAAATTATCACTTGTATACATGACAATATGTACAGGCCCAAACAGGCACACACTTACATGCTTTCTTCTTTACCTACATGAACTCATTGAAGACACAGCTTTCTGACCGTTGTGATACCAGGAATTTTGGGCATTTTTAAAAATCATAATATAAAGTTTGCTGGTAAGTTCATTACCTGATCTATTCTTATACAAAAAAAAACAAAACTAAAAAAAAACCCAACCAAACAAACAAACAAAAATTGAATCAATCCATTGACCTTTTAATTTTTTTCACCTCACTGCAGATTTGATCATTACATGGAAGAATTTTTTGTGAATGTTACCACAGTGGACACATTCACATATTTTTCTATATTTAAAGCCAGATTCATAAATGCTGCTTTCAGTTTCAGAAATTATTTTTTGGATGACAAAATACATAGGAGAAGAAAAAAAAAACACACTGAAGTCTTTAAATTTTACTCTTTACAGGGCTTGCTCAAGTGTTTCTTAGCTTCGCTTTGATGTCAGTGTTTTGCGTCTTGTTCACATTTAGTAACTGCCTAAAAGCTGTGATTGTTGTGCTTAAAAGACTATTTTGACTGTCAAATGGAAGCTTCATCATAAGAATAATAATTGTATTTGCCTGTGAACAGTTAGTTCCTTTCTGGTATTTTTTTGACAGGAAATTTTCACAATCTGTCATATCATATGATGCAATACCTGCTATGATGTGATTCAGCCATTGAATTAACCCTTCAACTCCCGCACCCTATCTATCGACAACAAAAACTTTACGCAGGAAGCTGATGGATAGGGTGAGGGAATCAAACGGTTAAGTTTTTGCTTCGCTAGCATGGTTGGCAATGCTGGACGCCGGTGGGCAGGGTGCGGGAGTCAAAGGGTTAACTCCCTTGTGTACATATATGAGCAGGCTTTTTTTTTTCAACCCCAGCCATGCAGGCAGTCATATTCTGTTTTTAGGATGTGTATTCTGATTATTCTTGTGTCCCCATAAGCCACCAAACACTGATATGATTTACAGGAACGTAAGGGAGGGTATTTGATGTTCTGTTCATATACACATGAAGGGTTCTATGCATATACACAGGAAGGGTTCTGTGCATATACACATGAAATGTTCTATGCATATACACAGGAAGGGTTCTGTGCATATACACATGAAAGGTCCTATGCATATACACAGGAAGGGTTCTATGCATATACACATGAAGGGTTCTATGCATATGTACACATGAAGGGTTCTGTGCATGTACACATGAAAGGTTCTATGCATATACACATGAAGGGTTCTATGCATATACACATGAAGGGTTCTATACATATATAGACATGAAGGGTTCTATGCATATACACATGAAGGGTTCTATGCATATATAGACATGAAGGGTTCTATGCATATACACATGAAGGGTTCTATGCATATATAGACATGAAGGGTTCTATGCATATACACATGAAGGGTTCTATGCATATATAGATATGAAGGGTTCTATGCATATACACATGAAGGGTTCTATGCATATATAGATATGAAGGGTTCTATGCATATACACATGAAGGGTTCTATGCATATATAGACATGAAGGGTTCTATGCATATACACATGAAGGGTTCTATGCTGAAGGCTGTTCAGGTACTAACAGATTGGTATTATGCTGATCAGGATGATTGAAAAAAATCTCTTGCCTTTATGAACAGTGGCATTATCAGACATGTTTAAACTTGATCTGTCCTACTGGAAATCCAACGTCCAAACCACTTGGCTGTTAGCCTGCACACACAGTTACAAAAAATTACGCATATCTGTGCTTGTGTACACATGGTATAGGCATACATACATATATATATATATATATATATCTCCTTCTTCTGTGCTTGAGTAAAACTGTGTTTACACAGTGTAAACGAAGCAACTAGAAGAATACTTGTGTGTGTGTATGTATATATACACATGTATTGTTCTGATTTGACTCATGCTGTGCATGGCCTAAACTATAGTGCAGGCATTTTGTTACTGCACAGGTTGCCTTCTTCATCTTTAGTGGATAGTAATTTAGGCAGTCATGATCAGTACCTTTTGTTGTTGTTATTGCTGTTGTTGTTATTGTTGTTGCAGAAGAAGTGTGTGCATTTTTGATCATATGTGTTGAGTTTCTTTTGTTTTGGTTTTGGTTTTGTGTAATTTCTTTTTTTTGAGAGAGGGAGGGGGATAGTTTTTTTAGCAGAGAGAGAGCCACCAAATTATCCATGATATTTGTGTGCAACATCACTTGTTTAATGTCATAACAGACCACCAAATTATTCATGAAAATCAGCGTTACATGTTTTATGTCACAACAGGCCACCAAACATCTATGAAAATGGTGTGCATCATCACATGGTTTATGTCATAACAGACAACCAAATTATTCATGAAAATCGCATGCAGTGTTACATGTTTTATGTCACAACAGGCCACCAAACATGTATGAAAATGGTGCGCATCATCACATGCTTTATTCATAACAGACAACCAAATTATTCATGAAAATGGCTTGCAGCATCACATGTTTTATGTCACAACAGGCGACCAAATTATCCATGAAAATCGCATGTACAACAGGCCAAACAGCACGTGCAGCATGACATATTTTATGTCTCAACAGGCTTTCAAGTTGTCCATGAAAATTGTGTGTGGCATCACATGCTTTATGTCACAACTGCTATATTTTTGAAGAAGCTGTTACCATATTTGCTTGAATGTTTTTTTTTATGTGTTTTTGTTCTTTGGTTGATCTTAATTATTGTCTTGATATTCCTTTAAAATAACTATTGCATTCTTTCCAGTACTGTTAAAAATGATACACAGACTGCTTTTTTTTCTTCTCTGTTAAAATCATTGTTATTAATTACAGTGAAATTTGTGATACTAGTGGTTATATGAGTCTCATAGAATGCTTCATAAGCTTATTTATATCAAATGTTTAACAATATGAATCTTCTCCAGGTGGACTCATGGCTCAAGAGCATGGTTGAATATCCCAAATGGAGAAGTCTCATTTACAAACTGGCTGAAGACTATGCAGACTGTTGGTTACTGAGCCGCGCTATTAGGGTAAGTATTTGATCAGATGATTAAATAGGGATGCTTTTGTGTGCCTTTAGGAGTTGTTGGCTGAAATGGGTGTATGCTTTGGCCACATGAGAAATTCATTGTAGACAAATCTCCTTCAAAGATCATCTTCATCAAATGGCGTTGTTTCATAGATGGCATAGTGTTAGTATGATTCCTTGGGCAGGGAAATCTCCAAGAGTTCTTAGACTGGATCAACCACATGCACTCATACCATTAAATTCACAGCCGACTGTGGTGTAAAAACATGCTGCCCCCAGATGTATGAGCCAGATGTATGAGTTAGTATGAAAAAAAAATGGTCTGTTGAAGTCTGACTTTCATATCCAACACACTTGACATTATTAACAAGTCTGTCTAAATCTGACCATGTAATACTCTTCTCCGTTATTTACTGTCACTATCTGAAAATGAAATGAAGTATTTCAAAAGGTGGGTACTGGTTGGTTGTTTGGTATTTTTATTTCAGAATGATTACCAAGGAATATTTTTAGAGTAAGCATCACTATATGCAGTTTGCTAAAAAAAAGAAAAGAAAAAAGCTATTGATGAAATTACACATAGACCAGTTTCTGAGTTGAAACTCAGCACATGTTGAACAGTTCCCAAGACCATTAATTTTGCTTGATTATTCTTGTCATTCACATCTCAGCAACTTACCTTGGGCATTTTTTCTTATTTGCATAAAAACTGACAAGCAATAAACAGGAAGTTTTTATAAGTTTCATAAACATTAGGTATTGATGGCTTTTGGTTGTTTATTTAACTTAATATTTGAGACTTTATTGGCGTAGAGGTAGAACTTCTACTTTGTAGTCTGACTGCCTGGGTTCAAGTCTGGTTTGAGAATTTATGTGAGTGTATGTGTATGTGACATCGGTTCCACCAAACTGTTCAGGGTGAAAAGGTGAAGCAGAAAGGGAGAAGAGATGGGTATTGTCCTCATAATGCTGGCCCTGAGAAAAGTTGAAGTCTCTACCGCCTCCCTCCCTTATGACTTCCAAGTTTATGGGAAGTTTAGTACTAAGTATGCATTGTTTTCATGTTCCAGCACATCTCGGATGCAGGCCATCAAGGGGAGATTACTTCTGTATCCACAGCCTGCCATCAGCTGGAAGTTTTCTCCCGTGTCTTGCGAACATATATCACAGGTTTTTTGGAAGGTGGAGATGACAACTTTGAAAAGCAATTGCCTGAGTTTACAGTAAGTGTGAAAGTGTGCCCTGTTTGTTTCAGCAGAGTGATGCTGGATCAGTTTGTGATCGTTTGTATGATAATAAGATTAAAATGAAGCATTTGGAAAAAAGTTTAGCAGATTTAAGGGGAGAATTGGTCATTTGAATAAATCAATGTTTTTGCAAAACTTGGATTGTTCAAGATTTACTGAATTTCACAGTGATTTCTGACAGAGTGACATGCTCTTGACTGGAGGATTGAAGATGATGTTTCAAGTGAGTGATAGGTATTTTAGGGGGCTAACAGATTTGGATGTCACTAAAATACTGTGCGATGAAATTATAAATTATATCAAAATCAAGTTCGAGTCATTTAGCTTTATGTAAATATGCTCTGACCTTACACTGCTGGTAATAACTAGTATTATGTGTTATTTCTATAATTCTATAATTGAAAAAAACTGAAAACAACCCCCGTCTCCGTTTTTTGTCAATCTTTTGGCAAAATCCTATGCTATCCTATGCTGTGCTATCCTGTCCAATGGTATAGCACCTCACTAGAATGCAAAACATTTTTATATAGTAATATGGAATTTTTGGTCACAAAATTTTGCCAGGGATAACTCATGTGTTGCCATGAGCTATTTCTAATTTTTGGGCTTAGTAGGCCTACATGCTGCACACTGGACCTCTGTTAATCATATCATCTAAAGAACTAGAGGTCAGACCACCTTTAACCCTTTCGCTGCTATGCCCTTTTTTAGCTCCGAAAACACTATTTGCCAGGCCATATTACATCACGGAGGGTAATAATTAAAAAAAAATTCTGACACAAAAACTACTCAATAAAAGTCCATAAAACTAATACTTTTCTGAAAGGTAATTGAATCCTCTATACACTGATCACAATTACACATCCATTCAACAGGACAGATGAAAGTTTATGTCCAATGAAACAGGATTTATTCTTTTTACACTATTCTAGACATGATATCATATAAGTATAAAAAAAGGGAAAAACAGTGAATAATAAAACTGAATTATTGTCAGAAAGCAAAAGAATGATAATGAAAAATGTATTTCCATACCTTCTGTCCAAGAAGAATCACAATCACCAAATACATGTTCATATCTACACACACACACTTTGCGACTCGAAAGAGTTTTCAGTGTCACTGTTGTTTTTTCTTTCTTTTTCTTTTTTTTTTTTTTTTTACAAATTTTGCAATAGCACATCACACAACACACAGATGAAAAATACATACACACACTGTGTCTACATAGGGCATCAGTCAGCAACTAGTAATTTTTCTTGGCGTGGTACGCCACGAAGCAAGGCTGCACACAAAGAGATGGGTTCGAAGGACAATATCCACACACAAAGTTGGTTTCTTTCCTGATGCCCCTCTTGCTGTACACCTTGCACCTCCTGCCAGAGGAAAGCTTTCTGACAGTCTTCTCCAGGGTGATAGGGAAGTTTGTCAAGCATCTCGTTGTTGAGGAAGAGCCGGTAGTAGTCCACAGGTCTGTCCCCATCAGGCTGAATCTTCAGGCCAGGTTCCCCTGTGAACTGTGGAATATCTGGCTGGGTGTTGTTAGGTGGCACAAGGGGCTGGTCTAACACTGCACCTCTCCCTCTCCCTCTCTGCTGAGAAGCTCCCTGTCCCCTGCCTCTGGTCTCACAGTCTCTGGTACCACCTGTGGATATAAAAAAAAATCAGGTTCACATCCTTGTGCTTGGAAACAACACACACACTCACACATACTCACAGACACACACACACACACACACACACACACACACACACACACACACACACACACACACACACACAACACACACTCTCTCTCACAACACACAACTACATTGACACATGCACCACTGCAACACTAGTTCTCACTCAGTCTTGTTTCAAGCACACACACACACACACACACACACACACACACACACACACACACACACACACACACACACACACACACACACACACACACACACACACACACACACACACACACACAAACTACACACAACCATATAGACACACATACACACACAGTTACAGTTACACACACACACACACACACACACACACACACACACACATAAGTACAGTGATGACACAAACACACTCAGTGCCACGCCCACACACCCATTCAGCAAAGTCTTCTCTTTTGCAGTCACAGCTCCGTGATAACACTCCATTTATCAACACACTGACACAAGACAAACAATGGGTCTTACCTGTACTTCTGCCAATGGCCTGCCGTCACGGTAGACGCGTGGTGGCTTGACCACGAGCAAGCTGCTCCACCGTGTCAGTTCCGGTGTAAGCTGTAGCAGACGACGCTTGTACTGTGTCCAGTTTCACTCTCCCCCGTCTGAGCCATTGTTCTCCTGACTGGCCTTCACCCTCTTCAAAATCTGGGTCAGTTACAGCCTCCAACTCGGGCTCTCTCTCCTCTTGCTGGACTATTCTCGTAATTGCGATGTTGACACACCCCCTCCGCTCCTCTGGAAAGTTGGTTCGACTCCAGCGAGCCATTTGACATAGCAGTTTCGTCATAACGACTAAATTCGTCGTCCTCTATCAATTGTAGAACTTTCTTATCATCAGTGGTAACAAAGTCACTGTAATCTTTTGCTGTTCGCTTTCGTTTCACCCGCTTCGGCCAGGTTGAGTTTCTTCGTCCGCCATGATGATCAGTGAGCTCGAAAGTTGCCGGGGGTGGTTTAGGTAACAGCCCAGACTGACCCCTTTTAATCTCATTGGATCCTTCGCTTTATAAATATTAATAGCAGACACAATAAGCTTTGTGATTGGAGTGAATTGGGAACCCTGGTCTTAAAATAGAGCTTGGAAAAGTCTTACTATGACGCACACGGAATATCCCGTGACGGGGCCATATTCGGGGTAGGCGGAACTTCACGGAAATTGCCGTGATGGGGCGGTCTAGTGGTTAAGATCTAATGGAAGCTATAATGACTGCGTTGCCTGGATGAATGCTTTTAACACAGAACCATTCTGGGTTGATGAATTCAATCCCTCCAATCCCCATTTCAAGACCATGCCATTGTGTAAGTTTTGCATAGGCACATGTTTGCCAGATAATTATTGGCAGATTTGGATAGAGTGCAATGGAATTGTCCTATTGGAGTTTAGTTCCCAGAATCACATGCATTTCAACATGTCGACTCACAGGTGAAAGTTTCAGAGTGGAGTGTGTATTTATGGTTGTTTTTTTTGTTTGTTTCCCATAGCCAGTATTTCCAGTGGAGCAGAAAAATATGTTAAATACACGGCTGTATTTTCCCAGCCATTCTGCCACCCTTTAGTTGCGAGCCGGCGTTGCCTACGTGCGTGTGCTATTTTTAGCCAGGCAGTGTCGACCAAAGCCCGTCAGTGTAGCGCGTCTTTGTGCTCCCGCACTAGTGATAAAGGGACGGGCGAAAAGGGTGTGGGGAGGGGAAGGGGCGCGCTATTAATAGCTGGCAGAAAGTGGGCCAACTAAAGTATCTCGGATTTGTGCGCATGCATATGATATTGAACTTGTATGCAAGGAGGAGTATACTATGGAAGTGAATTACATAGTGCCAGGGAAATTTTTTAGCCTATCCATACCCTTTTGGATTATTTTTAACAGGAAAGCTGTCAGGAGTATTCTCAAGTAAATTTTTTCAAAAGTTCATTTCTTATAATTTTCAGGGTTGTTTACTTCATGTCTGTGCTGTTTGTGCTTGGTTGTTTGTTTGTAATTTTTTAAACTTTGATAAAAATTGTGTATTTGAGGGAAAAATAGAAAAGATTGTGCTTTTTTGACATGATTCCATTGAGTTATGTGGATGAGTCTTGACTGTGTGGTTCCAGTCTTATCGGTGAGTCCATACCACATTCAACTCTTGGTAGCAGCCAGTCAGGGCTGAAAAATTCCACATTAAGTTTTTTTTGGACTGAAGTGGGTTTGAATCCACAACTTCCAACGCATTAGTTCGATGCCCTTACTGTTTCACCACAACTGGTTGAAAAGGGTTTTAGTTTTTGCTTTGCTATCATGGATGATGATGCTGAAGCATTGGAATAGGTTGAGGAAGTGAAAAGGTTAAAAGTGCAGAAAAAGTACTTCAGTTTCAGTAGAAAGAATTGAAACAGGCCATTCATAACCTTTGAACTGCCTCACTGTCTTCTTGCAGGAAACAATGAGGGAGTTATTCTTGTAACACAATTGTGCATGGTTGTGCAGAAGATGGTTTGCCATGGGGAACACACTTACCTATACAGCCAGATTCTCATGCATATCCTGGCCAACCAGCCACACGGCTGCTCCAACATTCGACGACTGTGTCAAGAACTTGAGCAGCGTGCCACAGAAAAGTGAGTGGCTTCTTCGTTTTTCATATCCATATTTATATTCATGTTTTGTCACAGTGGATTTGCCATGTGAAATTTCGGCTACTCTCCCCTTTGAGAGCATGTTGCCACAGTGCAGGGACACCCAGTTTTTTTTTACATCAAGACGTCAGAAAGGCAAGAAGGCTGATTGGTCTTCGAGGGGAGAGACCTTGGAAACAACTGATCTCTTCAATGTTTTATACTAGGGTAGCTGAGGAAATAACCCGCTCTTTACAATATTCAACTGTTGTGGGATCTTTAGCCAGAAGGCACATGGGTCCAACTCCTGTCTCATCCCCTTCCGAAGGACTAGATGTTCAGTTTGATTTTCCGGTAAAACTGATAAGAAAAATCTGTATATATCAGAGGGAATTTTATTTGAAATTTATGATTTTCATAAATGTGATTGCCCCAGGGTTTGTTCTGGAGATTCATTCATACCCATTGAGAAAATTTTCGGATGTGCATGTACATGTGTGAGTTTGTCAATGCAAACTCACGATTGCTCTATATTCCCAAAAGAGTTTGTCCTCAAAAGTGAGTTTTTGTATAGCCAGGTTTTGTGCATTATAGAAAAGCCTGCTTTGTCATTTTTTTCCCTGCATTGCTGTGACAGTCTAGTAAATACTTTTCAAAGTGTTTCAGAAATTCAGCAGGGAATGTAAAGCTGTAGTACAAGAGAGTGACAAAGGGAAAAAGAAAATGTGGCACTGTGAATGGTTTGATGAAACAGTTCTAAATATAACGTGAAGGGAAAAGACAGATTGAAAGAAGTTAAAAAATCAGCGATTTCATTGTGAAAGTGAACCAGGTTAGAAAAGTTTGTTGAGTGGCAAGAAGTCTGCTGTTAAGTCATGTGTGTAGTAAAAAACACATGCGCTGTATGAAAGCTATTACTAATCGCTGCTCGCCAACCAGTTGCTGGGCTCATTTAGTACTAACAAGCAGTCTGTTTCACTTCTTTGGCTTTTTCCTCATGCTGTTTTTTTCTAAATGAAAAATGTGTGTGTGTGTGTTAGTGTGTGTGTGTGTGTTTGAAAATGAAATTTTTACATATCTGAATGTTTTGGGTTCAATTGATTTTTCAAGGTAAAGAAAAGCTGCTTTCTCAACTTTCCAGAATCACAAAATTATGGCAGTTTCAGGGGGCTTTGCCCCAACCCTCACGCCACTACATTACTCCTGGACCCCATTGGGGAAGCCTATAGTGATTTCCACACCCAACCATCATTTTCTGTAAAAAGTAAAAATTTTTGAAATCTTCTATCTGATTGTGTGTGTGTGTGTGTGTGTGTGTGTGTGTGTGTGTGTGTGTGTGTGTGTGTGTGTGGTAACAGTAGTACTTGGATTAGCTTGACAGTAAAGTTTCTGGGTTTTTTTCAGAGGATTGGATGTCACCCCTATCACTCTGGCTCTGAGTGGTGTAGCAGCGTATCCTCGTGCCTACCAAGCTCTGTCTTCGATGTTGTCCCGCAAGGCCCTAAACCCTGCAGACATGACACAGGTGAGTGACCTTCCTTTCCAGGTTATTATAATGGCTTTGTCTTTACAACTCTTACAGAATTTGAATTGTGAGCTTTATAAATGCTCTATAGTATTCTGAAGAGTTCAGAAAATGCAGCTGCATCAACCATTACTCCTAAGCTGTGTATATATGCTTTGTTCTGAATTTATCATTACACCTTTATTTTAAAAAAAAATTGTTACATTATATACATTTTATAACAGTCTCAGCACCATGTTATAAAAAAAAAGGAATATATTCAGTGAAACAAGGGGAAGGGAAGGTGGGGGAAGAAGGGAACAAAGTTTATTTATTAACTAAAATTTGATAAGGTCACACATTTTCTTCTTTGAATGCCAGTTTAAAAAAGAAGTATAAACCACCATTCTTCAGTATTGTTAATAAAAGGCCATTCTTTACATTACTCTTTCTGATTCCAGTTGTATAGAATGTACACTGAAGGAGACCCACCTCCAGTAGATCTCATTCGTGTGCCTGTGTTTTTGGGTGAGTTGTGTTTTTGTTTTTGTTGGTGATGGTGGTGGTAGTAGCGGTAGTGTGTGTGCATGTGTGTGTGCATGCATCCATGTGTGTGTGTGTGTGTATGTTGGGTGTGTGTATGTGTGTGTATGTTGGGTGTGTGTGTGCACGTTTGAATTTAAGAAAGAGGGAAGCTGGCTCATTCATTGTGCTCCTAAAGAACTAGCTTGCTTGCAGAAAAGAAATTTCTTGTGTGTGTGTGTTTTTTTTTTTTAGGATAGAAGTGCTAGTAGTTTTATATGGAGTAGTTTGAAGGTTTTGTTGATGATATGACTTTTTGAGAAGAATGTGTGGGTGTCTGAAGTTGAAGTAGACTCCTTTTGAAAGAGAGAGACCTTATGCATGCTGGTTTATGTTAAAAAAGATAAAAGCAAAACATGTTGTTTGTGTGGCAGATCTGCTGACAGAAACCTTGTTCAAGCCAGTCAGTCATGTGAACCCAGATCACAAGCACAAGTACATTTACCTGCTGGCTTACGCTGTGTCCGTGTTCGAAACACATAAAAAGGTGAGTGCATCATCGCCAAGTACTGTTGCAGAGTTTAACTCTTTGACTCTCGGACCTATCCACCAATAGCAAAAACTTAACCCTTTGAACCTCTCACCCTATCCACCAGCTTTCTGCAGGGAGCTGGTGGATAGGGTAAGGGAGCCAGAGGGATGTTTTTCTTGTTCTGTCATCCTTCTGGCCACTCTCTCCCCACCCTACAAGCCCCTGGAATCCTGTACCTCAAAACTACTGACCATGAAAATGGCCTTATTAGTTTCCTTTGCTTTGGGCTGGAAGTGTAGTGAGGTGCATGCCCCAAGCAGCCTTCCCCAAGATGTTGCCTGCAAGCAGTGTAGGCCTATTTCCCTCCGCTTCTTACCCGAGTATTTGGCCAAGAATCAGATTTTTGGGGGCCCTTCCCCAGTAGTCTTTAGTCAGCCTCTTTCTCTGTCCCGGCTCTGGAGGACGAGGATAGGTTGCTTTTCTCAGCCAGGACTCTTTGATTGTATCAGGACTGAACATGGTCCTTTACTCTGCACACAGCATTGTCACTTCATTTGTTCCTTTCAGCGTTTCCTGTTCATATTTTGCATGAGGGCTATAAGAAAACATTCCAGTGATCTAGCATTGCTCAGTGGATAATAGTAGTGATTTAGTTGCATAAATGAGGACAGGATCAGAATTGGCCGCTTTTTTCTCTAAGACCCCTTCAGACCTTGCATCTCCTTGGCTTCCTCTCATTTGCAAAATCTGAGGGAGGTCATTGATGCTGGGTACTGGTGTACATGCTTCCTCTCATTTGCAAAATCTGAGGGAGGTCATTGACGCTGGGTACTGGTGTACATCTGGGACATTTATCTACTTTCATCTGTGGGATGTCTTCAGTCGTGGCTAAGCAAGCCATTTCCACCATGACCATTTCTTCGTCTTTTTCACCCCAGGTTGTCACTCCATCCTGTTTCTGCAATTTTACATTATTAAGGCCTGGCACAGTATGTTTTTTTCCTTAAAATATGTAAATAAACATTTTTTCTGTATCTCACTGTAATGCCCAACCTTCCATGGCGATAGTTTGCGCCGAGTTTTTGTCATGGGCTGTCTTCGTCAAAGAAGTTACAGGACATGAGCAATACATGCCCATAGAGTTGTGATTTCTGCGCTAGGTGGACTAGTATCAGTTTACGGCAAGTAAGCCAAATGCTGCCAGCTGTTACATCAGTGAGACAGGGTATGTATCGTAAAATCTGGAGTATGAGCCGCATCTTTTCCCCTCAGCTTTGACCACTGTGGTTAAAACAATGATGGTGGCTTGTTTGTGGATTTGTGTGTTTAGCAGCATTCTCAAGCCAGGTTGGTTTTGGACAGTATGAGGGCCCACATTACTGACACTGTGAAAGAAGCTGTCAGATCAATTCCATTCTAGCAGTGATCCCTGGTGGCACTAACAAATATCTTCAGCCACTTGATGGCAGTGTAAATCATGCTTTCAAAGTGGCACTGCAGGTTGAATGGGAAACCTGTATTATCCAGTGGCGATAGATCATTCACAAAACTGGATGCATGTGACGAGCAAGCCTTGCAGAAATCTGTCAATGGATTGTGACAGCATAGGGCAGTGTGAAACAATCCATGATCATCAGTGGGTTTCACAAAGGTGGACTCTTTGTGTAGCAGATGATAAGTAACTGCCTGCTGCACCCAGATTTACCCGTCATTGAAGACGAGGCTGAGTCAGTGATGCAAACATGGCAGAGAAAGCTGCATGCCTGTTGTTCAGTTCTGGCACTGAAGATGAAGCTTTCAGTAGCTCCAGTGGAAATGATTACAACAATAAATAAATGTAAACTACCCATAGATTTTGGTTGCGTGTATATTGTATCTTTTTGTACTGGTATTTTCATTTTTGTGTTGCTTTGTGCTTGTGCACATCTGCTGATTTGCTGTGGTAAGATTGGCAGTTTATTATATGTAATGCTAATTTCCATGTTTCTGTGCATATAATTATTTGGAATTGACCCCTGGAGATATGGAACCTGAACCTCTGCTCAGCGAAGTTGAATCTGCCATTAAAGATCTAAAATGCAGAAAGTCTCCTGGTCTTGACAATATTCCTGGAGAGTTGTTGAAACACTCAGGTGATGGTGGACTCAAAGTAATGCATCACTTATGCTGCAAGATATGGAAGACTTGTCAATGGCCTACAGACTGGAAGCTCCAAGAATTTGTCATGTTACATAAGAGTGGAAATGTCAAAGACTGCAACAATTATAGAACAATTGCACTGATCAGTCATGCCAGTAAAATACTGCTGATAATAATTTTAAACAGGTTAAAGCCAAAAGTAGAGGAAGAGCTATCCGACTGTCAGGCAGGCTATAGGAAAAACAGGGGAACAGTAGATATGCTGTTTGTACTCCAGATATTGATAGAAAAGATTAGAAACACAGACCAAGAGATGTTCATCGTTTTCATTGACTACAGCAAAGCGTTTGATAGCGTGATTCACCAAAGTCTTTTCCACTTCATGATCAAAATGGGTTTTCCAAGACATCTGGTTTCCCTCATAGCTTCATTATATAATGATCAAAAAGCAACAATCAGATGGAATAATCAAAACTGCAAATTTTTTAACATCACTAAAGGGGTAAGGCAAGGTTGCATCCTGTCTCCACATCTCTTCAACATATACACTGAACATATCATGAGAGAAGCAGACATAGAAGACATGGGAGTAAATATTGGTGGTAGAAACCTGTCAAATTTACGCTACGCAGATGACACAGGATTACTGGCAGACAACATTACAGGCTCTAGGAAGATCCTAAGCAGGGTAGACCGGGTTGGAAAGGCAGCTGGGCTGGACTTAAATTCAAAGAAGACAAAGGTTATGCATGTTGCAGGCAAATATAACACTAGACAGGACCAGATCATGCTAAACCAAGTCCCTCTAGAAAATGTCAAGGACTTTAAATATTTAGGTTCAGTCAAGACACACGATGGAACATGCTCAAAAGACATAAAGATGAGAATTGGAATGGCCAAGAACAGTATGGTTCAATTGAACAATATTTGGAAAGACCACAGCATAACAGCAGACCTTAAGATAAAACTCTTAAAATGTCTTGTCTGGCCAGTGATGTTATACGGCTGCGAGGCATGGACAATGAAGAAAGTGGATGAAAGACGAGTGGAAGCAGCAGAGCTGTGGTTTTACCGAAGACTGCTGAGGGTCAAATGGACGGATAGGCGCTCAAATGAAAGCATACTGAATGAGTTGGGTACTACACGCAAGCTCCTAGTACTCATACAACGGAGGAGACTGAAATATGTTGGACACGCAGTCCGTAATGAGAGAACAGACTTGATGTCCACTGTCCTCCAAGGTAAAGTGGAAGGAAAGAGAAACAGAGGACGGCCACCTGCATCACTTGCTAGAAACATCACAAACATCAGTGGCAGGAATCTCCAGGAGGTGGTCAGACTTAGCCAAGATCGAGAGTGCTGGAGGCAACTTGTGAGGACATCATGTGCAGCGGCCACACTGTTCCCGGTGACGCCGACAGGTGACAGGTGAATTATTTGTGTAATATCTGAGACATAAACCACTGCGGGTTGTTTGTGAATAAATTTCTCATTTTATAAAAATTTAGGGGATGTGGTTAATATACCAATGCACTCAATAGACTTAATATTTACTGATGTTTATTTTACATAATTTTGGAAAATATCCTTTTCTCTGTTGTTGTTTTATATATTGCAGACTGTCATTGGAGCTTGTGAAGTTTTTTTGTCTAGAGCATGCTTTCCTTGAGCAGACTTCTTGTTGTTACTACCCACTTCTATATTTTTTAGTGGTTGGTTTCAGATCGGAATGACTTGTTTCTGTGTATTGCAGGGAAACCGTAAGGCTGTGAACAAAGAAGAGTTGAAGCAGACAATACAAGCTCTGGACAAAACTCATACTGTGTGCCAGAACCATCGTGGTGCTTCTGACCTTATTGCTGACATTGGGACATTGTTCGCATGTTTGAAGTAAGTTTGAAGAGTATTTCAGGTATGGAAGACTGTGGTCTGCATTTTCATCCTTTTTCAGAAAGAAAACGTATGCATGTACGTATATGCTTACATATAGACACATGCATGTGCATGCACACCTGCTCATGCGCACGCTTACGCACATACACTTACATATGGAGAAAGACCACGTGTTTGAAAGAAAAGAAAAGATGACTGCACTTGAAGATTTATGCATTCTTTAATTCAGTGGAATATTGCTGACAAGATCAAATTAATACAGGAAAACATGTTCATACATTCATGCAAAATTACAATTTTAGGTGACATTGAAAACTGTTTCTGTTACAGTCAATTTATACATGCTTCTGCATGGAAGGGGAAGCATTACAGTTTCTAAGCAACTGAATCATTCAGCAGTGGAAATGGTTATGAATTACAATTGTGTCCTATTTGTCTTGCAAATAAAGACATGCACATGTGTGCATGTGTGTTTTCCTTGTGAATGCCTTTACCTGTTACCTTGTACCCATCAGCATCATCTACCGTGATGATACTCGCTGCAGTGGACACTATGACACTCTTTCATTTACTCCGGTCTCAGCATCTGTGCGCTACATCGTTGACCCTAGACCACTGATATTGGTGGTGGTGTTGATTTAGGAGGTGGGTGATCTGCCCAGATTTCTGCCTTTACATTACAATTATTTCACATGGATTTCAAAATTGTTAATTTAGAAATAATCATAACCATAAGCACCTACTCTTTGTACTTTTTGCATCCAGCTTGAACTCTTACAACGATAAGGCAAAAAATAATTAAACATGAAACAAGCGATGATGTTGATCACCGGTGCCTAAAAATACAGTTGTCAACAATGCATAAGATAAACATATGAACATACATGGATTTATTTCATAAATGAACAAGGAGTTTTTCTCTAAAAGTGTGCACCTTGCAGGTTTCCAGTGTGTGCCATGGGGGTGTTGTGCTGGGTGGACTACACTGTGTCTGAACCCAGCTACTTCAAGCTGAATACAGACCATACCCCCCTGCATCTGGTGCTGGTGGATGAGGTAGGTAATCATGTTACTTTGTGGCCTAGAATGAATGGTGATTTTTCAGCCTCTGTTTTATGGGAGAACGGCTGGACGTAATCAGTATGAGGCTGAATCATCATTGAGTGAGTGTGTGTGTGTGTGTGTGTGTGTGTGGCTAATGGTGATTTTTTCAATCTCAAATTTTGTTGGATCGGGGCAGGGAAGATATACTATCATGTAATCAGAATAAAGTTGTGTGTGTGTGCTTAGAAAAACTGCTAATTTTGTTGTTGTAGGAATCCATGCTATGAAAGCCTTAACTCTTTCAGCCCTGTCTGTTTTACAAGAGAAATGCATTCCCAGCCTGGGGATATTTGGGGGGGGGGAAACTGCACAATCAACGGGTACCCCAATAAAAGAGCTATATCTCAGAAACTACTCAATAAAATTCATTGAAATTTTGTGTGCTTGCTAATATATAAATGTTCTGTCTCATATATAATTTTCAGATCATTTGATTTTTTAGTCTTTGTTAAAATTTTATGAAAATTTACAAAAACTACAAAAATCTGATTTTTATCATTTATTCATATTCACAATTAAAGAGGCACACCAAAATCACAATGCACACAAGTGAACACAAAAGGAGATAACTACAAAATAGGTATTATTACTTTGAAGTTGTGTTAAATCCCATAATACCCACAATGTCGAAAAATAAATCGAGGAAAAAGAAACACTTTTTCTGCAAATGTGCTATACACTCGATTCAGAGGCCCTGTCATGAGTTGAGGATGGTGGTGGTGGTGGTAGTGGGGCCAGAGATCGCTCCAACATACTGTACAGCAAGAAAGTGACGAAAGGAGCCTTCATTCTCATTATCACTGTCGCAGTCACTTTCTTGCCGTACAGTATGTCGGTGAATTCTAGAAGTATCAACATGAACACGCCCACTCGATGTTGATGGTTAATTTTCCACCTCCATTTCATCAATTTCATCAATTTTCGGTCTTTGCAAGGGCACTTTGTCAAGTGAAGTGCCGATCAATGAAGATACACTCGATTTAGAGGCCGTTTCTTCTGTTTTGGGCTCAAAATTACTGCCTTTATTGAGGAGGATTTCATCCAAAACTTGTTGCACTGTGTAGCAAGCTTGTTTAATCATCCTGACGTCAAAAAACAACAAAACACTGCGTAAAATCACTTCGAAATGACTTGGCGGAACCTGCGACGTTATCAGAAGGGAACAGTGACGGAGTAACATCCCTTCTGTAATGAATATTCATACAAATGAAACCGAAAGTGAGTGGGTGTGTGCGCCTGACAATTTGTTGGGCGCAGGAGCTAACAGGCAATCAGTTGCGCCCGACAATTTGCCGGGCGCAGGGCTGAAAGAGTTAATGGATCGTCCCATTTAGTTCACATTGACTTGAGATGTGAAAAATGTGTCAGGATTTTTTTAACTGTTTGTTTATTAGTTTGAACAAAGTTTAGATACACTATTTGGTTGACCTTTTTGAAAACTATGAATGCAAGTTGGACCAAACTTTGGTTAATTTCAGAGAATGAGAAGCTTACTTCATAATTTGTTTTGTTGAAATGATGTTCAAATCTCATTTTGCCTAATAACTTTGACTATTTACTTATAAAAGGAGAGTGATGTGAATGTACCTTCCTGTTGATGTTTGACCTGTTCAGATCGGGACCAACCACCCACTGCTGCATGCCAAAGCTTTGGATCTGTTGGTGCGCTTGTTTGAGTCATCCTATGAAGAACTGGATGTCTTGGTGCGGGTGAGTGTAACTTTTTTTTCACTCATTCATGTGATGCAGTGTAAAATGTTTCTTTATGACTTGGATATATACATAATAAATGAATGTTTGTGTTCATTGGCATTGGCTGCTTGTGTTTGGTAATCTGTTTAATATTCTTATGGCAATCTGTTTGATATTCTTATCTGATTAGTCATGTCTGGTTTGCAGCTGAAGCAAATTATTTTTATCAGTGTGAAAGTTTTGGAAATTGTGTTGCATCTTTTAATTTAGTAGTTTGTGAAGTTGCGTCAGCTGATTCTGTTCAGTGTAACCAGTGATGAATAAAGTGTAAAAGAAGAAGGGATTCTCTTTGCTAAATGTTATATATAAGTAAAAGAAAAAAGGATTCTCTTTTCTAAATGTTATCAATAGATAAAAGAAAAAGGGAGTCTCTTTTCTAAATGTTCTCTATTAATTCTGTGTACTTTACTGTACAAGTGCAAATAGTGTGTGTCAATTTGCTGGTCCTGTCTCAGATAAATGGTGGTATGCTTTGTTCTCTTCTATTGCTGTACAAATTCTGACTTTTCCGATATAGATATAGTTGAAAATTTTTTATTCTCCTGAAGATATTGTCAGAAGGAGACTGAAAGTTTGTGATGTTTGCCTATTAGTGGATTCTGCAAATAAAAGTTTTAATGAATTGTTTTTTTTTATATAAAGGCCAATATTAAGAAATGCTTAAGTGCTGAGGAATCCGTTTTGGTATTATCATTACCTTTTGTTTTAATTAATGAATGGTTCTTCTCTGAATCCTTTTGAGTGCAGAAGAGGGTCTTATTATTTTATACATCATTATTCTTTAAACATTATAGTTTTTTCTTTAAACAGTTTTTGCAAACTTTTGCCCTTTTTATATGAGAATAGCTTCATAACTGTCCAGTAATGTGTAAAAATGGAGTTTAGATCCTTCCAGACAAATAACCTAAAAATGTTTATCTGTGAACTAGTTGGAGCTGAAGAAGATGTTGTTGGATCGGATGGTTCATCTGCTGAGTCGTGGGTCAGCCATTCCTGTCGTTGCCTATGTGCGTAAACGTTACGAACAACAGGACACTGACATGTCTCTCATCAGACATTTTGTTTCAGAGGTACGTTTTCTGATTAGTTCCCTTCGCTTTTGTCTGTTCTTTTTTTTTCCTTTTTTTTCTGTTTTTTCGTTGTTGTGAGATCATAAGTTGTTCTTTTGTCAGGTCACAGTGTGACTGTGATGAACCAGAAGTCACTCGTCTTTCTTCGTTTCCTATTTAAATGAAGAGGAGATGATTCGGATTGACTGGCAATGGTTGCAGTAGTCAAGTGGATAAGACATCAGACTTCCAGTTGAGAAACCTCGGGTTCGATGCTGCCTGGGCATCTTCTGCCTGATGGATAAAAGATTTTTCCTTCTGCCGGATGGATAAAAGATTTTCCCTTCTGCCTGATGGATAAAAGATTTTTCCAATTTCCCAGGTCAACATATGTGCAGACCTGTTAGATCATAACCCCCCTTTGTGTGTATATGCACACAGAACATCAAGTACATGTGTTAAAAACACTGTAAGTCTGTGTTGGGTGATTTAGAGAAACATGAAAACACCAAGCATGCAGGCCTACTGAACACAGCACAGTGTGGGCACAACGCATACACACATCCAAGAGAAATTGGAATGCATAAAGTAAAACAAAAAAATAAAGCATCTAGTGTCTTGGCTGAAGTCATGAGTGTTTTGCCAAGTAATCAAAACTTTGACTATGTCAGATGATTCTTAATGTATATAGAATTAAATAGGACCTGCTTTGTTTATGTGTTTTGTGTTGACAAAATACAGGAATTGTCAGCACAGTTTCTTCCATTTGTTCGTGGAGGTAGGTACAGCAGATTTGAGTAAGTCGCCTTAGCACCATTTTGGTGTTATTGCCCTGGCTGACACTCATCCACATTGTGGGAAGTGGTAAACTATCAGCACTCCTCCTGAAACTCCCAAGCATACCTATGGAAACCAAAGCCAGACTGATCAGACCTGGATTCTAAACAAAGCCCGGAATAAAGGCTCACAACTTGTGAAATGAGATGTCTTACCTTTTGATCAGCTGGTAAAACCAGAAGGGACTGGGTCAGAAATGATGACATCAAACAGATGGTTGGTGCTAACGCCTATCAACCAGTATATAGGACAGCAATGCTTAATGCAGCTTGAGCAGTTTGATCATCTGACAAGAATTCCAGTCAGCCAGCCAGCGCTGCAAGCCTACAACTAAAAATACTTGGGTTCATTACTTGTTATGACATAGTTTTGAATGAACTGAAAGAAATATACAGCATTATCCTTTCCAGTTAAAATGTATGAAGACATGTCCCACACAGTCTTGTGATTGGTGTTATCACAGAAATCTCTTACCTGCAAAGTCTAGTGATAGCTGTCACTACAGAAATGTCTTACCTACAGAGTCTGGTTATTGATGTCACCACTGAAATATGTTACCTGCAAGATCTGATGATGGGTGTTACCATAGAAATCTCTGACATGCAAGATCTGATGATTGGCGTTAACACAGAAATTTGTTACCTGCAGTGTTTAGCAATTGGTATTGCATGTGGTGCCAACCTGTGGAGCACAGAAATTTGTTACCTGCAGTGTTTAGCAATTGGTATGTGGTGCCAACCTGTGGACCTTACAGGTAAAAGATTTCTTTGTCGTAATATACAGCAATTTTGTTGTTTTTTGTTCTTAATGGACATTACCATTGTTGCAGGTGCTAGATGTGATCACGGCTCCCTACAGCGCGGAGTTTGTTCAGCTGTTTCTGCCACTGATAGAGAACAAAGACATTACAGGCTATCGAAGAACAGATGCTGGTAGATCTGGTCACGGTGCACCAGACCCAGTTTCAGAATTTATCAAAGCTATTTCTTGATTGTTTGTTTTTTGGATGTGTGGAAACAGTTGATGGTGTGTGTGTGTGTGGAGGAGCAGGGACATTAAAAGGGGTGTATGTGAGTATGCATGGGAATAGTTTGAATGGCTAGACTTCTGTTTGGAATGTGCTGGCCTCTATGCAGTGTTGAAATAAAATTTTGAAGACTGCATTGGACACTAAACAAAGGTAGTGTGTGTATTATTTTGGGCCATGGAAAACATTGAAATGGGCATGGAGAATGGCAGAATAACTTCATAAATACAAAAAAGGGAAAAAAATATGAAATTTTTATCTTTAGCATTTGTTGATGTGTTAAGAGTGTGGTATAGCGTAAATGAAATCTGCAAAAATGAACTACAAATATTTGTCAATGTTCAGACATTCCCCCTGTTTGCCTAAACAGGTTAAATTGCAGTCATGGATTGATTTACACACTGATCATTGAAGAGTACGTTCAGGTTTTTGCTTGTTTGGTCCAAACCTATAGAACTTTAGTCCTTTAACATTTGCAGTGCTGCACATTGCCTGACAGTATAGTGGAAACAAAGTGTTCACAACACTCTCACTGCCCCTGCTCAACCGATAATTTCCATTACACACTGACCTTTTCTTTCGTACCAAATAGGGTCAGAATATCGGCCAGCTAATTCAAGAAGGGATTTTAAAGTAGTTGAAATAGTATGGGATGCAAAAAACTCCTGTGCCATGCACTGCATAGAAAATGCCAAGTGACCTATGCTGTGTGTGAAGAGCTGCCTTGTGTTCTTCATGTGACCTGTGAGTGAAACATTGTGAACTTTTACCAGCGACTGTAGTGGTGAAATTATGGATAAGTAAACATCAGTATGTTTGTCAGCTGTGTGACTGCGGAAATGTTGAAAAAAAAAAGTGAAGACTAGGGGTATTTGTATGATTGATAGTGCAATGCAAAAGAGTTAAAGACCATGCTTAAAACCTTTTTATTCATTGTTGACATGATTATTGAACTGTGCAAGCTGCAAGCATTTTATCTGACTTAAATCATAGTTTGTACTGGTGCTGTTAGTTTTCTGATCACCCAGAAAGGAATGCATAGAGGTGCTCAATTTGCTGAGAATGTGACTTGTTAAACATGTGAAGTTAGTTTCTCTTTTTAGTATGGAACAAAGACCCATATGAGTTATTCATATGTGCTAAGACAAGTTTGTATTTAAGCAAAACACTGGGCAGCATGTGAACTGATTCAAAGCTCGACTAAACAGTCAGCGGGAAGATCATCACATTGTGTGGATGTACTTTTCTCATCCAGTCTTTCAAACCATAGTCAAGACCATACTGAAATTGTATTGAGGGTGTCCAGTGTCCCAGTCTTGATGCAAAGGAAAGATGCTGAGATTCAACTGTCAGCATTTATTCTCAGTATATGAACTAGTCCATTTTGGGGGGTGATATAAGCGGTAAGTCAGTCATTAACAGAACGGTAATGTGTAGAGCCACAATGAAAACAGGTAGTCTCTTGAGCAAACCTGACATGTTCATTTTGATCAGATACATTTATATTGTTGGTAGTGTCTTTCATCTTTCCAGTTAATGCATTGATTTTGGGTCAATATCTACACCTCTCACATGCACGCACACGCACACGCACACGTGCACGCAACATACATACACATGCATAAAGACGCACATACACACACACATGCGTGCACACACACAGTGTACATGCGCGCACATGCATGCACACACACACACGCACGCACATTCTCTCTCTCTCTTTCTCTCTCTCTCTGTCTAGCTGTCTGTGAATTTTACTATTTTTAGAGGAGAATTGCAGGCTGGCTGTTAGAAAATGTTTGTCTCACTAAGGCTTGATTCTTATCCTTGGGGGTTCAGAAATATGATGTTGGTTCCTCTTTTTTCTAACTAATCTCTATTTTTCTGTCTTTGTGTAAATTTTCTGTACGTTTCTTTTCTGTGTGATGGCCCACTACCCTCTCTTTGTCTAGAATTTCTTTCTGTGTGTTTGATATCACCTTTGTTGTGTCCAGTGGGTTATTATTAACCTTTTGACCCCTGCACCCTGTCCACCAGCATCCTGCACTGTCAACCATGCTAGCAGAGCAAACGCATAACCCCTCGATTCCCTCACCCTATCCACCAGCTTCCTGCAGGTGAGGGAAAGGGTGAGGGAGTCAAAGAATTAAGTTTTTGCAGTGGTGGATAGGGTGAGGGAGTCAAAGGGTTAATTAAACCTTGATGAATTAAGTGAGTAATCAGGCAATCCATTCAAGCAACAATGTGTTTCAAGGAAAAAAAAATGCCGGGGTTCTAGGGGGCCGCATAGGCCTCCTGGATGGGTCCAGGGGCAGAGCCCCAGAAGCTGAAGCATTTTAGTCTAGTAAGGGGTGTACAATGCCCACCGGAATGGCTGGGTCTCTTGGTGCACCTCAAATGAGGTGTCACCCCATTCACCCTCTCGCTTGCAGTTGGCCAACTACCTCGGCTTTCTGTCCACAGAGAAAAGCTTTCCGCATCCTCAGTGAAGGTCCACAGGGCGGCCATCTGCACCACCATCCGTCAGTTGGGTGGTCCGTCCTTTGAGCACGATCCTCTATTGCGGAATCTCGTCAGAGGGGCTTCTCTCCAGGAAGCCAGGAACCCCCGCCGAACCCCGGCGTGGGATCTCTTTCTCGTCCTCTCATCTCTTAGACTCCCCCCTTACGAACCCATCAGGGAGTGTTCCCTGAAGTTCCTCTCTTTCAAGACGGCCTTTCTCGTCTCTCTCGCATCGGGGAGGCGCTGCAGCGAAGTGCACGCCCTTAGTGGTCTCCCCGGAGATGTTGCTCTCGAACCTGATGGCTCGATGTCTCTCCGCCTACTCCCGGAATTCTTGGCCAAGAACCAGTCTCCAGGTTCTCCTTCGCCGGCCATCCACATCCATCCCCTCACGTCTATCCTCGCTCCGGACGACGAGGATCGCACTCTCTGCCCGGTTCGCGCACTGCGAGCGTACAGAAAGCGGACGAAATCTTCTCGCCAGCAGCGGCGCCACCTTTTTCTCTCTTACAACGAAAACTATAGAAAGGACATTAGACGCACGTCCATCTCTCGATGGCTGAGGGAAGTCATCAAGGCTGCGTATGCCAGGTCGAGCGCCGAGCTAGCTGTCTTCTCCCCAAGGCCCCATGAGATCAGAGCATGGGCTTCTTCGCTGGCAGTCATCCACAATGCCAGCATCCAAAACGTCCTAGACGCCGCGTACTGGCGTTCCCCGGGCACTTTCATCCAGTTCTACCTGCGCGACGTCTCCCGTCTGCGCGAAGATGGGTCCAGGGGTATCGCTTCCGCTGTGGTGGCCCAACACCCCATCTCAGCCACACGCCCTGACTCCTGCCATTCCTCCAGGCGTTAACCAGGTAAGCCCTCCATCCGGGTAGTGCTATTCTGCATTTGTGAGCCACGGTATAGTATGTGTAATTAAAAGGAAATTTTCCTTCTAAAATTACGTTTAATCTAACATACTTACCGTGGCTCACGCAGAGTCCCTCCCGACCTCCCCGCCTTCCTGGTTCCTTCTAGCCACAGTCAGGGTCAAGGTCAAGGTCTCCTCGAAAAGAGGAAGAGCACCTGCGCATGCGCAAGACGTAGACACTCTCAGAGTTACTGTCCCTTCGGACTTTATTGTTACGAGGCAGAATTGGCAAACCGCTGCCGCTTATTGCATTTGTGAGCCACGGTAAGTATGTTAGATTAAACGTAATTTTAGAAGGAAAATTTCCTTTTAACCCCGTCTGGTGAAAGATAACAAGTATTTTCATAAAAGAAAAAAAGGACACAAGCATTGTTAACAATGAACAAAACATGCAACTTTTCCTCACTCTCTTTTGCCTCACCTGACAAACGAAAATTTTCGTTTGATGTCCTGAGCCTGTCGTTGTGCTGCTTTCCTTTCAGGTGATCAGCCAGTGCTCGTTTACCGCCGGACTTGCAACTGATTTCCGAGCGGCAAAGTTTACAGTATGCTTTATCGGCGATCTTCAGTTTCTTGAAGAAACGAGCAAACTTACTGTCATCATACACTTCCTGCAGCCAGTCCTATTTCCAGCGATTTTTGAGGCCTTCATTGATGTCAGCGATGGAAGCATTTTGTGGAACAAAGTCCCTGCATATACTCATACTTCAATGTGTTGATGGAATACAGAGAGTGACACTTGCAGGATGCGCAAATCTCGCGGTCAGTTGCAAAAGTAAAACCGCGCATGTGCTTGTAGCTTGTTTCGAATAGTTTCGGTGATCCCAGTCTCGGTTCTCCATACTTTCAAGGAGGTTTCCCCCTTCGCGGATATTTGCGAATTTGCGGACATTTGGATTGCCTGGTAATATACTTTGCAGATTTCTTCATTTTGCCCTTGCAATTAATGTGTGGAAGTTTTGTGTTGTATCCCGTTTAATTCTGCCTCCGGGGTTGATGTATGAAAGTGCTTGTATTATTTCCTGGATAATTTTGCCCCTAGAGTTGATATGTGAAAGGCCTGACATTGTATTAGTTGTAGTTGATATGTGAAAGGCCTGACATTGTATTAGTTGTTGCCTACTGTATGAGCTGTGTTCAGAAAATAGTGAAGTAGATTTTTTTTAAAGGATCATCATTATGTCTCTTGTTGAAGTTTTATGCAGATATGCGTGTCAGATATGGTTCAAGTGACAAACAATTAACCTGTTGTGTGAAACAGAATAGCCCAACATCATCTCCAACCAACAACTCCTACTTGCTCAATGCAAGTAACAGAGTATAGGCACTGTTATCGTGAAAATGGAGATGGATATATTGAAGATACTGGTGGTCCATAAAAACATGCAAGCACCCAGCATGCACACCCACCAAAGACAAGAGCATGCAGACTGTGCAGCAACATATTGCCTGTGCAGTTGGACAAAACATGCACACACACATTCTGGAAAACCAGAACACTTGAAAAAAATACTCCTGCATGTAACATGCAATCATACAAGCATGCTTCCACACTAGAGCACATATGAACGCCCATGAAAAGTTGACATGCATCACAAAAGACAGGTATGCAATTATGTATTGTAAGTTCAAAACAAATATTACATACCCTGCGCAGGATATATAAATGTGTACAGGATACAGCATTGTCATTTCCACACTTCTCTGCCCAATTAGTCTATTAGTAATGGTTTGGAAGTTGCCGATTCATTGATCATTTGACACTAGATCTACATATTCAATGTCGGACTATACATGGCTGCTTATGTAAAGCTTTACTTAAACTCGGTTACATCACACACACACACACACACACACACACACACACACACATATGCACATGTTGGCGTGTGCAAGTGTGCGTTTGCACCTGAAACAAGGGGACTAATCTACGTCACAATTATGATTCATGTTGCATTAGTTGTGATAATTTCCCCTGGATTGTTCAGTGCTTGTGTTGCACGAGAACACAGGTTGTGCCCAAACGACCCCTTTTTCTTAACACTTTCACTACCACCCAGCACAAAATGAAAAGTCATACCTACCTCTTTCTTTCACGTACCAACTGCAAAAGCTGGTACTTAGTACTGTTATTTGTTACCCTCGAAAAGATTTATCAGTGTCTGTCTCTTCACCCTGCCCTGTCTTGTGCTGTCCCGTCATTCACACAACAGGTATTCATGTATGCACCAAGAACTACACAAAAGTTTTTTTTCATGAGCCAAGTACAGGATTAAGAGATTACAAAATATGTATTTTACTTGTGAGATCATAGTGTCACAAAAGCAACCCTTTGAAAAGAGTAATTGTAGATAATTATCAGGCATTTAAATTTTTCACAGTAGTTTAGGGTATATACAGTAATTTTCCCACTTTAATAATGAATATTTCAATTGTGAAAGAGAACATTTTAAAACTCAGAACGAACCTGAACAGGACACCAAACCACGCACACATGCAGAAGAGAGAGAGAGAGAGAGAGAGAGTAAACAAATAAAAACATGAAAACTTGCATCACGCTAGGCCATCTGTTACCCTCAAACTCAAAGTCAGATAAATGACACAGAATAAGCAAGAATGAAGACTATTCCATAAAAAAGATTCCATCAATGTTTAAACAAAGGTCTCAGTTTATGGATGACCTTTACTTTTGATCCTGTCTGCTACAAAGTCACGTTCTTAATAGGTAAAATAATTTTTCAAGTACCTTGTTCACATTTTTACCCCCATTGCTCCCTGTCCCCTTCCTGCATCACTCATACCATTCTTCCACATGTCTTTGGGCAGGCTGGCTTTGTTGATAGAGCCGTGAACTCAAGATCTTATGTCCCGTGCTCAAGCATAGCATGCAACATAAAAACTGGCCTGTTTGTTACCCATTTTAATGCTCCAGTCATTCTGGTGGTGTCAGCTTAGTGTTTTCTTTGGTTCTGCTCTCTCTCCACCCCCTCCTCTGTCCCTCTCCATTTCAAGATTTCAAGAAGCATTGTAGGGTTTTGCGCAGACCTGGGGAATCTGCCAGATCATCATAGGTATTGGTACATTAGCGCATATGGAATTATGCGTGCATGATGAATCCTCCTTGAAAAACACTCTCCCGCCTCTCCACTCTTCAATGTGATTGGTTTGATCAAGAGTGCTTGGTTAATAAACGAAATGACAGAAGATTCTTAAAATGAGCCGTTGATCATTAAATCAAAAGATCAGCACAAATATTTAATTGCCAGACGTGGATATAAATGCTTACTAAAGAGGAAGAAGAAACGGTTATTATTAATGTCTTACTTGCTACATTTATAACCTCTATAGAAACTCGAAAGGAGTCTTGGGATATTGTGCACAATATCTCAATTAAAAGAAAACAGCCTAGAAGCGATATTTCACTTCCAACACTTTAAAACTTAACTAGATGTTACTGATACTGATCTTGAAGAATTACTAGATGATGAGTGATGGATATATGATTCAGGCCTTTGCAAAAGCAGAAATGTTACATGCCTTTGACAAACTCAAAAAACAGAAAGGCGCCTGGTCCTGACAGAACTGTTAGTGAAAATTTTAAACAATCAAGTGATCAGGTTGTATAGTTTTTCTTGGAAGTTTTTAATGCAGATTTTGATAGACTGATCTGAGTCAATCATTTTACCACTTTTCAAATAAAAAACAAAATGTCAACAATCTGAGTCGATCGTTTTACCACTCTTTAAATAAAAAAGGAAATATGAACGATCCAAATATATTTATATGGGCATTTGGCGTTGTGATGTAAGTAGTAAACTTTCAGCACAATAATCAACAACAGATTACAAGAATGGACAGAAGAAAATAATATCACCGGTGATCATCAAACAAGATTTAAAAAGGGATATTCTGCTGTGGTTCATATGTTTACTTTACTCGTTCTAGTAAAGAAACGATGCTCATATAATTGCAAAAAAAATTATGTAGCTTTTATAGATTTCCAGGTATTCGATTCCATCTTTGGTCTATATTACTTTAAAAAGTGGCATAAACGGTAAACTGTACAAATGTGTTAAAAGCAAGTATAATATTGCCTGTTGTGTGTCTAAATGGCTGATGTGACGGTTCTCATATGTTGGCTAATGACATCAGAGGTCAGAGCCCAGACACTAAGAAGAGGGGGGGAGAGAGAGAGACAGACAGACAGACAGACAAGACAGACAGACAGAAACAGAGAGAGAGAGAGAGAGAAGCCGTAGGTTCAGAAAATGTCTCTGGCGTGGGCCCGCATGACCTTATTTCTCACCAGGCCATTACAGAACATCTGAATGTGGTAACACAAACATAACTAGGTCGACAAAGTTAGATGAAAATAGGCGTGCACAGCATCTCTCCCTCCTCTCCTCCCCCCTTAGATGAAAATAGGCCTGCACAGCGTCTCCCCCTCCTCTCCTCCCCCCTACACACACACACACACACACACACATACACACACACACACACACAAGGCAACTCAAATTTTATGTGCACGGGGGAAAAAATCGACAACTCCTAATACTCAAATCCAAAGAAAGAGAGAGAGAGATGGTGGGTGTGGGTGGAGAAGAGACGAAATGTGTGCATTTGCAGAAAACGTGAAGATGAATAACCTTGTGATGCAGGGAGGAACAAAACTAAACAAATCAAAACGAAGCAAGACTGCTGGCCAAACTGTTCTGGAATCTCCCTTTATACACAACATTTAATGAAAACAAAGGAACTATTTGTTTTTAGCACAAGCATACAGATGAGAAACTAAAACAGATCTAGAACTGCTGAATTTAATTGTTAGTGCGTTAGACAGGGGCACACAAAGCTTTGGATGGCGTACCGGTATATGCATACATTACATACATACATACATACATACACACACACACACACATATATATATACATATATATATATATATATGTGTGTGTGTGTGTGTCCCACCAGCTGTAAACAAATCTTAAATCAAGTTTAAAAAAGAAGTACACCCACGCTTACATAAACTCAAGAAATATGCGTATGTCTATCCGTTTCGAGAAAGAATCAAATAGCCTCTATTTGTCGAAGTAAGATCATTTTCCATCTCATCAGGAGAAAAACAAATAAAGAAAGAAAGAAACTAACAAACAAACAAAAATAATGTTGCTTAAATGTAAACTTTTCACGTAAGGTTCGAGATCTTACACCACCTCAAACAATGCAATTGGTCTTCAAAACAACATCACTTTGTAATTCGTCATGTGGCTTCAAAATGAAGACCCAAGACAGCCGTCATGGTGTCATACAGGGAATAATCATTCTTTACGTTAGATACGTTTTGGCTTCGTCTTCTGGAACTGAGATCCAGAGCGAAGAGAATGATTTTTTTTTCTGAGCACGACAAGGGAGATCCAGAGTGATTGATCCGAACATAATTTGAAGAAGCGTTTTTCGTTAAATACGATCATGGCCTTCCATTTGTTTCTATCCCTTGTTGCCTCGAGCGCCTCTTCCACTCTTTGTTTTTAGCCACTCTGCAAGTCCGTCCAATAATTTCCCTGGGTCAACCTAGTGCTCTCTTTCCCTCCAGCTTTCCTGTTGTGACCAGGTGCTCCAATTCCCCTTTCCTCATAAAATGGCCTACAAATGTTGCCTGTCTTTTCCTAATCTTCCTTATGAATGATCTTCTTGTGTCTGCCTCCATCAAGACTGTCTCGTTTGTTTTCTTTGCTGTCCATGGAACTCTCAACATTCTTCTTAGAAACCACATCTCGGCTGCCTCAATCTTGTTCTGGCTTTGCTTGTTGACTATCCACGCCTCACAACAGTATAACATTATCGGTTCTATATAACATTCAAAAACTCTCTTCCTGATGTTAATTGATAGGCATTTGTTGGTAAGAATACTTTTCATCTTCTTGAATGCTGTTTTGGCTTGGCTGATTCTGCTGGCTATTTCCGATGTGCATCTGCCATCTGGTGAAATGATCATTCCCAGGTATATAAACTTATCAACCTGTCTCAAGGTTGTGCCGTTTGCAGTTATTTTGCATGATGGGATTTCATGTTTTTAACTGGTCACCATGACTTCAGTCTTCTTGTTGTTTAGTTCCAACCCCTACCTTTGCTTTCTATTTCTAGTATGTTCACAAGGTTTTGTAGGTCCCTATCATTTTCTGCAATTAGCACGGTGTCATCTGCGTGTGGAATATTCTTTATCATTTTCCCTCCAACCTTTAATCCAGGGTCTCCCTGTAGGTTTCTCATAATGTTTTCACTGTAAAGTGAAAACAGATCTGGTGACAAAACACAACTTTGTCTGACTGTTCTTTTGATATTTTGGAAAGAGCTTATATCGTTTTCTATTCTCATTGCAGCTGTTTGTTCCCAATACATGTTTCTGATTATTCGTAGATCTTTTCCATCAATATTGAGTCTTTCTAATTGGTTGATCAATTCTTCATGTCTTCTTACCCGATCGAAAGCCTTGGTATAATCAACAAAGCATAAATATAAATCCTTATTCATCTCTATTCGTCTCCCTATGATAGTTCTTAGGATGTATATGGCATTAATAGTTCCTTTCCCTTCCACAAATCCACACTGTTCTTCTGCTATTTCTCTTTTGATTCTATTCCTTGTCATCATCATGATTATTCTTAATAGGATTTTTGTTACATGACTCTTCAGGCTGATTGTCTGATGGAGTTCGCATTCTATAACCCCTGTCTTCATTGGAAGTGCAATGAAAATTGAATTTGACATATCTTTGGGGATTTTTCCAGTGTCATAAATTTCATTTAGGAGGACTGTTACTTTTCAATACCAAATTCCTCCAGGGCTTCAATCGTCACTGTAGTAAATTTGTCTGGTCCTGGGGCTTTTCCAGGTTTCATCTTTTTCAGTGCTGCTCTAACTTCATCTTTTATTATGGGTGGTCCTTCAAAGTTCTTTCTTATAATGTGTTCTTCGTTTCTGTCATCTTCAAAAAGGTCTTTAATGTACTCTCCCCAACTGTCTAACATTTCGTCTTTTTCCATGATAAGCGTACCATCTTTCGATTTTAAGCAACCAGTTGATGTGCATGTATTTTTCCTGTGGACAATTTCTTCAATTCGTCTGTACATACCCTGAGGATCCGTTTTGTGTCGATCTTCTATTTCTTTGCATTTTGTTTTCAGCCAAGCTTCCTTAGTTTCATTGCACCTTTTCCTGATTTCTTTGTTTATCTTCCTGTATGTCTCCTCGTTTCTCTTTGCCTTCCTCCGTTCCTCCATCAAGCCTAAAATTTGTTTTGTCATCCAGTTCTCGTTTGCTTTTCTATCTATTTTAGCTTCATCGAATTTATCAACTTTGTCCACTGTTCCTCACTGTCCCCAATGTCTTCCAGAGCACTGAATTTGTTTTGAACATGTACGTTAAATTTTTACGTATCATTTCATCTGTCTTTAAGAGTCCAAGATTTCATTTGATGTTGCTTTTGGTCGGTTTCCTTTTCCTTAATTTCGGCCTAAATCTTCCCACAACAGGATTGTGGTCACTGTTGTAGTCTGCGCCTGGTAATGTTTTTGCTGACAGTAAAGAATTTCTAAATCTTTTATTAATCAGGATGTATTCAATCTGATTTTTGGTATTATCTCCTGGACTCATCCAAGTCCATTTTCTTCTTTTAGGCTGTTCAAACCAGGTGTTTCCTGCTATGAACTCATTCATCTGTGCCCATTCTACAAGTTTCCCTCCTCTTTCATTTTGTGTACCAAGGCCATGAGGTCCAACTATATCCTCCACCCTATCTTGTCCCACTTCAGCATTAAAATCTCATTATTATTGTAGCTTCTTATGATTTACATTGGGCCTTGGCCATCTGTAATACCTCGTAGAAGTTGTTAATGTCTTCCTGAGTACTTGTGATGTTGGCGCATATACCCGAATGATGTCGATATCAAATGTCCTGCCACCCAATTTAACCAGCAAAACTCTGTTGGACACAGCTCAGTACCCCCTAACTGCTTTTGATTTGTCCCTGTCCATTACGATGCCTACTCCTCTTTTATGTGAGTTTCCACCAGAACATATTACTGTATGCTCTCCTGACGGAATCATGCCTGCCCCCTTCCATCTCACTTCCCCTAGTCCTAAAATACTAATGTTAAGCCTTTACATTTCCATTTTGATATTGTCTAATTTACCTTTTTGCAACAATGTTCTTATGTTCCATGTTGCGATTTTGGTATTCTGCCTCAGGTTGAGGTTGGACGCAGTAGCTTGCCGACGGTCTGGCGTCATCTGCACAGCATGACGGTCCCTACCAGACGAAGGTGCTCCATAGGAGCCCCTATTTACGTCGTTACACTTACTTTCAGTGGATTGTCTGGCCATGAAGTCTTGGGAACGTACGATGGTGGTTTCCCTTTGCCTGCCATCGGTTTGTTTACAGTCTCTCCGCTAGCCTTTGTCGTTCCCACGACAACCTACAAAGCAGTACGTTGATTTTTTTCAGGGTTTAGTCCCTTAGCCGTATTCTCTCCCGAGATGTCCACAAGGCAGTGGAGCTATTTACCCATAGCTGGGGGTCTGGTTCGTGGGCACCAGTGCTTATCCACACCGTGACACGCCAGTGGGCCTGCGTGCCGCATGTCTGGGGGCCAGACCTCCTCCGAGTTCCTCGAGATTTAGCCTGAGTGCGTGAGGTGCTCAGTTACCACATGTCGCCACGAGGAGGCATAACGTAGGGCTTGTTGATGGAGAGGCTATGTACTGACAGAGAGAGACTTACGCATTCTGCTCTCCTTTTCGCATTGCTGCAAGCAGCAGTGCTAGCCAGCGGTGCAGGCTGAAAGTGAGAGGTGACAAGCGCGCAGTCACTAGCCAACACACTAGACGCATCACATCTACCATTTGACAAAAGATGTTTGGGATCGTAATACCTCACTTTTCCCTTCAATATGTATTATCAATTTTTTAAAAAAGTTTAGCTTCTGTCGGAAATGGAAGATGCACAGAACCAATGACACTTTTATTATACTGTGGTGATATTCTTTTCGCCGCTTAGGTCAGTATTGCACAAATATAAACAAACATTGAAGACGAAAATTAGATATACTATACAAAACAGTTTTGTTCTTAAGCTTATATTGAAAGTTGATACCTTGAATTTTTGACAATTTTTTTTGAGTGTTTCAGACAGTGTAGTCACGAATATCGGTAACTGTGACCTCGAATATACTTCATTTGAACTAAATATTGACGTGCTTCGAGACCAATGGCAAATTGTCACAACTGCGAAAACAGATTTCAGATATTGTCAGTAGCTCACGAGAAAGTGCTGTTCACATATGTTCCTTTAAAAGTGCTAATTTTAGGCACATTTTTGGCCCATATGACCTTGACCTTGGTGCCTTACCTTTCTGATTTACTCTTTCGCGATTTCTCAACGGCCCACACCTTTGACCCAAATTTGGTAAAAATCCACTCAAAAGAGCTGAGAAATTGGTGTCCACACACAACACAAACATACACACCCCTTCGATCGATATGAAATAATCTCCCTTTCCCTTTATTTAAATGGAGAATAAGAACTCAAATCAAATCAAAACAAACAAAACAGCAAAAACATGTAACAAGCGCCAGAAAACAGGAGTTTTTGCATAAGAATTCCGGTTAGAGATAATATCTTACGCGTATGAAGCCAGTACCAACCCGGCGGTATCAATTTCTCCTATGCATCATATCATATGCTACAGTTCTTGTGAGGACAGTCAGCCACACGTTTCCATTAATATACAGGCATCTTCATTTTCCTCATTTGAATCTACAGTACGCTCAACTCGTCAGGGCTTTAAAAAATCCCCAAATACTTTTGGACTGAAAAAATAAGAAAAGAATGAATTTCATATACGAGAATGTGAAATAAGCAGTGTAAGTCTATATATATATTTAGTATATCCAGCCCTCGTCAAAACTGGATCGACACTGCACATAAATCGTAAATGAATTAAGATCGAATGATCAATGTTTCGAAAATGGAAACACTGGGCGTCAGTACGCTAGCATAGTAATATTGCAGTTTAGATTTCTCACAGACTTCATGTATACACAGAGACACGATCGTGACGATGCAAACGGCTCTAGTCATAACACTAACCCAGTCTCAAACCTTCACTCTTCGGATCTATTTTCTCCGTGAAAAGAACGCCGACTCAAAGGGTTAAAGTTAGAGATGAGGTTTATTTTGTCAAAAATATTGAAGTCCGGCCGAGGGAAATCATGTGCAGGAGCATGCACGACATTTATTATCACAGTCTGCATTATCATTGATTTTATTTTGGGGGAAAAAAACAGTTGCGTAGCACAGCCTTCACACTTTTCATGACGCAAGGCGACTTGTTGTTAAGCTACAATCAAAGGACAGAAAAAGATTCCCGGATTTCGTAAATGAAATCGCATACGTTGATTGTACCATGATGTTGCCAGCACAAGGAACATATAGGATTTAAGAGTGACGTCCCCTGTCGCCTAAATCTGAGAAAAATAAGCTCTTCATTAATTGTCGTCTGTACAGTGGGGTGGCATGGAAGAAATGTGTAGTAATTACGAAAACATTATTTTTAACTTGTCGTCCAAATATGGGTGAAGTATTATATGACTTGTAAGTTGACTCAAACATCCCTTAGAAAATGGACAAGCTAAAGTTTCGAGAAAATTGTTCTTTTGAAAACTCCAGATCTAGATGATGATAGCTGTAGATCTAAATATTTCTAAGGGGCTGTCGTGATTCAGCGTCTATGGACGTGACTGAAAAGAATTGCGCAGGGGCTTCATAAAATGGGTTAGAAAAGTCTAGCCACTCTGTGGCCTCTGCCATCGCATTGTTTAATTCAAACTGGGTATCAGAAATAAACAGGAAGAAGCGTCTTCAGTAGCATTTCTTGGAATGTCACATTCAACACTAGTTCTAAGCAGAATCCGCTGGTCAAGCCAACGAGTTGATTGTAGACTACAACATACATAATAAGTTCAGTTCAAGCGACATTGCGATCAAACTTAACGCTCGCATAAAAGTACGCAGAAAACTTTCCGAAAAATGTATCTGTTTGATGTTTAGGTACTTTCCGTATTGCCTGTAGGTCCCAGAAATATGCAGAAAATGATACTTTGGGGTGATGGTTATTAGATCTAGATCATCTGATCTGCTTATCATGATGTCGGTCGTTTGGTGTTTGAGGAAGGAACGCGAATGGACAGTACTAATTTACTACAAAATAAATACATAAACATACTGAATTTAAATTTGTGACCTGTTTTCACCAAGTATTTTACCTCAAAACACTGGAACTTTCACGATGACAGTTCGCAGATCTGCTGAAACTGGAAATGGAAGTGAAGAAATGACGTTCCACTTTCCTTTCTAACATCACAATTCACAGCCTCAGATGAAAGAATGACGCTTTACTTTCCTTTAGTTTGTAACATCACAGTTTCAGATCTTCTTGTAAATCAGTCGCAAACGTGTACTGTGTGATGGACTCCGTGTAAAAGAAAACTTGCAACACGGTAGGCCTACAGTTATTTATCTCCTGTGTGCTGTTACCACTTCCTGGAATTCACTGCCAGAAATGATTATCTAGTCACTGGATAAGTCCACACCAAGACGACGATCATGATGTCCACAAGAGACACCGATCAAGTGTTGAAATTACTGCCCGTCCACTCAGGTAAGGAGTCTGATCGGGTATAAATTTCAGTTTTAATTTTGTATTAGCCAGTTTAAGTTTGTATTGATCGGTTTATTCTGTCGAGTAAAGAGTCTACTTTTTCTGTTTGTGCCTATCATTGTAAGGAAGACAAGTCTCCGTCTCTCTTGGGGCTGTTAAAACGCACATATAGCCTATTTACTCTACTTCGTGATGTATTTCAGGCAGTCGTTTTCATTTATATCGGGTGACCTTAGCCATGCTGTGGAAGAAGGAAATTACTTTTGCTCGGCGACTGTAGTTTCATAGCCAGTGTTTACAAAGGAAATGGAATTGGGGCGGGGGAAGCGGTGTGTAGAAGGAGAGGGACTGTTTTTTTATTTCCTTAGGTGTTTTTTTTCTTTTTTCCCCATTCATCCCTTCTCCCCGCCTTTTTTAAAAGGGACATTTACATCGAAGATGTGAGTGTGTGTGTGGTGTGTGTGTGTGTGTGACAAAAATGTTTGGGTGCAGTTTTCTCAGCTGTATACATGATTCGGTGTTTTTACTAAAATTTGATTTAAAACTTGGACCGTTAACGACTCACGAAAGGATAAGTTCAGAAAGGAAAAGATCACAGAGCTTGGCTTGATCATGCAGCCATCTAAAATATACGTGGAATTTCAGGAACTGGAGTTCTTGGGTCATGTAGTCACTCACTGGGAGTCATAACGGGACAAGGTAAAAAAGATTTTGAAAGTGTCCAAGCGGAGTTCCAGAAAATAGATTTGTTCCGTGCTATGTCTGGTAGAATATAACCGCTGCTTTGTTCCCTGTTCTGCTTTGTTGACAGCTCCTCTTTCTGATCTTACACGAGCCTCTGCTTCCAAGCAAACTGTATGAACAAAAGAGTGATGCTAGTGTCAGTTCAGGTCACTGCCATTGTGTCATAGCTGTGAGAAAGGGGAAATTCTCGTTTTACTTTTTCAGGGAATGGTGTTCTAAAGTGTTGCTGGTCAGCTAACACCATCGATACAGTTTTTCCTCTACCACCACCTTTTGGAAACGTGTTTCATGTTAGAAAATCCGTTATGGTTATCAAACGTGTAACTGCGAAGTCTATTAAGGCTGAATTGTCAAGAGACTTGCGCGGAATTCCGATGCCCACATATTATCATGCTGATGGTTTTGATAGTCGTGTTATTTCAGTTCTTCACCTGCGCATAGTATTTACAATTAGAAATGTGTGTTTTAGAAACAAATGTTTGTTTTGGTTGTATTTCTGTTTTTTGTTTTTGTTTTTTGTTTTTTTTGCTTAAAAACGGAGCATCTAGACTAGCTTGGCTATCTCGTTTTTCTTCCATTCTTTTTGTTCTATTTCTGTCTCTTTCTTAGTCTCTGGATCTGTCTCTCCCCTGATTATTGGTTCGTTCTACATCTGCATTCTTACACAGTCTGCATCTTTGTATCAGAGAGTGAGGTTAGGTTTTCACAGTGTGTACGAGCCGTTAAAGCCCTAAGGACGAAGTTCTACATACGTATGTACAGTGAAATAATCATAAAGTCGTTCATTAGACTCTCTCTGTCTCTCTTACCTAACAGCGTAACCCCTGGGTCAGTGGCCTTGACAATAAACCATGTATCATTCTCTCCCTCCCTCCCTCCCCCCCCCTCTCTCAAACACACCGCTCAGTATTAATCTATGTCATACAGCGCGTTCCACTTTTTGACACAGCCAGTGATATTTTCGTTACAGTAATGAGTTGAAATGCAGTATACGTTCGCGTATAGAAGCATAAAAGCAAGACATCTGTTAAAACCAGATCTTATGTTATGTCGCAATATCCTTCGATCCATCACAATAGGCTGCCATATTCTCCCTACTCACCCAGGAATACGATTAATTGAAAACAAAATATTGATGAAGCCGGTATTATAAATTTAATCACACGGACAAACAATATTCTTCTATCCGTCTACTTTATTCTTCACACGTAGTATGTGCGTATGGTCCCGGAACATGTCTCAGAAAATGTGGCATGTTTACAAAATCACGCATGGGATCAACGCAAGTGTGTTTCCTCTTAATTCATTGATTGTATTGATTTTTAAGGCACAGGCACATCCAGGGGCTCTTGCCTAATACATAGATCATTATACTGTTTGCATACTTCTTTATTTTTGTGAGGTTTTATGATTTCTCTGGTTTTCCCCCAATTAAAACGGGAGATTGAATTAGATTGGTTCATGGTATGTGTTTGAGTAAAGTTAATAATTCAATGATAAGAATAATTTTGTTGGCATTGCGCGAATAGTCCACACTGAAAGCGTGTCCTTGCACTGTAAATAGCGACGGATCATTATTAAATTTTCGATGACATTGACAGTAGGCATTTGGTGCCTAATCTATATTTCAAATTAGCCCAATTAGCTTACAATGATACAAAAATCCAAGTAAAAATTTAATCATGAGACGACAAAAACGATTTTGTGCAAATTTTCTATTCATCGACTATACCAGAATCAGGAAAAGTTACCTGTTTCCTTTTTTTTTTTTTTTTTTTTTGTATTTCACAAGAAGTAATCATCATGTACAGGATCCTCTGAAGGATCAGTCCTTATGTACTTGCGTAGTACATTTGTTTTTAGAGGAGAGTGGGAAGGTGGATGTCACGGATATAGGCCTACCTTATCACCCTATTTTTTCTACTGTGCAAACCTTGGACAGGCCCGCTCATGAATACACTTCACCCAAAATCGACGTGCTGGATTTTGTTCAACATTGTGTATATATATGTGTGCTGGTGTGGATTCCTAAACATGTTTGCATGCTTTCAATTATGTGCGTTTGTGCACATCCGTGTGTGTGTGTGAGACATCTTCATACATTTCTTGATAGTTTGCATTAAATTGCAAATTCATGTTTTGTAGGTTCCTTGAGAAGTGTGTTCAGCTCGTGTGTCTGTTTTGAATTTGTTGTGATTTTGATTTCCTATTCAAAACGGGTGGGATGTATCGAGAAGGATATCCCAATACCAGTGAGAGGAGAATTTTGAACCCTTGAGTGTGAACGGCTGCAAATGGTTCGTTGTGTCAGTCTGACAAGAAGACCAGCGTCGTAGTCGGCACCAAGCCCGAGGACATTGAAGAGAAGAAGAAGTCGCCGGTTCGATGTTAACCTTGGGATGTCAGCACCAGACAGGGTGAACTCCCATGTCTTCATGGTTGTCGTCGTCCCTGGCCGTCATCTGGAAGAAGGCATGACCGGTGTGTCAGTCTGTCTGTGGATCTGAAGTTCCAGTCCCATGCCTTCTGCTTTGTTGTCTTTATGAGGTGTTGCAGACATGAGGGATCTGGCCTATGCCAAGCTGTCTTACTTCTGGAAGGGTTGTAGCATCAGTTTCTGCTCACTTGCGTGCGCAAAGAGCAGACATCTGAGTGCATGCTGGTTCAGTGGTTGGTTCATCATTCAGTACATGGAAGTAATCGACAAGGAGGTCATTGAGATGAACTGATTGTTAATCCAGGAGCTCGTGATATTGTAATTGTGATATTCTAGGACCTCTAACTATATAATCACTCAAGGAAGGGGGCACACTAGTGAAATGGTGTACCTTGGGGCTTACCAACAGGTTCATGACACTACCCAGGGAGTAACATAGATAATGCGCTATCTGTTACACTGTTTTTTTGCGCGCGCACACACACTCACACAAACACACACACATACGCACTCATATACACACTTATTTGTATATATGTGTGTATATATGCGTGTCAGTACGTGTGTGTGTTGTGTGTGTTCGTGAACGTGTGTGTGTATTGGTGAATGTGAGTGTGCGTGTATAAAAGTGTATATGTGCCCCAAGTTTCATGATTTGTGCATGACCAATTTTAAGTCACAGGGACTTATTGACTAAAACAGGTCTGCAAAATAAGTCATATATCTCGGCTATTCATAGGTAAATTTGATGCCAGATCCCAAATTTGGATCATATGCTGCATGACTGAACAAAGTGAAATGAATAGACATGCTTTAATGAAGATGGGTCTTTTGTGTAAACGTTTCAGTCCACCTGGCTGAAAACTGGTACTTAACCCTTTCAAAGTTGGTGATGAAGGGCGAAGAATTGACACCGTCGTCTTAAAGCTGAGGGACTTGACTTATTCATGAAGATTTCTTGGACAACATAGCGGTACAACAGTACTCCTGCTGGGACTCGTTTATGGGCTATTTTCATCAACTGGTCCCATGTCCAACCGACTGCCATCTTCGTTTTCTCTGCACTTTCTCAGCGTCTGCTTTGGTCTGCCCACTTTCGTCTTGCCTTGGGAATTCTGCTCTAGTGCCTGACTTGTGATGTTGTTGGGATGTTTGCGCACTGACTGTGTCCTGTCCAGTCCCACATCTGTTTCTTTACATTTTCCTTTATGATGGGAATCTGGCTTACTCTTTCCCACATGTTAGCGTTTCGTATTGTTTTGGGCCGTCATGTACCCGTGATGTATCTCGAACATTTATTGATATTACTCTGGGGTTTGTCGTATTGATGTTGATAACTTTTATCTTGTTGTGGTTGGAGAGGGCTGTGGTGTTGCATATATGCTGTAGAGGTATTGAAATGTCTGCCGTGCCTGTTGATCAGGCTTCTCATGTCTTCATCTGCACCGCCATCTTTGCTGTCTTTGTAGCTCCACCTCTGCTAACTACACTGCTATTTTCATTAACGTGTTCGCCTTGTAGATGGATTGAATCTTAATGTTTATATGGTTGATATGTATAGAATTTATCTACCTGGTGTTCATTTTGAGATCGTTTTTTCCTCTACTTCTGAAAGGCGGTCTAGTTTTTCTTGTGCATCTTGGTCAGTATGGGAGAGGAGACCTGCATCGTCAGCAAAAACCAAATGAGGTGACTATAGATTGTCAGCTCACTCCCCAGCACTTTGTCGTACTTTTAATCAGTTCATTCTTATGCGTTACATGTATAAATATAACAAGATAAACATACATGACAACAACATTTTCATGTCAAAATGTTATGCCTTCATATTGATTACATGTCATACGGCAGAAATATATTGATAATGCTGACAAGACCTAAGCGAAAGGAAAGCTACTGATAATGCTGACAAGACCAGAGGGGAACGAAAATCCAGAATATCATTTTTACAACAATATTTCACATGATAATGTATCTCTTCCTATGACAAGTCAGGCATAACTAGTTTATCAGTTAAACAAATCAGTTTTTCTTTTATTGAAATATTTTAAAATTTATTGCATGTCATATGTTTAATGCCATGTGGTTTTCTCTATCAAATACTGTTTTACAGTACCTTTCGAAGCAATTTAAAGTGATGTGCTTTCTTTATGTTTGCATATGTAATGTAAAACTTTGCGTGGAACTGAATAAAGTCTAAAAATAGTCTGATCTAAAGTTAGTGTCATATCAAAAAAGTACGATCGTTTCAGTAATATTTATAGATGTAACAATGAGGTATACGTTACTTAGAAACTCTGAAGCTATGCGAGACCTTGTGGGCTACTGGGCATCTCCAGGACATCTGTGGCAAGCTGTTTTGTTCATTTCTGCAAAAACAACGTGCATTATCATTTTTCACACCACTATTGTCAAAACATTTGTTGCTAGTCGCCTTGTATTAATCTTATTTGAAACCACTTAATTTTTATTTCCTTTATCTTTTGAATTTTGGTAACAGTTTCACTCATAACTTATTCGGATCTAATCAGCAGATACATTGTTTACAAACTGAATGGCAAGATGGGGAGACAACAAACCCTGGGACATTGCTACACAATGCGCACCAACCAGATCCAGCCCAGCTATCGGACGAACAAAGTATTATTGGCAATGCTGACGGATGAAGAAAAGAAATCACTAAAACTAAGAAATTTTTTCAAGTAATCACTAGAAGAAAATTTTTCTTCCGATGAAGCTGATTATGCTTTGAAAAACATGAAAAAAAAAATAGAAGTCCTGGAACAGATGGCTTTACATCAGAATTCTATAATTCTTTTTGCTGACCTGGTGGTCAGAACATTAAATGACAGTTTTGGAAAAGGTGACCTCTCGTCAACACATAGGGAAGTAACTGTAATTTGCATTCCGAAAGGAGATAAACGAAAAGACCTTATTAAAAAACCTGGAGACTTATGACACGTGTAAAGGTTTGTGTGTAAAATAGGCTCAGGCTGCATTGCAGAGTTATAAAAAAAAACACACAAAAAACTGGAGACTTATACTTCTGAATGTTGTGTACAAAACAGGCTCAGCTTGCATTGCAAACAGACAAAATCAGTTCTAAATTCCTTGATAAATGAAGACCAAACTTGTTCGTTTCAGACAGGTCTACCGGTTACAATATTCATTTAATCAAGACTTATTGGTCTAGATTTTGAACGAAAAAGATTCATTGTAATTTGGGATAAAATTCAAGGTTCACGCTTCTGAATTTGGTCCAGGATCTACCAAGTTTTTTTTAAACAAGAATACGAAGTTAGCAGCTTTGTTAATGATAAGGTGCTGCTGAATGGTTCTCTGTTCAATGAGTTTGCAGACAGGGCGATTTGGTATCACCGTACCTCTTTAACTTATGTGTAGGAATCCTGGCCTTAATGACAAGGGAAAACGGAGAACCTCTGTAATATTTATTCACTATCAAAATGAACTGCAACACTTCTAAAGCTGAGTAACATGAGAGAAACTAAGACTTGTATCCCCATTCAGCTCTGATACAGTTTTCCATTTTAGGACTAAAGTGGGCATTTTACTGATTAAATAATAACAATGATAATCATAAGGCGCCAGATCTTGACATAGATATCAAATCAAAGCGCCCATTCTCTTAATTACGCATTTACTAAAACATTGCAATTACAAAAACTCAAAGGCATAAGACTGCCGCACTCCGGGAGAGGGAGGACAGGAAGGAAGTGTAGTAAAAAGATGGATTGATCTTTATTCCTTAAAATAGTGAATGACGACTCTTCTTCTGTGCGCATCAGGTCTCGACAATTCGTTGAAATGATCTTAACAGCTGACATAATTCAACTGTGTAGCACAAAATTTGACAAACTCTTGGCGTTGCGCAACCAGAGAGACAGATTTAATGTCCCAGAAAATGTTCTCGACGTAGAGATAGATTTGACATGTCCCAGAAAATGTTCTCGACGTAGAGATAGGTTTAAAGTGTCCCAGAAAATGTTCTCGACGTGGAGATAGATTTGACATGTCCCAGAAAATGTTCTCGACGTGTACATGAGTCGAGTTTTAATGTGTTTTTAAGCCGCAGTCAGGCTTTAGGTCAAACATGTAATCTATCCGTATATATGAAACAAGCCAAAATACACGTACACAAAAAATACGACTATGAAAACATCGTGATATATATATATATATATATATATATATATATATATATATATATATATATATATATATATATATATATATAGAGAGAGAGAGAGAGAGAGAGAGAGAGAGAGATAGATAAAGACAAACAGATACCTACGATTATGAACGGGAAAGACTGAATTGCTTCGCTTAAAAATTCGCTCCTGCCGGCGGGCGTTTTCAATGTTTTCTATCTTCCTTCCTGTCGAATCCTCCGAATGGATGTACAGACACATACGGACATACAGATATACAGACACTTCTTGTCATTTTGCTTCTACCAGTAAATATCAGTTTTTGTTGATCATATGATGAAAATATACATATATACACATATTCATGTACAGTATGTACAACATTTTACATGCCTTTGCTTTCTCTTGCCTGTATACGTACACACACAAAGCGTGTACGCACACGCGTACACATACACGTGCGCGCGCACACACACAATACCTACGTAACTTCTATCTATATGCATAAATACACATAAACATACAGACATACACATCTATGCATATGTACTCTCATGGTACTTTAAGTAACTTGCCTACTTTCAGATTGCTTGGTGAAGTGTTACATTACAAACAGGTTGTAAAATTTCTGGGAGTCTTTATGACATCGAAATTAAACTGGAATGTCCATTTTGATTATATTTCAACAAAAGCAAGAAAAGCCCTAAATTTTCTAAAGATAATAAGCCGATTACCTTGGGGAATGGATACGAACATACTAATTCATCTGTCAACAGCACTTGTACGATCTAAATTATCCTATGCGCAAGAAGTGTTTTTCAGTGCACCAAAATATTTATTAAAGAAGATACAAAGCTTAGACTGCAAAAGTATTAAAATTGCTCTAGGTGTCCCTACTCATGCCTCTAATCTGGAAACGTACAAAGTTGCTGGAATTCTGCCTCTGAACAACTATCGTGAGCTAGCGACAGCAAAATTTGCAGTTAGAACTACTTCACAAACGGACAATTTTGTGAGTAAGGAAATTAAAATCAGGTCTGATGTTGACTTTCCAAAGCGAGCAAAAAGCATTTCATCACAAATGACTGTTTCAACTTACATATCTGACTTGGTCAAACAGTCTAACATAAATATGGATGAAATAGCTGAGACACCATCAACAACGCCTATCCCTACATGTGAAATGCAAAAAGCCTCTTTTGATATTGATTATACAGACGCTAAGAAATCTGAAAACGTCAACATTTCGATATCCACAGCAAGAGAACACATCGATGAAAAATACCGTACCCATCTTCACATTTTTACCGATGGATCAGTCTTAGAAAATAAATGTGCTGGAGCAGCTTTTTATGTTCCAAAATTTAAGATAAAAAAGTCATTTTTCGTTGGGGCAAACTTATCGATCTTTACAGCGGAATTAGTCGCTATTAATCAAGCATTGCATTATCTAGTAAATCTTAAAACCATGTCTTTCAAAGTAGTTCTCTTTGTTGACTCAAAATCTGTATTATATGCCTTACGGTCTTTTAATGCCGACACAAGACCTGATTTAATTACTGAGGCAAATCATCTTATACATCGTTTAAGGGTCAAAGGTACAGATATCAGTTTATGCTGGGTGCCTTCTCATGTTGGTCTTCACGGCAACGAAGTAGTTGACAGAGCAGCTAAGCAAGGCGCCCAGAATGCTGATAATGCTATAGAATTACATGTTCATACCTCCGTAAAAGAAGCTTGCAACTTGCTCGAATCAGCCTCATGGACTCGATTTCTTGAACATTCAGATGAACAGTTTGTGTCACAACAAATGATAAAACTTACCGTTCAAAATGTATGTAAAAAATTGCAGTATTCTTCTATGTATCATTTGAGATCGATTGTTGCTGTTTGTTTTCGTATTCAGCTAAACGCATTGAGAACAAAATATTGTAAAAATGTCAAGTGTATTTGCGGCGAACAGTTCACACTGTTTCACTGTTTATTCTACTGCAAAATGCTACGTTCTTTTTTACCGAAAATGTTTACTCAAGAAAAGTATTCTGAAAATCATTTCCAGAAAATTACATCAGATCAAACGTTGTTAGTTAGAATTTCAGAATCATTAGTTCACAGTCCTGTTAATGCATTACTTTAACTTTATTCGGTTTGTATTTTAGTGTTACAATTTCCCTTCACGTTATTGAAGTTAATTGTTAGTGTTAAGTTCTCGTTCCATTTTACTGTTCCCCCACCTGCTAATGTCTTTTTCCTCTGTCTTCCCTCTGCCCAAATCCAACCCGTCCAACTATCGTTCTACATTTTATTTTGTTCACTTTTTTTTTTTTTTTTTTTTTTTTTTTTTTTTAATAATTTCCCCTCCCCCCCCTCCCCCGTCTAATATCACTTATAGTGAAAAGACGTTAAATTAAAGAACGAACGATATGTAACACACATACACGTTATATCTGTATTCTCATAAGCATAAACATACACTTACAGGAACACGCATTTTATACGTACACATACACACTTACATCATGCATACACAACGCATGTGCCCATACATTTACATATGATATATGCACATAGACACTCCTATCCATAGATGCAAAACATATCTATGCATCTGATAAGAAACGTTTCCAACATCATCGATCCTCAGTCAACGCTTGGAACCATTACTGTAACATCAGTACCAGTGAAAATGCTCAGCATGACAAGACCCCAAGTGCTTTACGCTGAGCAAGATACACACAATGAAGGAAAAGATGATCAACGAAACACATGATTCAGTAGTACGTCGCCCCATATCTATAGGTATGTCGATGATGTACAGACCAGCAAAAAACTACGGTAAGCTATAGACACACGAAAGAAAAGAAATATCGGCATGCACATGGATGCTAGGTCAACTTTGATACTAGGGACTCGTATATGCGCGCGCACACCCACGAACGCATGCACACACATAGGCCTACATGTACACACACACTCATGCGTGCTCATGTGTATAAATACCAGGCTTGCTAACACTAACACACACACACACACACACACACACACACACACACACACACACACACACACACACACACACACACACACACACACACACACACACACACACACACACACACACACACACGGAGGGTTTCATTAACGCAACAGCCAAGATAGGTATCTTTTTCTTGCTCCTGCAACTTTGTAAAAACGATACAACGTATGAGGTCTGACTTATATCAGAGCCCACGGCTCCCCGTTTTTGTTTTTGCCCTTTGAAACCTTCTTTTACCCAACAAGTCAAGGGCGGAAAGTGGGACTTGCGTCATGAAACTGATCCAGGAGGGCTGATGCCTTTCGTCTACCTTTTCATTTTAAATCTTCCTTTTTCATACTTGAATCTTGTTATCTCCTTCCTAAAGGTCTTTACAATTTTCCTTTGAGTGCATCTCACGCATATTATTGGACTCGAATCAGTTGTAGACGTTTTGTTATCTGATCGTGTTCTGGTCTGTTTATTGATACAGGCTTTCCTGTCAAGATCACATTGTAATATTATGCAAGATCATCTCCAGATATACGTACATATGCTCTCTAAATTAAAGTATTTAACAGATATGAATGCGTGCAAAAAGTTATATAATGCTCACAACAGGTCACACATTGATGATGCTTCTGCAGCATGGGATGGTTCAAATGATATTCATATAAAAAGACTGAAAAGTTTGCGTTGAAGAACAGTGAAAATAATCACACTAGATACCACTTCAGTTAACAGCCGATGAAAACTGAATCAAAGTAACTGCCAGCACTTAAGCAATTAGATACCAAACCCGCTCGAAAGAAACAAATACACGAAATTTAGGGGAAGGGGGGGGGACTCTTTTCTGCTGTTTCTTTGGGTTGAAGAAAATGATTATGTTTAGTTGTCTTTTGTGTATGCTTGACAAAGGTCAGTTGGGCGACAATGTGTGCCTGTCTTGTTTTATAAATTGAATACGTTTTATTATTCTGTTTTCGTGTGTGTCTGATTTCTATCCTGATGAAAAGCTTCAGAGTGAATTATGCCACCGTTATTCTCCCACTTCATGTTTGATAGAAATGTCATGATATTTGAAATGACAGATAAAAGGGTCACATACCACAGTCTCTTCTTAGCCTTTTTAACCAAAGAGTACTATCCTAATCCAGTACAGGGCAAGGTTATTTATCATTTTCAAGTGCGTCACTATCGAACTTACTCCCCCAGAGTATTATAAACACAGTCACTCGATTTTTTCAAAGAAAACTTACAAAACATATTCTGTCAGTGTACTAAACACGAAAAATAGCAGTATTTCAGCTACATTTTTCTTTAATTACATATAATTCAATTTATGTGTGTGCAGATGATTGTGAGTATTATATGCATGCGCATACACACTCTTGCTACTTCAAACATAAACGTATTAGTATTACGATTACTGCAATTTTAAAAAACATAGAATGGTATTTCTCATGTTTAATGTACTATTGGGAAAGTTTTCTTTCCAGTTTTACATTGTTAACTTTGATTTATTGTATGCCTTTGCTTTATTTCTCTATCCAGTATTAGATTTAGTTATGTGCGCGTATTTGATTGATTTTTTTCCGATGGTTCATTACTTCCAGAAATTCCCTAGCTTGTCTCGTTTTACCCCATTTCTTGCTCATCTGATTTGATGGTATTTATTAATATATGATTAAGCTGCTTACTTGTTTACCTTGTAGTACATATTGACAGTGATAAAGCGAAAGTTTTCATGTTCTCTGTCTGTTTCTGTCTATCTCTCTCTCACTCTGAGCTGATCATCTATGAATAAGCATAATGATTAGCACCATGATTATTGTTTGACTAATGGTTGCACCAGTCGTATGTAGTTAATATGTCCGTAAACCGCTTTAAAAGACACTAATTGACTAATCATCAAACTGTAAAACAACAACAACAAACAAACAAAAAATAAACAAACAAACAAACAAACAAAAAACAACAAAACCACACAACAACAGCAACAACAACAAAACCACCTCTCTCCCTCACTCCCTTCCTTTCGCTCTCTATCTCTCTCCTCTGTTTTACATACTTGCACATTTTCTCCCGCCCTCACACTTCCCCGATTCTCTCACAAACACGCACACAGATCTATCATTAGCTTACCTATGTTTCCCCTTCTATCTCTCTCAGACGACAACAAAAGCCGTTGCTCTTTGACTTCCTTATGGATTGTCTTATATTTTTCATTGTTTATGTATGCCTCGTTTGTGTTTATCTTTTTAAGATATTGGTTATGGAAGGTAAAGCGGCGAAGGAGAGGAAATGGACACCTCTCTCATAATGCTGACGCGAGGAAAAATTGAGATCTCTACATTTCATTCCCCTACGACCTGAGGGTTATTGGACAACCTTTACCTTTTGGTTCTCACGTATCGTTTTATCTTGTTTACTTATGTAATATGTACAATTATCTGTGAAGCGCAGCCTAGTACATTGTCAGTAAGGTAAAGTTGACATTATTTTGTTCGTGATGTTTGCCTTTGCTTTCTGGAAATCAGGTTCTAGCCGACATCGCTTGAGAGGTTAGAAACTAGGTTCAAGCTCTGTTGTCAGCTTGCCAAAGTGTGGGTCTGCAAACTTGGGAGGAAAAAGTGGTCAAGACATACTGGTCATATCCCAGTTTATGTTGCTCAAAAAAAAAGAAAAAATTTTTTTTTACGTGTTAGGCGACCATAACTCACAATTCAGACCATGACTATTGTAACAATACATTATTTCTGGCAGGCTTCCCTTTGCCTTAAGATTTGCACAGATCTGTGCATAAATACCTGAAGAAATATTGATGGTACAATTTCAGTTGATTATCCTATCTGACCCAAAACGTGGGCCATGAACGTTCAGATTTATGAATTAGAGACCTCTGTTTGGTTGCATCGTTGCATCAAAGTCGGCCAAGAAATCCATGTTGAGAATTTTTGGCGCTCTGAGGGTCACAGTGACCCATAAAATGCGTGTTCACCATAAATGTTTAAATGGTCTAGATACGCTGATGGGTTGAACGTTGAGCTCATTTGGTTAGAAAGATCATCATTGAAATTTTTGGCACTTATTCTTGGAGACAGAATTTGGTAAAGTAGTGCCACCGAGTGCTGACTGCACAAGACAGAATTTGGTAAAGTAGTGCCACCGAGTGATGACTGCACAAGTTACTTGCAGTCTCCATGTACGGGTGTGAAATTTGAACGCTGCTTGCCGACTCAAAGGAAGCTCTGGGAAAGCATGATGGGCCGACGTCAGTATGCCCGCATTGCTTGTTGCTGCACCTCAAAGACAGAGATGGTGGGTCCTGTCAGCTGATGCGTCCTGTGAGCCCCCTCCCTACTCCCAGCGACTTGCTGGTCATGGGATTAGAAGAAATATTGAAGACACTTATGGATTGAACTTTACTACAACTTTGATCAGGACTGCCCGTTATTGAGATCTCTTCACAAGAAGGGTCTTGAATTTGCATTAAAATGTGCTGTGAATGTTAACCGATGTGTCTGTTGTTAAAGGTTCAGATTTGCTGGTTGTTATACGTTCTTAAAAGAAAAGAAAAAAAAGACAAACAAACAAACACAAACAAACAAACAAACAAACAAACAAACAAACAAACAAACAAACAAGACTGCTTTACATTTATAAATATTTGAAGCAATGTCTGTTGAGAATGTCACTGCCAAAAGAAAAGAAAATAGAAAATACATTCAAAATAAAATTCTACATAGAAGCAGCCGTGGATTTCATAGTGATATTTTGAACACTTCTTATTGATTGTGAAATCAAAATTGGGATATACAAATTATGAAAATAGATGCTATGGTAGCTGCTATGGCAACTCCTTGACAGACTGGATTTTGACAATTTGGTTAATATTTCATCCTGCAGAGTAGCAGCTGAGAAATCTTTGAAGACACATTTTGCATAGACACACACACACACACACACACACACACACACACACACACACACACACACACACACACACACACACACACACATACACACACACACACACACACACACACACACACACACACACACACACACACATATGCCCACACATTCCCACACCCACGCACGCATTATGCATGCTCATACACACACATGCACGCACACACACTCTGCACACAAACACACACGCACACATAACACACACACACACACACACACACACACACACACACACACACACAACACACACACACACACACACACACACACACACACACACACACACACACACACACACACACACACACACACACACAGTATCCAACCAGTCGGCAGGAAATAATCACTCCCTTAAAAAAAATCAAGGCCGAAGCTGAGATAGGTGCACGTTGTAGATTACATAAACCAGAGTCAGGGCGTTTTGTGTGGCACAGGTCAGTGTCTTTATAGCTGAGAAGCGGGAATGCTAAATTGTCTGATTAGGATGTAAGATACACAAACCAGAATGTTTGTGCTTAAGATCGTTCACCCTTTCCACGAATTTTTCAAACTTATATTGGTCATGACATGCACGGTTGTCGGACTTTCAGTCGGAAGGTCCCAAGTTCGATCGCCTAGACACCATGGCCTAGTGGGTAAAGATTGTGAACTTTTTCCGATTTTCCAGGTTAACGGTGTGCAGAGCTGCCAGTGCAAGTGACCTTCTCGTCTACACGCACACAGAATATCAAATATTC
>JAPXFY010000014.1:43943931-43961431 GCA_030674185.1 Monoplex corrugatus | reverse complement strand
TCACTCTCTTTGTTTCTGCCTTGTTCCTTTCTGTCATTTCTTCCTAGCATTTTCAGTTTTAATGGTCCATTCACCTGTATGTGTTCGATAAAGTCTTACGTACTTTTCACTAGGATCGATAGTTTGGTACATGTATTAAGTGCATTTTTGGCTATAGGGAGGTGAGATATGCGGAAGCAATTCTAGGTAATTTATGCCCGATTTTATATATGTTTTTGGTGTCCTTAGGTATGCTTAAATTCGTATTCAGGTGTGTTTTTTGAATCTCCTGTGCGATAAATTGGACAGAGTGGTCAACGCCAGGTACATGTCCTTAGATTATGAGCACGAATGCATTGATATGTGTACTTAATATTCTATTCTTTTTTTTCCTGTTGAAGTTTTGTATGTTTTGAAGCGGTTATAGCCCTGGTATGGCTCTACTCAATCGGCTGGGCTTTAAACAACTATAACAATAACAATAAGTAGAAACTGGTTGTCACTTTCTATCAGATCCAGACGAAAAGGGACACTTGTAATATGGCTCTGCGCAATCGGCCGGGCTTTAAACAACAATAACAGTAACAATAAATAGAAACTGGTTGTCACTTTCTGTCAGATCCAGACGAAAAGGGACACTTGTGACTAATTTCAGTTTCTTGCTGATACTCTTGTTTATCCCAAGATCATTTGATCTCAGATGTTATCTGATCAAAGCATCTCTAAACACTTTAATCGTTGTATTGTTAAGACAGTTAAGACTGATGAGGACATTTAAACAATCAGCAGATTGCGATGCGCTCATAGTCACGTTTTTTGTTTCCCATTCTTTTTTGAAAAGTGCTATCATTTTTGCTTTGCATGACAAAAGAAAGTTTACATTTTCAACTCTACCCTGCGTCCATACATCTTGGAAGCCAGTAGGAACAAGTTCGCATCTTTTAGACATGCAGCGGTATTCTTCAAACTGTTATTTTCAATACTGTTTCGTATCATCATGAGCACTTGTTTTGGGAATCTTGTGTGTGGTATCTGGATCAGTTTAAGCCAATATATGAGAAAATTCGGAGAAGAGTGGCAGACTGGTTCAGTCGTTCACGTGCCAATAATCAAACTCGAGGTTCCAAGGTTCGTTTCCTTTTGGGGCCTCGACTTTTCTCCTCAGTTTACTGGAAAATCGAATTGAACGTCTAGTCCTTCGGAAGCGGACGAAAAACAAGTCGGATCCGTGTCCCTTACGGTCTGCGCATGTGAAAGATCCAACGGCAGTTGAAAATCGTAAAGAGCAGGACATTCGTCCCGTTGCTCTGATACAAAACGTAGGAGAAATAGGTTGATTTCCCAGATCCCTCCCTCTAAAGGCCAATTAGTCTTCTTGTCTTTCTAAAGTCTTGGAAAAAGTTGGGTGGCGCTGCACTGCGGCGACGTGCTCTCAATGGGGAGAGAAGCCCGAGTTTCACACAGTAAATCCATTGTGGCAAAAGAAATGAACATGAATGAATTGCACTATCTCTATACAATAGATATCGTCCTGTTTCTCCGCATACCATGTGCTTTAGGTTTTCTTCACTCACAGGAAGTAATCTTTTACAAGCGAAGAGATGGGCAGATTCTATCACTTTACAAGTGAATCTCACTTTTTCCCATGATTTACGAATCGTACTTTAGCACTGGTTTAATTTGTGCATTAAACAATTAAAAAAAGGCGCTAGTGTCCAGCTTCCAGTTGCCACGTTGCCTTCATTAAATCTAGAATCTTACTTTTGGCTTTGCTAGCATACTTCTCACACGCAATCTTTGTAGACGGTGTTGCAAATGTGTAATATAGATATTTGTAATTGTTTACAAATTCCGTTTCCTTGTCTTGATATAACCATTTTTCACCTGAAACATTGTGGCCACCTTTTCTGAACACCACAATCATTGTTTTGCCTAAAATGACAATTAGTCTAATGTGTTAGAAACTTTATCTACATTGTTAATTTGGTTTTAAAGACCAAAGGGCGAGGACGCGATATAAGGACGACTCATTTGCAAACAGCAACATAAATATTTCTTCAAGCCTGCTTTCTATTAATCCGCATAAAGTCAGCAACTTCAGATATTAGGAGAGAGAATATTAATGGTTGAAAAAACATCCCTGGTTGATCTCCTGCGGGCAGTAAAAATTTCTGAGAGATTTGAACCCCACGCACTGAATCCTAGGATACACAGATTTTTGTAGAGGTTTGTAGTATTTCCCATTTATTTGTTGCATTTGGCTGTATCGAACGCCTTTCTATAATCAACAAAGGCAATGTAAAGCTTGTCTTTTTTGTTGATGTGCATCGTTTCATTGATCTTGGAAGTCAGTGTGAAGGTTTGATCTATTGTTGAGTATTCTCTGCCGACACCTGCTTGTTCCATACTGATCTTTTTTCCATTTTAAACCCACATGTAGAATGCTTTTTTCAGAATTGATTGAATATTTTGCTAACGACACTAAATGGAAAGATATCTCTGCAGTTGTCTGAGTTATATTCATTATCTTTCATAAACAGAGAAACTATAACAGACTTGCACCAGGAAGCAGGGGAATGGCTCGTTTGATATTGTTTGTTAACTATTTTGTCAAGAAGCAAACGACAGGGTTTTTGTCTATTTAAAATATTTTACTTAAACGCTGTCAGAGCTTGAGAAATTTCTCAGTAGTTGTACCTCTTGTTCTAGTGTAAGACGCAGGCCTGTACAAATAGACCCACTAAGCGGCTCTGCTGCTGAAGCCACGTGTCCGCAATCTTGGTTGCCTGAACTAAGTACAATACTTGCCATAGCTTGCACTAAACGCTGAACTTGTTAATCCTTTGACTCCTGCACCCTCTCCACAAGCAGCCTGCATTGTCAACCATGTTAACAAAGCAAAAACTTACCCCTTTGACTCCTTCACCCCATAGGGTGAGGAAGTCAAAGGGGTAAGTTTTTGCAGTTGGTGGACAGGTTGCAGGAGTCAAAGGGTTAAGTTCTGTACAGTCCGACACCAGGTAAAAGTAATACAACTTTACCATACAACCACTCTGTGTGTGTGTGTGTGTGTGTGCGTGTGTGCGTGCGTGTGTGTGTGTGTGTGTGTGTGTGTGTGTGTATGTGTGTGTGTGTGAGTGTGTGCGCCATAGTTAAGCCTGTTATATGTATGTATGACTGGTATCAGTGGTGATCGTGGTGATGAGTCTGTGTTTGCCAGATATGTGTGCATACGTGTGTGTCATGTGTGTGGATCTGTGTGTTTGCCAGGTGTGTGACTGTATGTGTACCAATGTGTGTGTCTGTGTGTGTATGTATGTGTGTGTGTGCGCGCTAGGTGTCTTCGTGTGTGTGCGCGCTAGGTGTCTTCGTATGTGTGCCAGGTGTGTGTGTGTGTGTGTGTGTGTGTGTGTGTGTGTGTGTGTGTGTGTGTGTGCGCGCGTGCGCCAGTTCGTTTACGTGTGTGTGTGATTGTGTGTGTGTTATGTTTTGTATTTCAGTGTGTATGCAGACAAGTGCATACGCATGAATTTGTTAAGTGTGTTTGTGTGTGTTAATGTGTGTGTTTAAATGCGCGAGCTCATATGTATGCATATACATGTGTGTGCGCGTGCGTGTGTTTGTATATGTGTGTGTGTGCGTGTGTATGTGTGTACATGCTTGTGTGCTTTCGAGCATGTGCGTGTGCGTGCGAGTAAGTGTATTTTCAGTGTGCGTTTGCATATGTGTGCATACACATGCGTGTGTTTGTATGTTGGCATGTCTTTGTGGATATACATGTACATGTTTGTATATGTGTGTGGATATGTGCACGTGCGTGCGTTATATGTGAGAATGTGTGTGAGAGAGGGAGAGAGAGATGGCGGAGGGAGAGAGAGGAGAGGGGGAGGGAGAGACAGAGACAGGGACAAAGATACAGACAGTGAGACAGAGAGGGTTGTCTTGTTTTCGTTGCTGCATTTATATATAATCTATTTTATGTCTTGGAAGGCAAAAACTATACAGTAGGGATTGTATGCTATGCAGTATGTAGTTGTAGCAACCCTACCGAAAAAAAGGGAGCAATCAATTGCCCTGAATGCCAGATGGCGTGTCAAAGCACTTGATGGTAGTCATGGATTGATCTTGCTCAAAGATGAAGGGGGTTAGATAAAACATACCAAAGAATGACTGATGTCTGCCTTGTGGCTGACTAGCTGTTTCAAAATATGTTATTTTTCAAGAAAAGTCGACTGCCTCAACATCTTGGATTTCCTGGAACGCGTGCATATGCTGTCCTTGAACGAATGTGCTAGTTGTGTTGTGATTCAGATCTTTAATGATTTGTTTATTTACTTCATATGTATGTTCCTTTTTTGAAGGTAAGATACACACATACACATTTTATTTACATGTAACCAAGATTATTCCAGAGGTAGGCTAATAAAATACCAGTATAAAATATAGACTAGGTAGGCCTATAACATAGTCTAGGTAGGGCCTCAGACCTGGCCAGCTCATGGGTTTATGTGCAGGCTTAAGGCATGTGCCACGGTCACCATACACGTGGCACGTGTGACGTTAGTGCATATGGAATTCGTTCCGAGCGCGGAGACGTCATCTTGTGAAACTGAAAGTGAAACTGAACGAATTGGAGACCAGGTGTTCTAGTCTCTGGACACCCACATGCTGGACACAGAACCTTGTCTTTTCCCTTATCAAAGCAGTTATGGTACATATTGCAAAATAAGCATGAAACAACACAACAGTTTGATCACTGGCAAATTCATTTGCAAGACAATATCAAAATCGATTCTCTTCAAACGTCAGTGAGGGCTTTTGGTTTAATCAGTACCTGTATAAATAAACATGCTATATCTATTTTGGGAGGGGGAGGGGTTAGTCATAATGACCTCAGCTGGGAACTGGTTTAACCAAGCAATTTTTTGTCCTGTTTATTTTCACAAACAACATTGTTTATTAAGCTGTGGAAGTTTATGGCTCTGGTCGTCTCATGTACAGAAAATACAGGGGGGGGGGGGCGAAAGTCTTTGAATTATTTGCCCCAGAAGTTTGGACCCTGTCACAGATCTTTCCTGAGACATACTGTCACGTAGGACACCTAAAACTGGTCACGTACCGTAGTCCTCACTACTCTCTGGTTAATCAATAATGAGTTGTATCCAACATTTCTGTCAAAAGAATAGTTTCTCCTGCATGATTTCAAGAACCTGTACTTGCGTTCTGAACGCCTTAGGCAGCACATGATCACTTAGTCGTATTCTTCGCGCGAACGTGTATGTGCGTGCGCGCGCGCGCGCGTGCGCGTGTGTGTATGTGTGTGTGTGTGTGTGTGTGTGTGTGTGTGTGTGTGTGTGTGTGTGTGCGGGTGCATTGCACGCACGTCTTTGTGTTATATGTCTGCTCATATGCATGTATCCGTGTGTGTTTACCGCGCGCGAGTGTATGCATAACTATTGATGAGGTCACGCGTGCGTGTGAAAATCTCTGTCTGTCTCTCTTTGTCTCTCTCTCTGTCTCTTTGTCTCTCTGTCTCTCTCTCTTTCTCTCTCTCTGATACACGTAAATGCATGTGCTTAGATATATACGTACATGAATTGTGGCTATTTCTTGCAACTTTGCATTGTATTAGCCGACTGGTGTTCAGAATATATTACTATAGCTTTATGCTTGTCGGGATGTAAAAAATGCTCACTGGTCATTGTTAACAGTATAGCAAAACGTCACGTTGTCCCCAGTTTTGTTTCTTTCTGTGTTTTTTTCCCCTATATGGCGGAACAATTCAATTTACCGTGAAACATGGAACTGCTTCCGATTTATTCATTGTTTTGCAATTCCATGTACAGAACATTTGTGTAACCATGCTGTGTGACCCTGGACGTTACTTGCCATACACATGTAAGAATGCCATGTAACAGCACCTTGTGTACATAAGAAGACCAGTACTTAGCTTGCATCCACCCACCCACTGTTCGTTTTCCTGCCAGATCCTCCCTCACTCTCAGTTGTGTAGGCCTATGCATACAACAACGCAACTGGTAATTATACATGTTCCCGTCATTAATTATAGAACTTTTCTCTCTCTCTCTCTCTCTCTCTCTCTCTCACACACACACACACACACACAAACACACACGCACACATGTGCATACTAACTCTCTTTTCTCTATCTGTCCATATGTCTTTGTGTGCATGTGCACGTGCGCGCGTGTGCGTGTTTTTTGTTTCTTTGTGTGTGTGTATGTGTGTGTGTGTGTGTGAGAGAGAGAGAGAGTGTGTGTGTGTGTGTATCTCTCTCTCTCTCTCTGTCGTTACACTATTCAAACAAGAGAGAGCAAGTAAAAATAAACGCATTGTTTGCATTGACCAACTAAGCTTACTTAGCAAGCCACGAGTCGTTGTGGGCCTACACAAGATGGCAGCGTGGAGGCTTAAATCGGCTCAACACTGGCTGTGCGCGGTAATGTGTCTGGTTTATTGAGGTCTGTGGTATATGATCGTCTAGGTCAGAAAATTCAACTATGAGAGCTGGTTCATTGAACTATATGGACGATTTTTTGTCTCCGACTCCTGACCAAAGATTTTCTGAAAGTGTTGTTTTCAGGCCTGTATGTTAATACCTGCAATTGTATGCTTTTTTTTCTTTTTTGCCCTGCTTTGCGTGCGGTATCCCAAAGTTTCTTTTCGTTTCTTTCATTGTTTAGAAGTTTCTGATGCTGAAGTTTTGTAAGCATTTTTCTTCGCAGCTTTAGTAGACTTATATTCAGCTCTCTTTTCTACTGCTTTGTCGTCCCCAGTTCTTTTTACGAAACTATTCAAAGCACGTTGTGCTTCAGGCTTATTTGCTATCGAGTCAAAGTCTGTTCTTCCTTTTCTGTATTGATTCGTCCGAATGTCATGCTTCATAAATTCATGTGTTTTCTAATTGTTCCATCTGAACCGAAAACAAGTTTCTGTTGCGCAAGTGGGGTTTCTCTTTTTTTACCACTCACTGGGAGTAGCTGGTAGACTCAGATATATGGGTATATAGGCTGGTTCAACACGAGTACCTCCTTCAAAGTATACATTTGATTTAAACAAAAATAGATAGAGCTAACAAAGGAGTCCATTATGCTATTTGCTGGTCAGATATAGACGTGCATACGCCTTTAAATTCTCCCCGGTTTCATTGAGTGGTGTGCATTGAAATGTGGAGCAAAAGTTGATAAAATTTTTACCAAATTGTTTCACATAACTGTCTCTTGAATTTCTGATGTTATCTTCAAGCATTTGGGATATCTTTATCCAGGTACCACTTACTAACACGTGCATTGAAATCATCTCCCAGTAAGAAATAGATACTGTCTTCATTTTTGATTCAGACATAACACAAATTGTTCAAGGTAGTGAATGCTTCATGTTGTGTCTTTAGAATGTAGTATGGGCCTTGAGATGGTGAAACGTATGTTGATATAAACAATACATTTTATCAAGTCTTAATAAGTGTTTTGCGATTTCGATGCATAGCACAATATTATCACAATCACATTAATCTTTATCTCGGTCGTAAAGGGCATTAACGTTTTGTGGATAAATGCAGCAACTCCTCCGATCGTCTCCCCTGTTTGGATAATTTGGCTGCTGGTGAGTATAAAACAAAATAGTCGCTAAAAGTGTACAGTGACAGCAAAGTTTGGGCATGTAAAGGTCTCAAGGGCACGTAACACGTGAAAGGTTTTGATATTCGATGCAAAGTCAGATTCTTGCAATTTGTTAATTTACAGCATTGGATGAGGAGGCTCGTGTACTCACTGTCGCGTACGTTTCTACTTCTTGGTTTTTGTGCAGTGACTGCCAGATTTCCTAACGCGCATGTTGTGATCTGAACGACTGTAGACCTTGGCCTATTTGCTTTTTTTGTTTTGTCTGCCTGCCATATGTGTAAATTTGTTTGTCGTATATTTGAGTTAGAGGCTCACTGACACAGTGATTAACGTGTTGTACGTGGTATTGCCCAATTGATTTTTGTAATGTGTTGTATTGCAAGGTTCGCGACTTTCCACAAGGTTTTCTGGACGGTGGTCATGTCGTTTGGGACGAAGATGTAGGATTTCATGCTGCACTTGCGGAATAGCCACCTCGGTTTTTAACATGACTGCGGGGGTTTCTCAGGGCCTCCGCGTAGCTTGCTAGATGGGGTAATATCGGAATATCCATTGCTTGAGTCTGGAGAGAGAGAGAGAGAGAGAGAGAGAGAGAGAGAGAGAGAGAGAGAGAGAGAGAGAGAGAGAGAGAGAGATCTGATAAAAATGATAAAAGTACTGTTACTGGAGATGCGTGATACGACGAGAACGTGTGCCAGTTTTCCCGTCTTTCATCATTGAATCTCATAGAAAAGTAGCCTACCTAGTATGTTTTCTTTCGTCTTTCATGACGAGCAAGTAAGTGCTCGAGAAAAAGTATCACACTCTGAGCAAACAATTGTTGATCGATGATAGTCGGCGGTATATCAAACAACATAGCAGCTGCCGTCGTTGATACGGACAGATCGAGTCGTTTTACAGTTACCCTCTTTTTCTTTTACAATCTCTACAGCTATGATGGCGACTATCAGGAGATCGAAAATGTGACAAATCCAAACAAGTTGTAACTACTGAAGGGAAAAGTATGACTCACACCTAGATTAATAATGTTTGAATTTCACTTGCTTGGCAGCTGTCTAATGCGTTCATATGGGCTGACGAGGCGGGTGAATTTTGCCAGCCCTGAGCTTTATTCTGACTGACCGTCTTTTTCTTATGTACCGATACTTGAAGTTCTTCTGAAATTCTTCAGCGGAGCAAAGCTTGCACTGTTAGAAGAGGCAAATAGCTCCTTCAGCGGAGCAGCATCTCCCGATTTAACAAATCATTGTTTGTATTTTAGGGCGTTTAGGTCATGGATCGTGCAGGTTTTTGGTCCTTTGTTTGTTATGATCTCTTACTAAGTAAAGTGCGACAAGCATGTTTTGACATGGACTATTTGCACTGTCCAAGTGGAATTATTATTATAATCAAAAAGTACATTTCTGTTTCTACAGAGCTTTTCACAAACTTTCCTTTATTTAATTAAAGAGTTATCCTTGTCTGTATTTTGGAGGACCTGGGCAAGGGATCATGAAAGGTTAACAGATTTTAAAAACACGCGCATTAGAATTGTGCTTTTTTCTTTTGGTTTCCCTATCAATGTCACAGGAATAACAGAAAGTAACATTTTCAGCAAAAATTTAGCCTGCATTTTTGTAAGGTACGTTTAAAAGTCAAAATATTTGAGTGGCAACCCCGCTCCCTTTCCGGATTCTCCTTGTCACAATAAAGGCTGAACTGATTATTAACCCCCCCCCCCCCCTTCTCACTCTCTCTTTCTCTCTCTTTTACATCCCGGTAACTTTAAATAGATATCACAATTGTGGGGAACTCCTGACGTTTGTACGTTATACTTGTGAATAGCAAAAGAGGAAGGGGCGGGTCAGTTACGTGCACATGTGCCGTGTCAATCTCAGATCTTCCTGTTTGTGTTTAAAACGTAGACAGTAGGTTTGTTACCTTGTTAAAAATGTTCTTGTGTGCTGAGTCATTCGATGAGTTTTTCATCCGATACAGACGAAAAAAAATTTCGTTTGAGAATTTTGGTCTTCAAATCGCTCCATGTAAATGAATAGCACAAACGCTTGTCAGAACTTTATGCTATTGATGTTTGTATTGGAAGCAGATTTTGTCTCGGAAAGAATCATCAAGATCCGAGTAAGAAGGAATCAGAAGGTATCAGATTTCATCCGAGTATGTGCGCCTTGTAATTGCTCCTGCTAGGAAGAAAAGAAAGTTGAATTCTTTGAAAGACTGGCAGACAGCATTAACTCTGTCCTTGACAGTGACGACCTCATTATAATGGGAGACTTTAATGGGATGACTTGTCAAAGCAGATCACCATGGGAACCACACACCTGGGCGCAGTTAGTGACAGCAGCAAAGAGTGCAAATAACAGTTGCTAATTCTGTGGGCAGAACATGATCTATGCATACAAACATTTTCTTCCAACACTAACCCGGCAAAACGCACAAGTGGTTTTAAAGTTCCCGTCCGCCTGTCCCTGGAAGTGTCGTGGGAAGATGAAGCTGACGGTCTTCAGCAAAACAGGAAGGTTGGCATAGAATCATGTAGATGTGGAGTCTGTTTGCCAACTATCTATCCAGCACTACCACGGTCTTCTTATGGCTCTGAAACTCGAGTATCTGGTGTTGTAAGCTCGAAGGGTTGGCTTAGTATCTGGTGTTGTAAGCTCGAAGGGTTGGCATAGTTTACTGTCGTTCTGATCAGGGGCCAAACCACTTGATCCGCTGTCATATGATTTAATGGTTGACAGGGGTAGTTCCAACCATCTGTCGGATCTCGTCGATTCTGATGATGTCTTTTTTTGGTGAAAGCTGGTAGTCTACAGCATTTGACTTTTAGACTTTGACTCAGTTTCCTGCCAATTTTTTCAGCGTCGGTAAATGACCTTATCTAGTACAGAACAGTTCCCAGCCAGCTCGCACAGAAGAAGACTGGACAGTCTTGAGATAGAAGTTCAGACCCAAAAATAAAGCATCCAGAATAAAGTAACCACAGGAACAATCTAGAAAGTGAGGACATGGGAATCGCGTGACAGACGACCATATTCTAAAAAGCATGGATAGAGAGAAAACTTGCAGTAGACTGGCAACGGGCAATAGTGGTCCCGGTCTGGAAAAAGGCAGAGAAAAAGAGATTGTAGTACGTACACAGAAAGATCACTCTTGAGCCATATTATAATAGCAACATCTTGTTAACTTCCAGTCTTGTCTTAATTCCCTTTACATTATACCATAGCAACTTCTCTCTCTCTCTCTTTCTCTCCTCTCTCTCCCTCTCTCTCTCCCCTCTCTCTGCGTTTTCTCACACCTTCACAGTACATGGCCTGTTTTAGAGTCTGTCGCATTTGCACGTTGCACTCACAATCTGTTGCAGTGGTGTTCACGTAGTTGAATTTACCCTTCGCATGTGCTTATGAGTTAAGAGTTGAATTTAGTGTGTTTTGAATTTACGATTTATTGTTGCGCGTTGGAGTTAGATACTTTTCATCGTCACGTATGAGTGCACGTTTTCGTTTTGTTATTTTTGAATTGTGTGGAAAATGAATGTCATGTGATTGAGTGTATATTAATATTATTATGTTATTTGATGTGCTGTAGTTTGTACTTTGAACATTTTTGTTGTGACATTTTAACTGATCTTATACGTGCCTAGAGCTATTTTGATTAGGCTATAATGATAATAATAATAATAATAATAATAATGGCAAAATGTACGCGAAAATCTTTGAATAACAGACTAGATCAGTAGATGCAAGGAGTAACTCTTTTTGAGCGAGGTACAGATGGGATTCAGGAAAGGAAAGGGTGCACAGACGCTATCTTTGCTCTAAGACAAATCTGTGAAAAGACAGTTGAGAATAATAAAGAATTGAACCTTTTCTTCACAGATCAGGAAAAAGCATTTTACTGAGTGAACAGAGATAAACATATGAAGTGTGCTGTGCGCTAGTGTGTACAACATCAAACTCAAAGGCAAACTTCAGACAATATCAGAGTCATTTAAACATCTCCCGTCACTAAGGCAGTCTACATACCAGAAAGACTCACTGGTTTGAAGTAACATCCAGAGTGAGGAAAGGTTGTGTCCTGTCACCACGATTATTTTATATAATGACTTGAAACGGTTAACAAGAGAAACACACTCAGATCAAGATTCTTTGTACGAGATGTTGTTTGCAGGTGATCAGAGCCTAGAACACGAACAAGAAGAAAGACTACAGGAGTACACAACCAGCTTCACTACCATTCCTGAATAATACAACATAATAATCAGCATCGGCAAAACCAAGACGTTGAAGGTCTGCAAAAGATTAGGCAAGCTTAGCATCAGTATCAATGGCATTTAAGTCAAACAAAGTCAGCAATGTCACAGAAGACAGACAACTCAACAGAAAGACCAAAACCAGACTGCGGAATGCAAACATTGTCGGTTATCAAACTTGCCCCACTCTTGAAACATGGCAGCATTCCCAGTGAAACAAAATCCAAGCTCCCCAGTTCCATTTCAGTCCCCGACCGAACAACATACCAGCACTATAGCTGGACTCAGACCAATCCCCTGGAGCGCAAAATGACCGCCCGTGAAATGTCTTGTTTACAAGAGTTGTCAAGAAGACCAGACTCGATGAGACCATGATGAGAACAGCAGCATTCCACCATCATATCCATCAGCAGAGGACTAGGTGGTTTGATCATCTGACCAGAATGCATCCAAACTAGCTGGCTTAACAAGTGCGTAACAAAAAGATGCATGGATTTAAACCAAGAGACAGATCAAGGACGACATGGATCGATGACGTGAAGGACGTCAGACGATGTGTCTCCACATTTAGCCTTTCATTTTGCAGATGACCGTCAGCTCTCCCTGCGATATCTATGATGAACAAATATGCGTACAGACAGAAGAAAAAGAAGAAGAAGAAGAGGAAGAAGAAGAAAATACGAGCTACAGTCAATACTGCAGGCGGAAACTTCTGGAATGATTATTTCGATTCACCAACAACCAACCTACGATATAGCTTGAAGCAGTCAGCTAATCAACCAAACCTCATTACAGACGAAGATACATGAAACCCGCCTCCATCCTCCAAATTCAGACAAACAAACGAATGAACAAATGAAAAAGGTGGGAGAGGGAATCGTGTGACAATGGGGGGAATGGTGATGACAAGAGGGGAAGTGGTAGGCGATGTGATGTGCAGGGTGTATGTCAACTGTTTTAGATCGGCACGGGGTGATGTGTGCCTAAGGCGTCCGTATGTGTATTGAATATACTCAAAATATGTACTCAAAATATGTCAGAAATGATAATTCGAAGGGTTTCTGTAAGTTAATTCTTGTATTTAGTTCGATTCCTACGTACATTGCGTTGGGCGGTCGCAAATATTGAAAGCACAAGACCTTTGTTTTAAGGTGAGAGTTGGTGTGGGCACAGAAACTGAAAGCAATATTAAATAAATCTTCAACCAATCAACCAGTCAACCAACCAAATAAACCGAACCGGTCATTGCCCAACAATCTACCCATCCATCAATTTCTCGGCTGGTTTCAAGTAGATTTTCCGGAAAGTAGCTGTACGTCCTGTTTTGATTGAAGTTTTTTTTTTCACTGACTGGGTGTGTGTATTCTGATATGATATTGATAATTCATGATGGAAAGCAGAGTGAATTCGTATTGTTAACTTTCGTTTGTGCACGAACCAGCTTATTCCAGAGTTAGTTGTTGGAAGCTCTTACTGCGCCAACGTCCAATATTGACGCCAGTATGGAACTGGCTGGTCGTTTTTACTCTTTTTGCTTTCAAAACACACGAAGGTTTACATATTCCAGACTTTTGAATCCACAGAGAGTAGCACACAACACAGTATCAGACCTGCACGTGCTTGCTGATGATCTCTTCTGCTGCGATGGCAGGCAGTGCTGACATGGCTTGAAGATCACTGTTTTGTTACATGTAATACAAGGGCTCATTAATCTTACCTTTTCTTTCGCCCGTCACACTCCTGCCTCCCCTCCCCCACCACAAACACACACACTCACACACACACACTACCATTCAGTCTGAATCAATTTCCCGAATTCTTTTATGCGAACAAAAATATCCCCCTTCCCCCGCTAAACGTGATTCTAAATGTACATGGTTTTCCATTTTCAGATATCGTTTAATTTTTTGTGAAATTATTCAGGTGTGGCTTCTGTTGAAATTTTACCATGGCTTTACCATCTTGTGTTCTTGTCATGGCTTTTATTCCTTATCGAAGAAGAGCTCTTTATAGGCAACAAGAGGAATAGAACATAACCAGACACTGCTTAAAAACAAAAACAAACAAAAAAACACCCTTTCAAGACTTCCACCACCTCACTTAATGCTCCTTGTAACTCATAAAAAGTGACCCAGGATATTTTGAATATCCCCATATACTTTTTTTTCAACGCTTGTAAAATACTTGTAGGCGCTGTACATTTTTAGCTCACACTGAAAATAGTTGCCCTCTCAGGGAAGGCTGAGGGTGTTTATCTTTTCATCAAATATATGTATTCTTGTGTGTGTGTGTGTGTGTGTGTGTGTGTGTGTGTGTGTGTGTGTGTGTGTGTGTGTGTGTGTGTGTTTGTGTGTGTTTATGTGCGCGCGCATGCGTGCATGCATGTGTATGTGTGTGCGTGCGTACGCACGCGCGTATGTGTGTGGTGTGTGTGTGTTGTAGTGTGTGTGTGTGTTTGTATGGCACTATGCATTTATTGTTTCCATTTACTGTTTATTGGCTGATTTCAAAGCGGTCAGGTTTCCTGTCGTGAAAGTTAGCCTACATGACCACATGTCAAGAGAAAACTGCCAAGCATGTCTGTATGTTATATCGATCATTGACATCGATCACATATTCCTGATTACTTTTTAATGTGTACTTTGCAAAGTAAATACGTGTTAGTAGTTGTCTGCGTGATGGAAAAGGGAAAGAAAAAGAAAAGAAAGAGTTGGAAAAGAAATCAAAAAAGAAAGGGTAAGGACGCTTTTTGTGAAATCATAAGTGTTCTAGTTTTTTTCATTGATAAAAAGTTGTTGAAGGGTACACTTGTCACATATTGAATGTGTTTTGAAAGACACACTTATGTAGCACAATCTTAAGAAGCGCAGATTTTGTATTGGTCATCATACATTTTACATGTCTGTTTTGAAGACCGTTTTGAAAAAAAAAAGTGCATCGGACACAACTTGCATAACTTAAAACGGCATACATTTTGTATAGTTTATTAAAGGTATAGGTAACTTAGCGTTTGAAGCGCATATTTTGCATTCGATATAGTTTGAATGTCGTTCGAAGAGTGCATTCGCGTAGGACATATTTGCTTTTTTAAAATGTTGTTATTATTGATTTTCAAATTGCCGTTGAAGATCGCGAGCGCTTTGTATCACACACACACACACACACACACACACACACACACACACACACACACACACACACACACACACACACACACACACACACACACACACACACACACACACACACACACACACACACACACACACACACACACACACGCACGCACGCACGCACACACACACACACACACACTCTCTCTCTCTCTCTCACGCTCTTTCTCTCACTCACACACACATACACACACACACACACGCGCTCGCGCGCGCGCGCGCCAAAAATACGGTATATCATAGACAAAATGATTTAAAAATTATTCTGCAAAAAATATCGGTGTAAATCTGGTCATTAATCGAGACTACCAATTCCTTTTTCTTCTCGCCAAATACACAGACAAGAAATTGTTATATTCCCATTTCGAATTAAGTGCATTATAGATTGGAATTGCTGGCGTCTGGAAGGACGTATCTGGATCAGCAATGATCCATACACATCCCGATTAGGAGTTCTAGGTACAGATGGGAGCGCTATGCCCTTTTGTGACGCAGACCTACCCATTAGTCGCTTGAAACAATTTTGGCTCGTTCGTTCCAAATTAAAAGAGTAGAACTGAGTTTGGCAGGCAGGTCATGTGCAGTAATTACAGTATGACATGATTCATCTTCAACGTAGTTACACAAATAGATCTCAACGATTTACTATTTCTGTCTGAAGAAAGAGGGACATCTGCTAATTTCCCTTGATCCTATTTTAAGGTCAGTATTTATTATAAACACTGACCCCTTCGCTGTTTATGCTTTTGGCTACGGCGTACGCTGATAAATTTTCGCCCAAAATTTGGAAAATTCGTTGACATCATCATCGTCATGCCGCATGGTGTTGGCGATCTTAGCCCTCCGCACTAGTCTATCTGTTGCCGCTGAATGTATGTCTCCTACCCTTTTTGTCCCCATATACTCTGCAAAACTGTCTAAAGTTTTCTCCCTGGATCTATCTGGTGCTTTTTTCCCCTCTAGCTTTCCTGTTGTGACCAGAAGCTTAAATTTCTTTTGTCATAAAATGTCCTATAAATATTTCTTAGTCTTTTCTTAATCTTCTTTATTAATGTTCTTTTTGTGTTTGCTTCTGTCAGAAATGGCTCGTTTGTTTTATTTGCTGTCCATGAAACTCTTAACTTTCTTCTAAGAAACCACGTTTCAGCTGCCTCAGTCTTGTTCTGACTTTGATTGTTGGTTGTCCAGTAACTGCTGAAAAGCTGTCTTCCTGATGTCCATTGATAGGCGTTTGTTGGTAAGAACGTTTTCATTTTCTTAGGCGCTGTTTTAGCTTGGCTAAATCTGCTGGATATTTCTAATGTGCATCTGCCGTCTGGTGAAATGACTGCTCCCAGATATTTAAACTTACCAACTTGTCTCATTGTTGTGCCATTTGCTGTGATTTTACATGAGGGAATTTGTTACCATTCAACTCTAGCCCTTTATTTCTGCTTTGTATTTCTGTTACATTTACAAGATTTTGTATATCTTTTTTTTCATTTATGCAATTAGAACAGTGTCATATGCATATCGAAAATTGTTCATCATTTACCTCCAATCTTTATTCCAGGCCATTCTTCTAGGTTTCTCTTGATGGTTTCACAGTAGAACGAAAACAAATCTGGTGACAGAATACATCCCTGTCTAATCCTGCTTTTGATACTTTGAAAAGAGCTTATATCATTTTTTACTCTCACTGCTGCTGTTTGTTTCCAATATATGTTCTTTAGTATTCTTAAATCATTTCCATCCATTGAGATTTTCCAGTTGGTTGTCAATTCTTCGTGTCGTACCCGATTGAAAAATTAAACCTACGATTTTGTTAAACGTTCAGAACTATAAAGTATACATATGATGATTCAGAAATGAAGAAAAGTTCTTTTTGACCTGTCGCTTTGATATGATGGTTAGCGCAACTGACCGGCGACTGGAAGTGAGGTTGTGGGTTCGAATCTCCATCAGTCCTTTCAAAATCATTGTGGGGTTTTTCGGCTTCAACCAGCTCCTACCCAGAGTTCGGCGTGCTGTGGGCTCCGTGGGAACACTGGGACCACACAATCATCCACTTCAGTGAAGGTGTTCCTCAAACCTTCTGACCAGCACCACAGGTGTTTGTATCGTTCAGGTCTGGTTGATGCATGGATATGTTACGATAGTAAACATAGAGAACAGCCCTATTATGCAGTCTCAATCCCAGATGGAGCTTCATAACATCAAGGTTATCCTTCTCCTCATCCTCATTGCATTGTAAAAACTGTCCCGACACCTGTGGCCGTTAAGATGGCGCAGAAAATGGGACTCCCCCTCCAAAACAACAACAACAAACAAACAAGAAAGCAAGCAAACAAACAAACAAACCCGTGAGCACAAAGGGCTTGGTGCGATGATCCTAAAAGGAAAAAAAAAGAGATTCTTTTTGTAACAACAGGATTTGTAGGTGCTGAACCAGTCATGTCAGAGGTTGTCCTCTGCAA
>JAPXFY010000014.1:43918931-43938931 GCA_030674185.1 Monoplex corrugatus | reverse complement strand
TCACAGGCAGCGCTGTCTTCTCGGGTAGTATAGGTGGTTTTGAATGATGTAATGTATTAATAGCTCCTCTACGTAGACTCCGTGGTTTTTGGACTAGGACTAAGGTTGGGTTCGGTGGCATGCTGGAGAACCGAGATAAGATAATACGTATGCTGATCATTCATTCAGTTCAGGCCAGGATCCATTATCAAAAATGGAGTTACACGTAGATGCAAATAGGTAACATTTAATGAAATGCATGATATTCGCTAAACAAAGCATTACAAATCAATTGAGTATTATAAAGGTTGTGTCGAAACAGTGTCCAGTATATTAATTCTTTGTCTGTCTGTCTGTCTGTTTGTCTGCCTGCCCGCCTGCCTGTCTGTCTGTCTATCTGTGTGTCTGTCTGTTTGTCTGTCTGTCTGTCTCTCTCCGTTCAGATCTGAATTTGCACGGATCATGAATGTTTTTGTGTGGAAGCAGTTTCATTCTAAGACTATGTAATTTAGGACATCAAAACAAGAATTACTGTGCATTGTCTTTACCAGTATTACATAAGCGACTCAAATTTATTTCCTGTTCTTAAACTGTATGTAAAGTGATGTTAAGCGATATCAGATACTGTCATACACCACTCATCGATTTCCCATTCAACGAGTATGGCGTTTTTATTTATTGGTTGCCCAGACCTTTTTGTCATAATCATCTAACTTGTACAGCTTAAAAGATTTGAATGGTGTCCTGCATTTCGTTTTTGTTAATTTTATCTAATAAGTAATGCATTTAAACTCGTATGACAATTCAGATAGATTACGTTTCTGACTGAGATAGATAGATAGGTAGATAGATAGATAGATAGATAGATAGATAGAGAGAGAGAGAGGTATATACATATATATATATATATATATATATATATATATATATATATATATATATATAATAATGTTTATTTGTATAGCGCATATTCCATATAAAAACATGCTCACCAGCGCTTTACATTTCGCAAGAAAGGCAAAAGGTGATAAAAAATGTTCACAATTACATACACAATAAGATAACAACAAACATTAAAGCTATACAAGTAAGAAGACACATAAGAAACCACAGAATATTAAAATTTAAACACTGACTATACAAACAAAGATTTGAAAAAGTTTCTTAAAGTATTTCAGTCTCTTTCCCACTCAATTTCTCCCCTATCCCTTCCTCAGCTGTACACATACAGTGATACACACACATGCTCACTCAAGCGCACACACACACACACACACACACACACACACACACACACACACACACACACACACACACACACACACACACACACACACACACACACACATACATACACACATGCACGCACACACACACCTTGCTCTATAGGCCCTTATACAAAATACTGTTATACAGGCAGGAGAGATTAGTCTGATGACAGACTTGCAAACTAAGGCTCTTCAGGTTAGATGAGTTTGAAAGAGGTGGGTTTTCAGGTGCCGTTTGAAGGTTGAGAAACACTTAGTTTTTTCTGAGAGACAGTGGTAGAGAGTTCCATACATTTGGGCCAAAGACAGAGAAAGATTTTTTACCAAAGGTGTCTAGAGAGAAGCGAGGAACAGTCAACAGTGAGGTGTCAGAAGAGCGGAGCGTTCGAGAAGGTTTGTAACCCTGCAGGAGGTTGGCAAGATAGGATGGCATGTTCTCGTGATAGATACACTGAAAGCAGAGACAGGCAACTTTATATTGAATCCTAGCCTTTACCGGGAGCCAATGAAGTGTTCTAAGCAGAGATTTTGCACTCTCACGCCTGGGCTTGCGGAGAACAAGGCGAGCCGCGTGGTTCTGTATGCGCTGAAGTTTAGATAGTTGATTGTCATGGAGACCTGCGAATAGAGAGTTACAATAGTCCAGTCTAGATAGTATGAAAGAGACAGCAAGCTTGTTGGTAGCATCAGTGGAAAGGAAGGAGCGAATCTTACCAATTCTGCGTAGCTGATAGTACAGAGTACGGCACAACTGTTTGACATGGGCTTCCATAGCCATATATATTTGTCAATTTCAACTGATAACTAATACATTTAATATAACAATTTTGATAGATTACTTGATTGAGAGAGAGGGAGGGAGGGACGGAGAGAGAGAGAGAGAGAGGTGGAGGTGGAATGAGTGAGTGGTACTTATCAGACACTACAGTGGTATATCAATAGAGAAACAGTGAGAAAAAAAGTCGTGCAAGGCTTCTTGGACTCAAGGTCGCAAGGTTTTTGGCTTGCGATCCTGACGCTTTATCAGCTGAGATATTGAAGTCCACTTAAACTAGTCTTGAAGTGATCTTAAACAGTCAAGTTATTGTTATTGTTGTGTAAAGCCCAGCGGACTGCTCAGAGCCATATCAGGGCTATAACCATTTTAAAAAGTACACAATACTTCACTGGAAAGGGAAAAAAAAACGCTTGGAAAAGAAAATTAGGTAAACATATCAATGCATTCGCGCACATAATCTAAGGATATGCTCCTGGCGTCAACCACTTTGTCCAATTTATCACCAGTGGATTTAAAAAAATCAAACCTGAATATAAACATAGGTAAAAATACTATATCATAAAACGGGCCTAAATTACCTAAATCTGCTTCTGCACATCACAGTAATGTCTGTCTGTGCAAATGGTTTCCCTGTCCATTTCGTAAAGTGGTCAGTCCTTCGTTTTTTTCTGTGTTCCCCTCCATTACCCTCCCTCGACAATGCCCTGAGGCTTCAATGATATAGCAAGGCTACTGCATCTTGTTACTTGGCCATACCAGCGTAGTTTTCTTTTTTAATTCGTGTTTTCTTTTCTTAACTCATGTCAGCATATCTTCATATGTCCAGTGTGCTGCTTTATCTTGTGTGCTGCTTGATGATTTGTCGCACTTGTTAAGTGGTGATATGATCAATATATCTGATATTTGGTGTCTTGCGGTAACATCTCATTTTCATGGCTTGGATACATCTTTCCAAATCCGCCGTGAGAGTCCATGTTTCACATGCATACAGGAAGATGGAATATACCAGCGCACATAAGAGCCTAATCATGAGTTTAGTGGAGATGTTCTTGCCCTTCCATACAAGTTTCAGCCTGGACAGTGCTGTTGAGATTAAGAAAGTAATTACGAGATGGTGGGGTGTAGGATAAACACCTTTGTCTGTGGGTTGGTTTTTGTCATTTAATTCCATATGCATTTTGCATGATTGTGATCTAAAAAAAATGAGCCGTAGTGCGTCATTGCAATCAATCAATCAGTCAATCACTCACTCACTCACTCAATCAATCAAATACAGTTTAAGAAAAGAGAAAACAAGGGGGGGGGGGGTGCGTGGTGATGGTGAGCAGCATATGAAAAGTAAGCAAAAAAGAAAACCAGGCTCAAGTTAGAGGCTTTACGAATTGATGAATGAATTTTTTACGTGTGCGCTCTTTCACGATCGGAGCTCTGAATCTACCTTGGTCATCTGTTGTCCAGTTGAAATACGTACATGATCACTTGACTTGTCGAGTCGTTGCTTATCCCATGGATACCGATATCACGTTTTCTGGCTGTATAAAGCAAAAATAAATAAATAAATAATTAAGTAAATAAATAAATAAAATGATGGTCTTGACAGCCACATATTGTCTTTAAAAACCCTTTTGTCTGTCTTTTCACCGCCGTGACTTTGCCTGGGAAACTGTAATGACTGTCTACGAAAAGAGCAACGATGCCACTGTGCCATATAATCAAGCACATGTCTCCTTTGGAGTACTGTCTCTCCGGTATCCCAGTCTTTTGCTTCATTTGAGCGTTGTCTGGTTCCCTCAGACGTCCCAGACTATGCGCCGTGCATCACTGAAGAGCTGCTGATTTCCCAATGTCCCAATTTTCTGCCCCGTGCCTGTGTGCACAAACGTGATTGTTGTGAAGTGTAGAGGAAATTAAAATCGATCTGTCCTGCCCCTTGACTTCCCATGTCTGTCATACGACGTGATGAGAATGGCTGAAATCTATCGACCTTGTTTGCTTGTTATTTAAGGCTCACATTATGAGGTTTGTTTAGGGCTTGAGAAGGAGAATGACAACAAACCAAATGACAACAAACCAAACTTCCAATTATTCCCTTGCCTGCTCACCTTTTAACATCTTGTGTGTCATTGTGATCTTCCATATGGACCAGTGTCAGTCAAACGTGCACAGTGAAAACTCTCAACATGGCTAAACGTTTGTAATGTTATTGGAAATGTCCTTCAGACTTGCATATTTATAATTTTTCATAGGGCCAGTCTTGTGATCCCACTTTGGAAACGATGCATCAAGTCAAGGAGTCCTTGCCAACATATCTGAGATGTCACACAAACGAAGAATCCGCTTTTTAAAAAAATCAGAACTGCTTTTTTATATCTGAACTTAAAAGACAAACGTTAAAGTATATCTCGTCCATACTGTCCAAAATATATATAATTACATATCAAGAAAAAGAAACAGACTGACAGATAAACAGGCATCAAAACCATCTCAATATTTTCTTCGTCATTTCATGAATGTAACTATCCCTAAAACAAACAGAAGCTCACTCATTTGAACAGACTTTGATATCTTCACTAGTCATTTTCTCTTTCACACCCGTGACTTCTCCTAGGAAACTATTATGGTCTTCTGTGAACCAGCAACGATGGAACCTTTGCAAGTAATCATGCAAATACCGTTTGGAGTGCTGTCTGTCCAATGTGCCAATCTTCTGCCTCACTGGAGGGTTGTCTTGTTCTTTCAGATGTCCCAGGTTTCTGCTCCGTGCTTCATTGGAGTGCTGCTAACTTCTCAGGTCCCAGTTTTCTGACCATGCCTGTGGTGCGCGGACATGACTGTCGTGAAGGATAGAGGAAATTAAAATCGATCTGATCTTCACTACGTCTTCCCTTTTCTGTCGTAAGACGACGTGATGAGAATGGCTGAAATCAGGCCAGTCTGTCCGCTTGTCATTCAAACTCACATCATGAATTATCCCGGAGGAGTTGGGGATCATTCTTCCGCTTTTTAACCCGTGTTATCCCTTACCCTTTCCATCGGCTTCTGCAGGAAGCTGGTAGGTAGTGTGGAGAATTAAAAGGGTTGAAATAAAAGGCAAGATCGTCAGGCCACATGCTTTCCCCTCACGCTTTCTGACATCTAATCTTGTATGTTAGTGTGACTTTTTAGCTCGATTAGTCCCCGACCCAAAGCGTCCCCAGGTGGTGGATAGGGGAATGACCCTCAGATATGGAGGTTGGCTGCGAATGGCCAGTAAGCAATCGCGGACCAAACAGCGATGGGCCTAGAGGAGAGGCTGGGGCATAGGGTGGTGCCTACACTCTCTCAAAGGGTCTCATAATCCAATGACACTTCTGTCTAGGTGAGTCAGGGGCGCCTATAGATAACTCCTACCATCACATCAGAGTCCTGGTCAGCAGATATGTCAACGGCAACGGCAACGGCTTCTGTCATCACAGCTGTGGACAGATGATCCCAAAACGAACAATGGCCGGAACCTCCGCGCAGTGTGTGCACTGCCACTCCAGAAGGCAATGCCAAACTACTGGTTGTATTTTTGTCAAAAACTACGTGAGATGACACAAAAGAAACAAAAAGATTAAAGGACCGGACCCTCTGAGACCCCCAGGGATGGCGAGGCCCCAAAAGCTACTGGGGAGGGAGTGTCCGCGACCGTGAAACACTGCTATGATGACAGTACATATGTACCTAACTGCGGCAGTAGGAAGCAGTCTCGTCGACACATCTTGAAAGTAGAAAAATCCAAAATCAGGTAGAAAGCAAAAGCAAAAAGAAAAGACATCACCGTTGAAACGTGGAACATCAGAGCAATGGGAGAATTAGGCAAGTTACTGCTGAAGGCACTAGACGAACTAAGATCAACATAATAGACTTGAGCGAGACCAGACGAAACAAGGAAGGCATCTTCAGTAAAGAAGATCATACAGTAGTTTTCGGTGGAAATGAAAAAGGAGGCTCAAAAGGAGTAGCCATCATTTTAGACAAACATCACGCAGCATGCTTAAAAAGCCACAATGCCATCAGTGACCGAATAGTATGGCAAAGCTAAATGCCAACCAGCTCCGTTAAATATTGTCCAAGTCTATGCCCCCAAATCCAAAAGCACGGAAGAAGAAATTGAAAAGTTCTACAGTGACCTACAAACAACAGCGGATAAGATGCCCAGCAGGAAAATTTGCATAGTAATGAAAGATTTAAATGCGAAAGTGGGTGAAAATGAAGATAGGGAATGTGGCATAGGACCTCATGGACTGGGAAGTAGAAACGAACTATGCTAGCAACTTTCTGTCAAACCAACAACTTCGCAATCACAAACACATTCTTCAAACATCCAAATAGAAGGAAATATACATGGATATCACCAGCTGACGGAAGCAGACATCAAATAGACTACATCATGATAGACCAGAAATGGAGAACGTTAGTGATGAATGCCAAATCTAGGCCAAGAGAGGATTGTGAGACAGACTATGTGCTTGTAACTGCAACTCTAAGAACGAAAGCATACAAACAAAACAAAGTAAAGAAGCAAAATCAGATACGATCTAAATAAAGTAAAAGATCCAGAAATCAAAGCTGAGTACCAAGTTGAAATAAACAACCGCTTTTCTGCTCTCTCGGGAGAATAGACAGCAAATGAAACTTTGCCAAACGATATATGGGAAGACATGAAAAAAGTATGCACTGAAACTGCGGAGTCGAAAGTGGGAACGCGGACAAACCAACCACCTAAGCCCTACATAAGCGATGAAGTTTTCCAACTAGCCAAAGAGAAAAGCCAAGCACGAAGGAACAACAAAAGGCTGAAAAAAGAAATAAGAACCAAAATCAGAAGAGATGGGAAAGCATAGACAGAAGAAGAATGCTCAAAAATCAGAGAAGCAAATGTTAAAAGAAAAACAAACAGAAATGCTGCTAGACAAGTGGAAGAAATTCTACCATTCTTATATTTATTTTACTTTTTCCCCTTTCTAAATATCAAGATTTTGAAAACATTGGGAAATGAGTGAATGAATATATTCTGTTATTAAATGGTATCCCTTTTTGCATTGCCTGTACCGATATTCCATATGTGATCACTCACTGTTGTATGGACATGAATGGACGAATAAATAAACAGCTCGGTATTTAGCAAACAGACCATAACAAACTAACGAGCCAACCATTTAACAACTTAGTTGAGGCTGAGGAATGACCCTTTATAAGTAGTATCATATCGGATTCTCACAGTGAGATGCCAAGCTCTGACACCGTAAATCGGTACTACCGGGCATTTCAGCAGAGATAGCTAGCTGTTATACCAAACATATTTAATCCATAAACAAGGAAATCAAATCAGACGTCTCAGTCTACTGATTGATAGCCCTTTTTTCCTGGGAAGACTGAAAGGATAAAAATACAAAAAAAGATGTCCACTAAATTCTGGTTTGACGTCAGATGTCTGGAGTTAGTGACGCATCTTAAATAACAGATCAAGCCATCCTAACATTCTCCCTATCTCTGAGTCTGCATGTACTACTCAAATGTATTTATAACCTTGAAATTATGCTTCTCTTTATGTTTTGTGGGATTAGACAGAATGAAGATGAAATTGGCAACAGCTGTGAAATATATATTTTTACTGCAAAACATTCATGTATCGTCATGCCATGCCCAATAAGTACATTTCAGTATTCCTGATTTGTTACTGGGTTGGTCTGGAGACACTGAACCAGAAAATCATAGATAGTCAAATATACTCACATATTTTGTCCTTTTTTTTCAAAAAACGAAAAAATGAAAAGTGTGGGAACAGCCATTTTAAATCTATTCTTTGTTTTGTTTTGTATATCTTGTTGTTCTTTAAAAAAATGAAAAGTGTGGAAGAGCTATTTAAAATCCATTCTTTGATTTATTTTGTATATCTGGTTTTAACAAATAAACAAACAAACAGAAACAAAAATAAAATGTATATACGCGACATGAACGTGCAGCACAATATCCCACACCTCCAAATTGATTTCAGTAAAACCGATGCTTATTAACACGTTTTTGTTCATTCGGTCGTTAGTGTCTTTTAATGGCTGGATATCAGCGGAGCTGTACCAGATTTGAATAATATTTTCAACATAGTCACACATTGTAATAGTCACAAAAGTTGAACAGTGTAAGTTTCAACGATATCCAATAATTTGTCAATATCATTGTTATGTAAAATGTATGCCACCAAATTCCCTGTACATTTTTATGCTAACTGTGTAAAACTATAAAAGAATTAACTGTCTTGCCTACTGTTTGACAGTAGGTTTCTCTTAACTGAACACGGTCATGTGTCCAGCACGTTGAGTCTCAAAGACGTCGAGTAATTTTTCAGATCATTGTTTCACACAGTGTGCATGAACAATGCTCGCAGACGGTATACGACAAACTATATGATTGCAAAGGCCTACCAGATTATTAGATAAGTGTCCCCCGTTCTAGTTGGTGTGCGTGATGTGTACAATAAATTATATGTCAAGATTGGAAGTTCAAACGAGACTGACCAAATTTTAAGGTAGTTAGTTATCACGTATATACAGACGGTGTGAATCTTAACAGCAAAAACTGCATTTATGTAAAGGGGATTGTAAAAGTAACGATACATTTTTGGTTTGGTTTGGTTTTATTCCGAAGAACTCTTCCCCTTTCGGCTTTCTCCCTCTCCCTGCCCACCTTTACAAATGCGTCTGCGCTATCTCTGTGCTGTAAGTGTTATGTTGCTTGCACCGCCTGCCAGTGCACCGGCATGATGTCTGTGTAATGGAGACCATTGGCATGCAAAGGAGTAAGTCTCATTTTCGAAAAGAAAATCTGTACGACCCGGCGAGTTCCTTACTGCCCATTGTGCTGATGAGATGTAAGTGTAATACTTCAAGAGTGTTTCAGGGCTTAAGGTCTCCTTCTTTCGTTCGTTGCAAGATGTTCTTGGTTTTATCTGTCTTGCGTCTTCTTTCTGGTGTCTGGATGATATTATAATCTTGCTCTCTTCGGATGATGTGCCCAGTTAGTTTTACATCGTCTTTTCATAATGATAATGCCCATACGCTCTTGATTCTATTGGGCAGGAAGTTGTTGATTGGAGATGGTGTTGGGCCAGCAGATTCCCATGATTCTTTGGAGTTTCGTTGTGTGGAAGGTTGATAGCTTGGTAAAGTGGTTTTCTGTCATCCTCCAGCGTTTTGCCATTGTTGGGCAGAAAGGACACAACTCTAATAAAGCCTCAGCTTGGTGTTGGTGCTGTGTTGAGGGGGCCACACGTTGTTCAGCATTCTGAAGGTGTTTCTGGCTTTGCTGAGACGGCTCTTTGTGTCATTCTCTGTTCGTACGTAGTGTCTGACAGTACTGCCTGGCACAATACTTCAGTTCTAGTTTTTCTCCTGTCTTACGTCCAGGAATAATGGTCTCCATGTGCCATTGATCATAAGGTGTGATCGACCTGGTTTCTGTCTCTTCCATTGAGGCTAACACCGGATTAGTTTGTGGACGTCATAGTACTGGGAAAAAACGACTTTCTGAAGACAAGGTTGTAGATAGGGCCCATATTTCCAAAGGCGCATTGTTGCATTTCTGGTGCAAGTGAGCCTCGAGTCAATCTACTCACCCAAAAAAGATCAAATACTAACTTAGCAGTATCTCGCTGTAATTGAAATAATTGGAATTATCGCTGTTTGTTACACTAGTTGGCTCTTATTAATTCCAAAATCCTATCGTCAGCGATAATGCTGTGTTCAGTGCAACGAGTATGGAGGTTAAAACGATCACGACAAAATTGCAATTATTAAAACAAAATGTGAAACTCATAGCGCAAATTCGAGCTAACCCATCTAGCGTGTAATAGCCTTCCATAAGTTTAAGGTGTCTCAGTTTTTGACCCGGCGGTTGCGAATAGTAGGCGAACACTGAAAAAAAAACAACAACAAACAAACAAACAAAAAACCATTTGTTGTTTATCACCCAGGCAAAGCTGCTAACACAAAAGTAAATGTCTGGCGCTGTCTACAGGATGTGTGTATGTGTGTGTGTGTGTGTGTGTGTGTGTGTGTGTGTGTGTGTGTGTGTGTGTGTGTGTGTGTGTGTGCACGCGCGCGCGCGCCTGCCGCCGCTTGCTTGTTTGTGCATACACGCGGGCATGTATCTTTTAATAGTGCAAAGGGAGGAAGACGACCGAAATATTAGCAGAGCGATCATGTCGCAGGTGCAGTCTTGTGAGTCGTAGGTACAATGCATTCTTCTGATTCACACGCTGAACTGACAAAGTCATTTATTCCGTACTTGTCATTATACTGGAAGAATTCGAAATTCTGCTAGATAAAGGAAGAAAGCTTTATTTATTCTGTTTTGTTATCTCTGATTCTCTAAAGACAAGTGTGCACGGCAACCGTTTAAGAACGAATGACTATATCATAAAGAAATACGCGTGCAAATAGTTAAACATAAAGTTGAGATCAAGAGGAGACTCGTGTAACATATTGGTGGATGGGCGGAAAGGTGTTTCTCTCAATTAGGCTTGCTTTCTTATGCTTGCTGTGATGGCTCTGTTTTTAAAAAAGGTTTGCTTTCTTGTGATTGCTGTGAGGGCTCTGTTTTATTCTTCTATTCGGTCCTAGATCACCTACTCCCTTATCCAATCTCTGTATACAGTTTACGATACAAATACATAAAAAATACACATCTATACAAAGAACAGGCCAGTAGTCTGGAAATTTCTAAAATCTTTTTGAAAGGACATGCTACTTTGAACCCACAACCTTCCAGATGCGCTAACCACTACATCACGGCGACCGGTTCAAGCAGGCATACGTACAGATAAAGGCAATCACACACAATCACGCACGCACACACACACGCACGCTCACACGAACATATACACACACAAACACACACACATTCACAAATACACGCGTACGCACGGACGCACACACACACATAGAAAAGATATAAGCTCGCCTCGTATTGATCTAAAACATTCGAACCATTTCCTGCGAGTAAGAAAAAGAAAACGAACATAACCACAACTATTGCCAGACTTCCCCCATTTTCTTCGCCTCGCACATTTCAAAAGAAGTACACATGTAACAGCACTGGCCATTTACTTGGAAAAAATCTGACACAACTAAAGCCACAAAATCGAAAGATATGTTTCTCTCTCTCTCTCTCTCTCTCTCTCCTCTCTCTCTCTCTCTCTCTCTCTCTCTCTCTCTCTCTCTCTTCTCTCTCTCTCTCTCTCTCTCTCATTTTTCTGTCTGTCTCTGTCTGTTTGTCTGCCTGTCTGTCTGTCAACACCACAGAGATACATTGTTGTTCTTTTAAAATTTGTGGTGTGAAACATGTCTATGATGTGAACAAAACGCATTAGCAAGGATGTCTCAACTGTCTGTGGATGGATCTCTATCAAATTGCGATATAACTGAGGCCATCACATATTCGTTAATGCATACATTTGAAAAGGAACGCACAAGGTCAAAGTCATATCGACAAAAAATATCTGGAATCGATTTCTAAAGGTGTACGAGCAGCACTTCTAAGGAAATCGCACTATATATACACCAGTTATCTTTCACGAATGTGAACAGAATATGAACTCTCATCGACAGTTTTAAAGTCCAACCAGATGCTTGTTCTCTTGATCCTATCCCTACGTCTTTGTCACTCGAGAGCTTGGATGAGACCCTCCAATCGTTTGACTACTGTTGTGAGTAATTTTTTGCTTGCAGGCTCCTTTCCAACACTGTTCGAAGTTCTGTTGTTTAGCCTGTTTTAAACAGATCTTATCCTGATTGCAACAACTTGAACAACTATCGCCTAGTGTCAAATTTACCATTTCTCTCGAAGATCATTGACAAAATTGTTTTGCAGCAACATTTTGCTCATCTGTCAGTCACTGATTTGCTATGCTTTTTAATCTCAGTTTGCCGCCCGTGTCATAGTAATGACACTTGTAAGGCGCCAAATCTTGACATAAAAATCAAATCTCATTTTTCGCCAACACATTTACTCACAATGACAAAAACCGAAGGATACAAATCACACTGAAACCGGGAAGGGGAGGACAGGAGGGAAATGGAGCGAAAGAGTAGGTACGTAGAGGGGATCATCATCATCATCAGGTACCTAGCCGCATGGCGTTGGCGATTATGGACTTCCATCTGTCTCTGTCTCTTGTTGCCTCAAGCATCTCTTCCACCCTCCCTGTCTTCAGCCACTCTGCAAGTCCGTCCAGTATCTTCTCCCTGGGTCTACCCGGTGCTCTCCTTCCCTCCAGCTTTCCCGTTGTGACCAGGTGTTCCAGTTCCCTTTTCCTCATAAAATGGCCTATGAATGTTGCCTGCCTTTTCCTAATCTTCCTTATGAATGATCTACTAGAGGGGTAGAGGGGATATCACACTTAAACAAAAAGGTATGCCTTCATATTAGACTTGAAAGAAGACAGAGTGACTGCCGAATACACAGGGGAAGTTCGTTCCACTGCATGAACCAGAGAAAATGAGCGGGAACCGACTGTGGAACGTCTGTATCGAAGAATTTGTAAATAAGTAGTACCAAAAGCAGAATGGGAGAGGTTTTGAGCATTTTCCAATACCTACAGAAGCCGAACTTTAACACTTTATGGATGGACAGTTGATGGAAAACAAACAAACAAACAAACAAACAAACGGTTATACTGTTGTGAACAACTTCTGTTTTTTATACAAGTGTCGAACTTTTTTAATGAGTTTATTCCATGTTCAAGATGAATTTCAGTTTAAGTGCTCTTTGTGCCTTTTTCTGCAGACCTGTGTGTGACATACAGAATGAATGACATGAATGACGAAATGTTCCGCGGCGCAGAGAAACACGTTCTTTCAATTGTTACATACAGTGCGTGTACATGCGTGAGAACGCGCGCGAGCGCGCGATGGCGTGTGTGTGTGTGCGCGCGCGCGTGCGCGCGCGTGAGATAGAGATAGAGAAAGCGAGCGAGAGAGAGAGGATTAGGCAAAGAGCCAACTGACTGCCTTTGTGACACAGAAAGTTGGTCCGACCTGACGAGATGTTTTTGAGTACTCTGCTACTTGGTGTGGGAGAGGGAGGCCGTTGTACTGAAACTTCTCAGTAACTGATGTCAACGTTTTCATTGGGGTGGTTTGGGACCCTCAGTAAGTAGAAATTAACGCACGCACACACGCACGCACGCACACACAACTATAGGAGCAATAGAATCGTTTATGTAGGTAGAGCTCCAAAGTTTCGCCAGCGCATAGGTTTTATGCGCAGGCTTGTAGCATATACACCATTGCTACCTTAGATCTTTCTAATCGCGGTGCATGTGTGGTGTTAGTACTATGGGATCATCGAAACGCTGCAACACCGTCTAAAGAAAACAAACATTGAAAACAAAAATTTTCAACCATGATTCCAGAAACATGGCTATGTAAATGAACTATTCTCTACTGACGTGTATCAGTCAAAGAAATGACACTGTGTGTCGTAAGTAAAACAAAAGACAACAAGATGACAGTATGCATAATATAACTGATTTTGTTTCATGGCAAAGCTTGACTGAAAAGAGTAAAAGGATGCTAAGCCTTTCTAGTTCTCTTAGAATTTGTCTCACAAGAAATGTGTGCGCAACATGAAAAAAGGAGATTATCAGAACGGCATAACTGTCTTGTTTATTTATTTCTTTTCGACAGAAATGGAAAACCGTAAATTTCGCTTGAACATTTATTAATAAAAAGAGACTTTACGTAGACGCTCCCGCTTCGTGCGACGCATGAGGCAGTAAGAGTGCACCAACAAAGAACATGAAATATTTTCAAAGACAGGCTTAAAGGGGATGGGTGGGAGAGCGGAGTTCAAAGAAATATAACAAACTTGTTAACACTTGACATTTTATTCTGAATAATCGATCGTTCGTCAGTAAAAATGACATTGACTGGATATCATAACGTCTGTACCCCGCTCCTCTCTGTTCTCTGTTCTGACGCAAAGACCATCTGTAGCGCAAGCATTCACAGGAATTGAATACTAATTATTTTCTCTTTTTATTTTTGTTCCCCTTCCCCCTCCCCTCCCACGTCCCTTGCTCCGCCTTTAGATACTTCCTTTGAGAAAGGGCAAATTGTAGGTTTATTTTGATAATAGAAGACAGACAGACAGACAGAAAGAAGTAGAGAGAGCTTGCGCTCGTGCGTGCATGCATATGTGGATGTGTGCATATATATGACTGTATGTGCACGCGTGCTTGCATACAGCACTCTAAAGCTTGCTATGTGCTGTGAACAAACAAGCTGATACGTATATAAGTAATGTAAGTTTTATGATGTGTGTCAGAACTAAGTGAAAGCAGACTTTATGTAGTTTCAGGTTAACGAACTTATGATATCACTCACTCGCTTGATCCTCTTTGCTCCAGATGGTGCATAAGCCGTCAGTCAGTCTCCGTTCAATGGGTTTGAGCGAACCAGGATAGCTTTCTTACATTTCTTGCAGACTTTTGCACCAGATGCCAATTGGTATGCCCCTGTTTCTTTTCCCATATAGTACCTGTTAGAAAGCGGTATGCCTGTAAGGGATTCTCTTTTGTGCATCCTGAGGACTTGGTCTATCCATCTCCATCTCCTGTTTTTACCTTTGATAGTAGAGCTGATTTCAGATCGTCTGGCCACCTCTTCGATGGAGATGTAATGCTCCCATCTAATTTTCAGGGTTACTTGGTGACATCTTCCTTCGAAGCACATCAGGCAATTCTAAATCTTGTAGTTAGCCATATTTCCGAAGCATAGAACAAGACTGATCGGACATTGGACTTGCAGATCTTCTGCTTTGTGTTCATGTGTGGAAGACTTCCAGATGTTGCTGAATTTATAGAATGCGTGTGCTGCCTTTACAATTCTTGCAGAGACTTCTTTCTCGATGTTATTAACTGCAGACGAGGCTTCCCGGATATTCAAAGTTTACTACTTTTTTCTCTCTCCTCTCTTCTGACTCCATGCTCTTAGATGCTGTTGTTTACTCTGCTTTTCTTAAATGCTTTTCTGGGAATATGAAAGTAGTCCTATGTCATCTCCAAAGTCACTATCTTCCAGTCACTTGGTGAACCCCCAAACGAATTCCTAGATTGGTCGCTGGCTGTTTTTCTTATCATCCAGTCGATGTCAAAAGAAAGAGTTGAGACAAGATTATGCAGCCCTGTCTAACTCCAGTTTTGATATGGAACCACTCGGTCTCTTGATCATAGCCTGTCATTCAGCTCTGTTTGCCGGCGTAGATAGCCTTTTGAATATTGATGACCTTGCTTGGAAGGCCGTATGCAGGTGCTTTATGATGTCAAATACTTTTTCAAAATCTAGAAGGTTCATGTGGAGAGAAGAATTCTGTCGGGGAGATTGCTTTACCGTTGTTTTGATGACAAAGATCTAGTCGGTGCAAGATTTGCCATTCCTGAAGCCTGCTTGTTCTCCTCTAAGCTGTTTCTTGACATATTTCTTGATTCGCTGTTGTAAGAATTTGCAAAAGGTCTTCCCAGGTACTGACAGGAGGTTATTTCTTGATTCGCTGTTGTAAGAATTTGCAAAAGGTCTTCCCAGGTACAGACAGGACGTTGACGCCTTTCCATTTTCCACGTTGTATGAGGTCACCTTCGTTGGGGAATCTGACGATAAAATCCTTTTCCCATGAAACTGGCACTTTTTCTTTCTCTCATACATTGTTGAACCGTTCTTTTAGAACTTCTGCTCGAAGATCTGGATCTGCCTTAAGCATTTCGACCTCTATTAATGTCCTGCTCCCGTAGTTTGTTTGAAAGCTTCTTCAGTGTCCTGGTCTGACGTTTTTCTTCTTCCCTTTTTTGTTTCTATTTTATTTATGTGTGTGTTTGTGTGTTCTGTTACCAGTATATCTCCGTTTTCTTCTGGGTCGTATCTGTTGAGAATTTGTTTGCAATGTTCTCCCCATTTACGAAACTAATTTTATTCTTTTGTGAGAGTGTTTTCATGTCCTACTGTTGATGTTTTGTTCATAGACTGTTGGGGTCTCGGTTATAATTCTCATGACTTCGTTGTCTGTGCTACTTGCGCTTCTTTTGCAAGGTCTTTTGAATACTGTCTTCTGTGTTTCCTCAAGACCTTGCCAAAACATAGGGCTTATGTGCAGGCTTATGGTTTTTGCCATGTTCATTTTGAATTTTCTCCATCACATGGCATTTGTGATGTTAGTACATGTGGGCTTTATTCTGAGTGCAGAGACGTATTTTGAAAAACTTAAGATGAAACTGTCGTTCCTTACGCTCTTCTTACCTCCATACACTTCTGTCTGTATTTTTCTGTTGTGCCTTCTTCCTCCTCTTCTTGGCAATTGAGTAAATGGCTCTTGAAGATCTGCCTCTCCTTTGCTGAGTTATTAGTTATCCATTCTTTCTGCTTTTTGAACAGTATCCTACGATGATCTTGATGGTGCCATGGAATAGTTCGTCCACCATTTGACATTGCTCATTTAAATCATCCACGCGTAGGTCGTTCAAAGTTTGGAATTTGGTTTTTAAGTTGTGAAAACTGGGCTTTCTGTGTGGAAATGTTTAGCCACTTTTAGTTGAACAACTGGTCTGCTGTCTTTATCTGGGTTTTCCTCAACTTCAGTCTTGTGTTGCAGATGATAATGGAATAGTCACTATCTACATCTGTCCCCTGTCATTGCCCTGACGTCTAGAAATGATCCTGTCCATTTCCTTCAGATTCTGATGTGATCAGTCTAAGTGCTTGTTCGGCCATCAGGTGATGTCCTAATTAACTTGTGGCTGCTTTTGTGTTGGAAGACAGCTTCTCCACTGACACGTCCATTCCCTTTGTAGAGCTTTATAAACCGCTCTCATTGTTCTTTCCCTGCCACACACCCCGTTTTACCACGCATTCCTCATAGCCTTCATTATTGGATCGTATTTTAGACTTGAAGTCTCCAGCGTGAATCAGAAGATCATGCTATGGTGTCTTGTTAATCTGTTTTTGTAATGTGGTGGTATATAGGCACACACAGAGAAACACACACACACACACCACACACACACACACACACACACACACACCACACACACACACGTCTAAAACTAGTAAAAGCACATCTGTGTATAGACGTTGAAAGAAATCACAAACGAACGAACGAACACACACACACACACACACACACACACACACACACACACACACACACACACACACACACAACACACACACACAACACACACACACACACACACACACACACACACACACACACACACACACGGAGGGAAGAAAGAACAAAAGATGGTAAAGCCAGCGTAATGGAACGATCAATACTATGCTGATTTGCCATACATACAGTTTAGTGTCAGCAGTGTGATTCGATCTACTTATTTGTTCGTTGCGTTCTAGTTTCCATCACATCATAGTACTTCGATCTCCAAACTACCATGCAGTGCGCGTATTGTTTAGTTATTCGCCGTGCAAACCGGGCCATACGGCGTTTTGATGACAACAAAAATCAATGAAAGGACATGATGTATGCTTGAGTCAATCAATTGTTCGGCTTAATATTCTGTCTGTCTGTCTGTCTCTGTCTGTCTGTCGCTCTCTCTGTCTCTGTCTGTCTGTCTCTCTGTCTATGTCTCTCTCTCTCTCTTCCCTCTCCTCTCTCTGTCTTATCATAATCATCGTCTTCTTCCTCTTTTTCTTCTTCGTCGGTCTAAAGAGAAACATTAATTAAAAGGACAAGAACCAGTCAAACATTAAAAGGATAAGAACCAGTCAGAATAGCAAAGTAGTTAATGCAACGGACTACTGACTGGGAGGTTTGGGATCACATAGTTGAGTTTTATCCATTTTACGGATGCGTCTGTGGGTCCTTTGCGCTTACAGCAATCCAAATAAGACATTTTGCGTTTCTTTTTGACATCTTTTTCGATATATATATATATATGCTCAGTGCATGAATTACAATATATATATTGTAATTCATGCACTGAGTATAGAATCCACCAAAAATAAATTACGATTTCTGTAATGAAACGCAGTAATGCATCCTCCTCGCCGAATGAACGCATGCATACCATGGCATCGTCTGCTTTAGATTTGCCATGAGAACTGGGTCAAGGCCGTTCTCTGCATTAGTCTGTACCTTAGTGTAAAATAGGGGCTGCACCTGTTTTGTTGGTTATGTCCTCAGTACTGTTGTGCACGGATTGCCAGCGGAGGAGAACGAAGAGGAGAATGTACCATTAAGTACACTCAGACATCCATTTACGTTTCTGTAATAACATATATCCACTTTCATTATCTAAACATTTAAAAATGTTGCTCCCAGTTGTGATTCGGCAACTGCGCGTGGCGAGCATCTCATAGGGGCCTAGTGCGAGTATATATGTGTTAACAGTTACACCATATCAAATCTAATAATTGCAGTACAGTCTGTACATCGCATTCTGCCGCTAGTTAAATGAGTAATGAGATTGTTCTTGTTGCTAGGTTATATCAACGTCCCAGCGCAGAAAAACTATTAGAGTCTGTATTGTAATGTTGTTTGCCCTGACCAGAAGAAATAATAATTTGTTATCGTTCTGTAACGAGGATCCCAGAGAAAATTTAATGTAGGCACAGCCTCACGAAAAATTTACAGTGGATGACACTTTGTGTTGCCTTCTATAGGACAAGCGAGGACAAAGATATCGTTCACCACAAATAACACACAAGGAATACAATGGGCTGCTGGATTATAACACACAAGGAATACAATGGGCTGCTGGATTTCCTTTTGAAATCAATGTCTGAGCGAACCAAAAGGAAGAATGACGGTCCCCTCATGGATCTTTTTCATGTCTTTAGATCTCACATGAGGGCTACAATGCTATTAAAACTTATGCTTGTGTGTATAACTGGTTTCGTTCAGAGTCGGTTACATGATCTTGGTTGGTCTTCCATGAGAACAATAGAAAATGAGTAGTCAGCAAGTCCCCCTTGCAAATCATTGCTATAGTGAGGACAAAGAAGATGAAAACAGTTAACGAATTCTTTGTTACCACAACACACCACACTCTCTTTCTCTGGAAAAAAAGTGCATTGGTATATACCCATTTAGGATTGCACTTGCTCGTTGAAAATTGCTGTTCTTCATTTGTGCATTAATGTATAATTGCAGGATACCCTTCAAAGTAAAAGTTGTCCCTTTTGCACTTCAAAGATAGGAAACATATTACACTGTTTATTTGAATGCTCGGCATACTCAGATACAAGACCATAACCTGTTAAAGATTCACTGTGTGATATTGCTTCAAGAGGGAAATGACCAGCACAAGGAAACTATCTAAAATTCTTACTTCATATTACAAAAGAACTCGAGTGACAAATGATGTTCTCCTGAAGTGACATATTTGGCTAACTGATATATATATATATATATATATATATATATATATATATATATATATATATATATATATATATGTGTGTGTGTGTGTGTGTGTGTGTGTGTGTGTGTGTGTGTGTGTGTGTGTGTGTGTTTGTGTACCATTTGCTTCTAAATATAGTACCATTTGCTTCTAAACACACGCCCGCGCGCGCATACACAGACACACACAGGGCAACCACAACAAAAACACACACTTGCATTTACTCATAGATATATATATATACATATAATAATATATATATATATATATATATACACACACACACACACACACACACACACACACACACACACACACACACACACATATATATATATATATATAATATATATATGTGTGTGTGCATGTGCGTGCGTGTGTGTGCGTGCGTGCGTGCGTGTGTGCGTGCGTGTGTGTGTATACCATTTGCTTCTAAATATAGTACCATTTGTTTCTAAACACACGCATGCGCGCGCGCATGCACACACACAGGACGCATACACACTCATACCAATCACACGTAACTACAACAAAAACACACTTG
>JAPXFY010000014.1:43873931-43913931 GCA_030674185.1 Monoplex corrugatus | reverse complement strand
ATCGAGGAGGAGAGAAAGAGGGGGGAGAGAGAGAGAGAAGGAGAGAGAGAGAGAGAGACTTAATGCCGGAAGATAACAAACAGCTTAGAAATGGGATAAAAATCACCTGTTTTGTAATGAGGTTGAGTAGAGGTTTCAGTAGCACTGTGTGTATAGGATTAGAAGACAGATTTCAGTTAGAATGAATATTATTTTCGTTATTTCAAGGAAGGGTTTTTGAAACTGTCGTTTAAAGCTACTTATTAATGTGCATGGTTTGATATTGATGGACAGTGTTCCACAGATTTATGTTCAGAGAAGGAGGTGCTTGCTTTGAATTAAATATGTCTGAGCTTGATCTTATTTCTTGAATCTGTGTGACGTGTTTGACTGAGGTAAACAGCTCTGTTAAGTATTTGAAGGCGGATCTGTGTGCAATTTTGTACATTTTGTTGTACTTAGGTTGGGTTTTGAGTGATAGTATTTCAATTTTTAACATTTTTGGTCTGTGGTCAGGGGGACGTCAGCTGCTAAAATGTTTTCGTGCTCTTCTGTGCGAGTAATTTGAAAAGAAGAAGAAGAGAAAGAAGAACTGCAACCACTCCCAAACTGATTCGTAGTCAGTATGGAATTTGATATGGGAGTTATTGGAGTTGTTTCAAGAGGGATTCACCGCGCTCGAATAGCTCCGTGTACGCTCCAACCAAATCCGCCAGCAATTATCTGACAGATTTCCCTAGCCTGTATAAATCCCTATGCGCTGGCAAGGTCTTGAAACAGGGAAAGGGGAAAAAGGACCTGTCAAACACTAAGCTGGCACCACCAGAATGATGGAAACATTAAAATGGGCAGCGAACAGGCCGTCTTTATCGTTGCAGGCTGGGATTGAACTCAAGGTATCAGATCTTGAGTGCAGGGCTTTACCAACTATGGACGTTGTAGTGTTGTTACATTTCTGACCTACTAAGAAGAAATAAATTTTCAAAAACAATTTTGATCAGAGAGAGAGAGAGAAAGACTGACTGACAGACAGACAGATAACGAGAGAGAAAGAATCTGAGACAGAGAGAGCACAGAGAGAGATAGAAAGACAGAGAGAGAGAGAGAGAGAGAGAGAGAGAGAGAGAGAGAGAGAGAGAGAGAGAGAGAGCCACAGAGAGATAGAGAAACAGACATGCAGACAGACAGAGACAGAGATTCATGGGCATGTATGCACTGCGTATGTATGTGTTTACATGTGCATTTCCGCGTGCATTCATTTGGGGTGTGTGTGTATATATATATATATATATATATATATATATATATATATATATATGTGTGTGTGTGTGTGTGTGTGTGTGTGTATGTGTGTGTGTGTGTGAGTGAGAAAGAGTGTGTGTGGTGTGTGGTGCGTGAGTGAGAGAGAGAGATAGAGAGAGAGAGAGAGTGTGTGTTGTGTGTGTGTGTGTGTGTGTGTGTTGCATTTGCATACGCGTTTTATCAGTGCACTTGTGTGTGCGCTGGCATGCGTATATTTTCATTTATTCGTGCATATATGTGTGCGCGCGCTCGTGAATACCTGTGCATCCGTGCGCGTGCACATGCTGCCACGTCTTATCTGTGGTCAATATTTCAGTTTCTATCGTTTGGCCTAAATGTTGGCCATCAACTATACTTTCACTACCATTTACATCGTAGCGCCCGGCTGGTCAGGTGACTGGTCAAATCAGAATCATTCGTCATGAAGATCATCCCAGTCCTTCCCCATCACCGAAAATGACCGTGCGATGCTGGTTTTAGTCGTATCACTGATAGTCAAACGACATGGCTTTTATAACTTAAGATACACCTGACCCAGTGTCAATAAAAAGAAAATCCATCAGTACTGACAACCTGTCATAAATTCTTGCGAAACAATGTAAAACGTTGGTTTGTGTACAGGAAAACGCCGACACAATCATCCGGACGTATACTCGCACCCCCCCCCCCCCTTCACACTCACACATGTTAAATCAAAGAACGAACGAACACGTGCCCGTACTCGCACATAAATGTGCGCGCGTATAGTGATTTTAATCAATCCGCTCCTTCCTTCACCCATTCTGTCCTTAGATTATTTAATATTGAAAAAAAATCCTAGGGGAAGATTTAATGTCGGGGTTTGTCTAAAAGTAACAGCGCTGGCGGCTAGGTAGAAGACCTAGTTTTTAGCAACACCACCACCACCTCAGGGTGGGCTCTCGCGCTCTCCTCCTTCTCCCCGCCACTTCCTCCCTGTGGGCCGATTAATCAATAGTGCTTGCGAGCAAGGCAGTGAAGGTTGCGTAGTGGAGGAGGATTCAGTACCACTGTTATATAGCTTCAGGCTAGCTGCATGCCAGCACACACAGTTTTGATGAGAAAAGCAGAAAGAGAGAGTGTGAGAGGGGGTTGGGGATGGGGTGGGTGGGAAGTGGCGTGCGTTCATGCATGTATGTGGATGTGTGTGTAAAGAAAGCAGGAGAGAATTTGTGTGCGCGCGTGCTAAGTGTGGTATGCACTTTCAGTTTTAGATGTCTGTGGTAGTGATTGTGGTGGTGGTGGTGGTGGTGGTGGTGTGTGTGTGTGCGCGCGCGCGCGCGCGCACGTACGCACGACGCACTTATGATATGTGAGAGGTAGGTTGACACAGAGAGAGTGACAAAGGGCACACTTGTCCTCTGTTAGAGAAGAAAAAATTGAAAACAGTGCATCATCGATTTTTTCCAGCAATTCATGAATAGTAGGCCTAAAATGTTTAAGTAAAAGTGGAACACAGGTCGAGCGTGGGGAAAGGGGGAGGGGAGTCAATATTGCACAAGTTGGCATGTGGATGATCAGATGTGCCAGTATCAATTGGTCGAAAAAAACATCACTCCAAGTGAAGGTAGAAAAGAACGAATCACAGTCATCGCCGTTTGGATCGTAATTATTTCCTTCGTAGCATCGGTGATGTGTTGGTACAGTACGCGCCTGCTACGCAGATGACCCGGGTTCCTTTCTTGGTCGATGCTTTTAGTTTATGCGGGCTGGTTGGTTCTGTTGAAAGAGCCGTTGACTCAGGATCCGATATCTTGAGTCCAGTCCCAGTCCGCAGCATTAAACATTGGCCTGTTTTTTTTAATGTTTCCATCATTCTGGTGGTGTTAGCTAGTGTTTCAAAGGTCTCCCCCCTCCTCCCGGACCCTTTTCCGCTCCTCAATTCAAGGCCGTGCGCAGGATTTTGCGCAGATTCAGGGAGACTGCCAGATAATTGCTGGCAGATTTGGGTGGAGCGCATATGGAGTCGTCCGAGTGCGACGAATCCCTCTTGAACAAACTCTAACCCCCAAACTCCAACTCTGGCCCTTGTCCGTATTGCGGCAATAGAACTTCCAGTTTCTTCTGATGGTTGTTAGGGCGGTGGTGGTTTGAAATCGATTGTAATGTCAATAACGCGCCATCTGCGGGCATGCACATTTAATGAATTGTCAGCATTATCTGAAAGTGCAGATTTAGACGTAGTTTAACTGACTAATTTAAGTGCATATGATTAAAATGGTACAACACGACATGAGTATAACGTAGTCTCCCTTCAGGTACTTCTTATAAGCAGAGCAGATGTCGATGTTCACTGAAAATCTGGTTGCACACCAAACGATGACATCATGCGCCATTTTGCTCATAATTTGGCCTATTCCCTGTCTCGTTCGTTTTGCAGAGTTCCAACAGCACGGTAGGCCTCAAACATGCAGTGCCTGCAGCAATACAATGCGTTTAGTAGAGAAACGCGTTGCTGGAGAAAGGAGATAATCTAGACGTCATTTTACTGTTTGAAGAGTTGTTGTTGTTGTTGTTGTTGTTGTGTGTTTAGCGACACAGTGTGACTGCAGCGTATGTGGATGTGACTCTGTTACATTTGTCGTAAAATCATATAATCATCAAACAACTCTAAAACCAAACCGAGAAACACATTTCAGAATAACAATACAGAGTCTATACAGTAACAGAACATAGAAATTAGAATTCTGAAATGGCAGTGGAATACAAGAAGCAGTTACACATTTGAAACGTCAGACTGCCAGTCGGAAGGACTGGGGGTTCAGTCCTGCCCATCTACTTAGATAAATGGTGGGAATTTTTCCGATCTCTCAGGTCAACATGTGTGCAGACCTGTTAGTGTCTAAACACCCTTCGAGTGTACGCTTTCAGCGCGAAGTATTTACCCATTTCTAAAGTAATGAAAAGTCCCCAAAATAAAGTCCAGCTGTGTCCCATCTAGACGACAAAACCTATTGCTTAGTAACTGGATTACAGTTGTAACAATACATACTCACACACTCAGTTTCAGTTTATAAGCGTAAAAACATTGTAGGTACTTGTAAAGCAGAAATGATGGTGATACTAAATAAGTTGACTAAAAAAGTGTACGAACACCTCGTCATCATCATCATGTGCCATGCTATATGGCGTTCCACACAAATCTATCTTTTGTTGCTGCAAATACATTCCCACCCTTTCTGTCTTCATCCACTTTGCAAATCCGTCCAATATTTTCTCCCTGGGTCTTCCTGGTGCTCTTTTCCCCTCCAGCTCTCCTGTTGTTACTTGGCGCTCAGATTTCTCTTGCCTCATAAATGTCACATAAATGTTGCTTGTCTTTTCGTAATGTTCTTCATTAATGTTCTTTTTGTGTTTGATTCTTTCAAGACTATCTCGTTTTCTTTGCTGTACATGGAACTCTTAACATTCTTCCTAGAAACCATATTTCAGCTGCCTCAATCTTGTTCTGACTTTGCGTGTTGACTGTCTGCGCTTCGCATCCGTACAACAGTATCAGTTATGTATAACACTGAAGAACTCTCTTCCTGATGTTAACTGATAGCATTTCTTGGTAAGAACGCTTTTCATTTATTTGAATGTTGTTTTAACTTGTTCCAAGATTCCCCTCCCCTCATGAATATTTACTCACCACATCACTGACCCCTGTTTTAGCTTGGCCGATTCTGCTGGCTTTTAACAATATGTATCTACCTTCATCTACCTTGACGGTTCCCAGATATTCGAATTTATCAACTTGTCTCAATGTGGTGCCATTTGCATGAGGAGATTTCTTTTCTTTTTTGTGTGATTACAATGAGTTTAGTCTTCTTGCTACTTAGTTCCAGCCCTTTATTTCTGCTTTTTATTTCTATTATATTCACAAGATTTTGTAGGACATTTTCGTTTTCTGCAATTGAAACGGTGTCATCGCATAAGGAAGATTGCTTATAATTTTTCCTCCAACTTTTATCCCATGGCATTCCTCCAGGTTTCTCATATGGTTTCGCTGTATAGTGACAACAAATCTGGTGACAGAACACACCCCTACCTAACCTCTCTTTTCAGATTTTGGAAAGAGCTTATAAATATCATTTTCTGCTCTCACTGTTGCTGTTTGTTCCTAACACATATTCCTTATTAATTTTAGATCTGTTCCATCAACATTGAGCCTTTCTGGTTGGTCAGGTCTTACACGATCAAAACCCTTGGAATAATTAACAAAGCATAAACATAAATCCTTATTCAACTCAGCTGATCTTTCTATGACAGTTCTAAGGATCTATATATCATTAATTAGTTCTAAGGATCTATATATCATTAATTAAAAGTTCCTTCCCTATCAACAAATCCCCATTGTTCTTCTGCTATTTTTGTTTTGATCCATTTCCGTACTCTCATCGTGATTATTCTTTATAGAATCTTTGTCACATGGCTTATCAAGTTAATTATACGATGGAGTTCACATTTTATAGTCCCTGCTTTCTTTCGAAGTGAAATGAAAATTGATTTTGACATATTAGGGATTTTTCGGGTGTCATAAATTTCATTTTGGAGGAATGTTACTGGACAATTTTCATCCATTTTTCAAAGACTGGCATTTTCCATGCCGTGGGTATTGGTACATTGTCTGTTCGTACATCACCAGACAATGTACAAACACCTAGGGCACGATAAATGCACGTCCTTGAAATTGATGAAATTATCCATGTTCAGTTCTTTTGTCATTTTTGTTTGTTTCATGTCATTAAAGATTGATTTTAACTTAAAATGGATTGGAGAAATACGATTATTGGGTCTTATACAATAAAAACAAACAAACACACAAACAAAAAACAAACAAACAAAAAAACGTTCACTCAGACTTTGTCCATAAAGACCTCGTCTAATCGCTTCCTCGCCTAAACAGACTTCGTTGAAATGCATAAGGCCTTAAATGCCAAGTTACGCCATTAACTTATTGTTAATATGATAATCATTATTGTTGATGCTACAAATTTGTGTCGTTGATGTTGTATAAAGGCGGACACACTGATGAACAGTGATTAGCGCGAGTTGCCTCGTCAAAACACTGCCACACTTCCCGTTTGCGTTGCAGAAAAGCACTTTCCGCCATCTGACAGGAAAATGCGCATTCATTTATGCATTATATGATAAGATATTGATTGAACAGGCAGACCTATAGGGGACACCACACACACACACACACACACACACATACACATGCACACGCACACACACGTGTGTACGCGTGCATACGCATACACACGCATATGTTTCTCAAACAGGTTGAGCAGAGTCGTGGTTGATTTTAATGTAAACTCTGTGTGTGTGTGTGTGTGTGTGTGTGTGTGTGTGTGTGTGTGTGTGTGTGTGTGGTGTGTGTGTGTGTGTGTGTGTGTGTGTGGTGGTCTTTGATTTAATGTCTATTCACTAAAGTGATTTTAAACAAGAAAACAAAAAAAACAAAAAAACCCTAAGGAGAAAAGAGGAAACTTGGAAATGGTTAATCTTTAGGAAGAAGAAATGAACAAAAAACAAACAAACAAACAAACAAACAAACAAACAAAAAAAAGTGCCGAAGAAGAGAAAGAAAATTCACAAATGACATTATCATAATTAACGATTGAAACAGTAAAATGAGCTAACCATAACATTGAACATGAGAAATAACGACGCATTAAAGATAATTCGCTATAGGACTTTTTGACAGGCTAACAAAAATTTCATATGTTAAGGATGGTGAGGCAAATATGTCAGAAACTGTCTTCGTTGATAGCGTAGGTATATGTCGTTTTACCCGAACGCGTGAAAGAATATGACTATGTGTTATCTTCTTTCCACACAGACACACTACATTCCTGGTGTACTTTGTTTTGAATGCATCAAGTTTCCACCTATACATAAGGAATTGTATACTTCTGCTGGCAGGAAACTGCTTAGGTGTTTTGCTAATTTCAAAGTTCATGTAACATTTATCATACTTTTTCTGTTATCTTGAAACTGCTTCCATACGTAGGTGTCCACTAAGGTATAACACTCATGCAAGGAGAGGGAAAGTTGTATATGATTTGAATCTGGTGAGCTCTTTGCCCCCCGTTTGGCAGCCCTATCAACCATATCATTGTAATGAAAAGAACTATGAGATGGTATCCAGCAGAAAGTAATATCAGTGCCTCTTAGGGATAAACTATTAATCAAGTGAGTAATTTCCAATATCATTTCAGATCTTGTTTGTAATTTTGATAATTTAAGAGCTTGAAGTACAGATTTTGAATCAACGCAAAAAAGTATCTTGGGAATCGTCCTAGGAAGATTGATCATATAATTCAAAGCCATTAGGATAGTTCTGCAGTAAAGACAGATTTATTAAGTACTATATAGGAAGATTTCTCAATTTTGAGAGCAGGTATTAAAAACGCTGAGCTTGCTTGCCTTTCAATTATTGATCAATCAGTGTAAACTTTCAAGTGATCGGAATAAAAGTCTTCTATATGACATTTAACTTGACTCGCCAGTAAGTTTATATTATCTTCTTTTTTTAAGTCATTGTGGTGTATGTCAAATCGTGCTCTTTGGAGTTCCCAACTGGGTACTGGTGAAAACGAAGGTCTATAAGTTACAGGATCTGTTTCTAGATCAATTCCAGAGCCTTTCATAACATCAGCTGTAAATGTTGCAAGTGTGACCTGTGTGGATATTGATTTAGCTCTTTTTGGAAAGTCGGTGTCTGATCTTACTTTTGTCTCTGTTTCGATACTGTTTTCTATAGTAGTGTTTCTTAACAGAAATTTAGCAGAAGCGACTTTCCTGTGTTCATCAAGCGGCAACAATTTGATTGCATTGTATGTGCGAAGGCAAGAGGTATTATGCATTGGAAGACCCAGCGCAAGTTTGAAACCTTTACAATCTATGCTCTGCAGTTTTGTTAGTAAGTGTTTTGGTGCACTGAAGAAGATTTCTTGGGCATAAGTTAATTTAGATCTAATAAGCGATTTACAGAGATGAACAAATGTTGATGTATCTTGTCCCCATATCTGTTTGCGAACTATTTTCAAGAAATTTAAACTTTTTTGAGCTTTTGTTAACAAGTATTCAATATGCTTATTCCAAGATAATTTCGCTGTAAGGAAAACTAAGAATTTAACCGACTCGTTATACTGAAGAAGAGTATCTCCCACTTTGAACGTGGGAAACTTGCAGGGTTAGCTCCACTGTTAAACAAAACTATCTTTGTTTTTTCCACGGATAGATGCAGTCCATTTTCTACCATATATCGTGCTATTTTGTCAAGCTCTAATTGGTAGCATTTACGTGTATAATTAATACAGCGCAAAGGAGTTTTCTTTTTCATATTTACCTGCATCCACATGCATAAATCGTCAGCATATTGAGCTAAAATTACATGTTTAGAAATTTTACTGGGTAAGTCGTGCAATAATATCATGAAGAGAAGGGGAGCAATAACAGATCACTGAGGGATACCATTTGAAGAAATCGTTTTGTGGATTACACATTTTCGATCCTCGTTTGAATTACACGGTCTTCTAAGAAGCATTTGACATAATCAAAAATGTGACCTGTTAGCCCAATACTTTTCAATTTGAGTTATAGTCGGGAGTGCCATATTTGGTCGTATGCTTTAGTTATATCAAAAAATGTAGCTAAAACACATTGGCGTCTGGCAAATTGTTGTTTGATATTAGTGGTTAGCTTTGTTAGGAGTTCCATTGGTGACCTGCCTTTTCGAAATCCTGCCTGATTCACTGGTAATATGTTATTCTTTTCACAGTAGTGCATCAATCTCTTTAAAATTATTTTCTCCATCAGTTTACATACGTGCGATGTTATTGCAATTGGCCTATAGTTTTTTCAAGTCAGTGTTACATTTACCTGCTTTTAGTACAGGAACCACTATTGATTGTTCCAATAGTCAGGCAGTTTGCCGCTATTCCAGCATTTTTTGAACATATTATGTAGCAAGATTAAAACATTTTCTGGTAAATTTTTCAACATCTCATTGGAAATTGCATCAAATCCTACTGTCTTTTTATTTGGAATTGATTTAATGGCATCTATTAATTCTTGGAGCGTGATTGGTGCATTTACGTAGTGCGTATTATCTGGGGCAGGATCCTTGTATGCGTCGGTCTTTTCTTCCTGTACCCTATGATTTCTACTAAAGGCAGGAAGTCCTTCTACTCGACAGACTTCAGCAAACATGTCTGCAAAAGCTTCTGCTTTCTCCTGTGAGCTAGTAAAGGGTTGTTTTCTAGCTTTACTGGAATTGATGGCAACTTGATCCCATTTTTCATTGTTTTCATTTTTTCCCAAATCTTTTGCATATCTTTATGGTCACTCACTTCGTATGTACAAAAAGATTTCCAATATTGTTCTTTAGCTTGTTCTATGACTCTGTTACAGTTTATGTTGGCACTTTTCATTGCCATATGATTTTCATGTGACCTATTTGCTATATATTGTTTGTATTTTTCTTTCTTTTCGTTGACTGCCTTTTCACAATCTTTATTCCACCAGACTTTTCCGTGATGTTTTCCTGTTTTTGACGCGTAAAGTTCTGGAATTGAAATTTTTGCAGCCCTTAAGAGTGACTTACAGAAATCTGCGTACATATCGTTTAAGGTCGTTGTTTCAGATAGATCTGTTCTTGTATTTCGTAGGAAAGCTTTAAAACTGGCCCAATCTGCGTATTTATAGTTAAACTTAGGTAAACTATTTTGTGGTATTGCATCAAACTCAGTGAAAAGGTAAAGGGTAAGAAGTGTTCAATGTGTGTGTGTGTGTGTGTGTGTGTGTGTGTGTGTGTGTGTGTGTGTGTGTGTGTGTGTGTGTTAGATATAGATACATATAGACAGATAGACAGATAGATAGATACATTTCTTTCAGACAATATTCTTGTTCTTTCATATCTGTAGTCAAAAACATACGGGCCAACTGATTTTATTCGATTTATTGTTATTTTAAAAGACATTGAAGCTTTGTTTTATCATAAAAACAATCATTTTTATTTCTCTCTCTCTCTCTCTCTCTCTCTCTCTCTCTCTTTCTCGCTCACACACACACACACACACACACTCTCTCTCTCTGTGATGGTTTGAGTCTTCTTGAGGCGATACAATGAAGAACAAGATGGTTAAGCCATCTCACAATTTTCCTTTTGCATTGAAATAAGCACGGCTCGAAGATAAACAAATGACATAAAACGTAAATATACGTTAAAAAAATGCCATGTTCCTGGTAACTTTATTACGATACTCGGTTTCATGAAACCTTTAACCAGTCGAAGAAAAGAATCATTAAACTGGTTATGTCCTTGTAACTTGATAATGATAATGAACAATTAATAATAATAATAAAAAAAGATAATAATAATGTTCATAAGGTGCTAAATCTTGATTTAGAAATAAAATCAAAGCGCATGTTCTCATCATTTACTGAAACATGCACTCAAAATTACAGAAAGTTGAGTGTCAAAGCACATGCATACTGGGAGATGGAAGACAGGAGGGGAGTAGAGGCGCGCACAGGGGAAAATAACTGCTGGACACAAAAGGACAGAGTATAAAGCTGTCAAAGAGAGGGGCATGGACTAGACAATGAATGACGACCGACTGTGGAAAATCTGCACGCACATGCACACACGCACGCACGCACACACGCATACGCACACACATACACACGGCGCATGCGCGCGCTAAAGAAGAAGCTTACCATGCGTGTCACACATTTGTTTGGACAAATCACACGTAAACTCTTTGTTACATACTGCCGTGAAAGAGCAGACGGCAAAGCTGATTTAGTAATTAAACCGAGAAACATGAGGTGGGGGGGGGGGGGGAGGGGGGTAAAGACAACAGTCCTCAAGATGTTGTAACACACAGTCAGCTATAGAGAGCAAGTACAGCTTTTACAGAAATTGCCTACAGCACGAAACTGTTCATTATTCCACAGCACTGATTTCAGGAACGTCAAACGATTGCAATCCACCGGTAAATGTAGATTTTACTGAACATCGAGCTAATACACGCGTATTCTAGACACATAGTAATAGCACAGCGAAAACAGTCCCTTTCAATTAGGATGCTGTTTCCACTGCACATCAGGAGGCATAACCCTTCTCACGTGGTTTGTGATCATGACCCATGCAGGAGTAAAAGCTTATACAATTATATTGAAAAGGTTAAAATCATTGTTTCGCGTCAGTTTGGCAAATGTGATTTTAACATGTGCATGTTAGTGGCACATGTCACTGCGCGTGGAGATCAAGTCAAGGAGCTGACACAGACTTGGTAAAAACTCACGCATGTATAGCTGAGAAAAGTATTACTGATTATTAACCCCACCCCCTCCCACACACACACACACACGCATTGCTTGGTGCAACTGCAATGTTACCAAAGAAAAAAATTGCGTTATTTGTCACCACCATTTAGTATCACAGAACTGGTTTGTTGTGTTGCGGATGTATTCTGCTGTTCTAATGTTTCATTATGACACAAGAAAGAAATAAATAAAAGTGAGACGAGCAGAAACCTATAACTGTATTAAGAAGACACGTGACTAGCAGAATCTCCCAAAACAGATCACACGTTTTTGAAAAACATATATGATACACTTTAGTTATTGAACTTTATAAACATGATGATTAACAAATCAGTTGTGAAAACTTCAGCATTAAACATGCACATCTTCACCTCCTTTACTTAAGTCATACAATTATCTAAGTGTTACACAAACTAAGTTAAACATGCACATCTTGACTTGTTTTGCCTAAGTCATACAGTTGTCTAAGTACTACACAACCTAACAGTACAAAAAAATCAGTACTCACATCTGCTGTATCCAGCTGGGAACAGAGGTACCTATCTTGAAGAGAACATCCAAGTATAACTCACCGAATAACGTTTTCCAGACAGTATACATGTACTTCCTTCAACATTAACGATAATAATGATATTTTTAAGGCGCTAAACATTGATATATAAATTAAATCAAAGCGAACACTCTCATCATTCACTCAAACATTTATCTCACACACACACACACACACACACACACACACACACACACACACGCACGCACGCACCACACACACACACACACCACACACACACACACACACACACACACACACACACACTTATAATATCACTTAGTGAAAAGACGTTAAATCAAGCAACGAACGAACACACACACACACACACATACACACACACACACACACACACACACACACACACACACACACACACACACACACACACACACCACGCACACACACACCCTAAGGGGCAAAAAGCACGTGCATACTGGGATGGGAGGACAGGAGGGTATCTGATAAAGGGGTAAATCATTTCTAGACAAAAAGTTATATCTTCAAATTCAGACAAAGGAAGAAAGAGTTTGTAACTGTCGAAGAGATAGAGGAAGAGGAAGATCATTCCGGTTATAGACACACAAAAAATGAACGGCTATCGACTGTGGAACACCAGCATCAAGGAACTGATTTGTAAACCAATAACAGTATCAGAAGCAGTATAGAGAAGTCGGACAAGGGTGTATACGTTGAGGTATTAGCAAAAATACGTGGTGCAAAACCTTAATGTATATGTAGGAGAACGTTTATATTTTATATGAAATTCTTTGAGTAACAAGATAACCAGTGGAGGGGTTAAAGTAAACAAGCAACATGATCATGTTTCTGTTTACAAAGGACAAGACAGGCCGCGTAATTCTGAATACACTGGAGACAAGTGACAGAAGAAGTAGACAGGCCAGGGAGCAGAGACTTACAGTAATTGATATGAGACAAAATAAGTGGTCAAAATCTAAATGTTGCATCAATTGAAACATGCCAGGAAATAGAACTGAATCGCCGCCATGTAGTAGGACCGACAGGTTTGACTGATGAATTTCTGCATAAAGGGTTTAGGATCAAGAACAACGCGAAGATTCTTGACTGAATCAGAAAGTACCGTAATGTTGTCACCTAGCTGGATAGAACAAGTTTTTACAGTGGAAAGGTTGTTCCTGGTGCCAATGATCATTGCTTCAGTCTTTTCTACATTCAGCTGTAGCCTATTTTGTGACATCCAATTCTGGTTTTAACATAGATATCAGACGGTCAGAAAGACAATTTGAAAGGTTTCCAGGAGATGTGCTGAGCTGGGAGTCATCAGCTTAGAAATGATAATATTTGATGTTGTGCTGACTGTTGACATTGACAAGTGCTGAGGTGTTGAGTGTGAAGAAGACTGGCCCAACCTTGGAGGACTCCATGTGAAACTTAAAGTGGCTGTGATTTGGACTCATTTACCATGACAGACTGAAACAGGTATAATAAAATCCAAGAAAGAGAACTAAGTTTTATACCAAATGTATGATCAAGACGACAGAGGATAGGATCAATAGCAACAGAAAGATCCAAAAGAACAGGTAGAGAAATCCGGCCAAAGTCAGCTGAAAATAACAAATCATTCACAACGTGAATGACAGCGGTTTCGGCACTGTGGATAGTCGAAGGAATGTCACTGTGAGAAAAAGACAAATAAAAAATCCGTTTAACATTGATGCTTACATTTCAGATTGCGAGCGGTCACGGTGGCATACAGGTCTGGAAAGTCTGAGTGGAAACAACACAGCAAAAAGGTCTGAAAGAAGTTGGCCTAGGACCGAGACTGATATAACAAAGAACTCAGAATCTACAACTTATAGATCTGTTCCTATTGGATACAGATATGTGTACAGAAACAATGCTTTGGATTAAACAACCAATCAGGCTATGATGCATAATAAATCAGTTGCGTCGTGTATGCTATACATCAGTGCTGAGAGAGCGACAGGGGGATGGGGGCGTACAACGTGAAAGAGAAAATGAGGTGGGATGAGCAGATGTCGACAGCAGACCTAGTTTGATATAGGCCTAAGGTAAGAATGCGGGTTGGGTTGTATAAGGCGTGGGTGCAGTTGAGGGAGTGAGGGAGCAAGTGTGAACAAAAAGGCCTACTAGATTGGTATAAGAGGGCGGGGAGGTCATGTTTGGAATGCATCAACGAAGCCTAGGTCGACTTTGTGTTCAGGCAACAATTATGTGGCATGTACTGTCTCGTTATGTGCGCCGAGCATAAGAGGCGGCGATCAGTTGCTGCTGCTGCTGTTGATCACGATGACGACGTTATGATGTTGATGATGATGATGATGACAGTGATGATGATGACAGATTTGTGTACAAAGCAACATCCCAGGAACAAAGCTCTAAGCACTTTGAACTTCACAGAAAATATATCCGTAAAGATGTAAATCAACAATGAATCAATGATAGAAGAACATAAAGAGACTAAACGACCAAAGGCAGAAGGGGGGGGGGGGGGTAGGAAGAAGAGGGACTGGATGAAAACTAACTACTGGTGTTCTTATGTGCACAGAATGCAATTATGTGGCATGTTTGTCCATCTACCATCAATGTTGACTTTGAGTAGATGTCGCGCCAGCAGGCAGCAAAAGTGTGTGTGGTGTTTTACAGTGATTTTATCGCGGTTCTATTTGATTTTATGCATTGAATTTTGTATCAGTTTGTTGCTTTTAAATCCCGACACACGGTGATGTAAATATTTTTTTTAAATTTTGAATATTTTACCAGATAATCTGATTTTAAAGTTTTTATACCTACTTTTCATCATTTTAATTCAGCCGCTCAAGTCGGACATTTTATCTGTGAACTGTGTTTACATTTTAGCCTACTGTGTTCGCCCAACGCTACAGCTTTCCCAAACCTTTGTGTTCTCTGGTTTTAAGTGTTGTGAACTGACCAACCCACACACCAACCTGCAAGTATCTTCTGGCTCGCAATTATGGACCCGTCTTTTATAAAACAAATTGGACTGACACTTTTTAAACACAGCAAGTGCTACCTCGGTGGAGACGTCTACCAGCGCATACGAACACTGGGGCTGTGTCCTAAGCCCCGCACTGCGCGATCCTGTCGTGGTGGACGTCTCCGCCGACTTTGGCACAATCTGCCTCCTGCTGTGCCAGTCCGACACCACTTTTCGTCTTCTGCTTCTTCGTCTCCTCCACTGCCCCTGCACTCGACCTTGCTGCTGCAAACTTCGTCTCCTCCTCTGCCATCTTCGTCTTCGCCTTCTGTCCCGCCGGTGCCGCCTTCGCCTTCTGTCCCGCCGGTGCCGCTTTCGTCTTCTGTCCCGCCGGCGCTGCCCTCATCTTCTGTCCCGCTGGTGCTGCCTTTGTCTTCTGTCCCACTGGTGCCGCCTTCGTCTTCTGTCCTGTGGGTGCCTCCTTCGTCTTCTGTCCCGTCGTTGCTGCCTTCATCTTATGCCCCGCTGGTGTCGCCTTCGTCTTCTGTCCCGTCGGTGCTGCCTTCGTCTCCACCTCGGCCGCCGCATTGTGATAAACTAAAACTATGCCTTTTTAACGCTCAGTCAACATGCACTGATGGCAAAGCCGACGTCATTGCTGACTTTATCGCAGATGAGCATGTTGACATTGCTTTTATCACCGAAACATGGCTTAACCCCCTTGGTCATGAACCTATACATGCGAGTCTCACTCCGAGTGGTTACAGGCTTGCTTCTTTCCATCGCTCATCCCGAGGTGGTGGTATCGCCATCCTCTACAACGACTCACTCGTTTCCCGCCTGTCTTTCTCGCAGTCTCTGCCTTTCTCCCATCCTTCTTTCGAGCACGTTGAAGTATCCTTCCAATCCACCCCTCACCCCATCACCTTCTCCTGTGTCTATCGACCTCCACCTAGCTCTGCCAACAAGCTCACCACATCCATGTTTCTCTCTGACTTTGACCAACTACTCGACTACTACTGCCTCTTACCTGGAAATCTCATCATTCTAGGTGACATCAATGTCCACTATGACAACACTCACCGTTATGACACAAGACATATCATCAACTCTCTGTCCAATCACAATAAGACTCAACACATTTCTGAACCAACCCATCAAAAAGGTCACATTCTTGACTGGATCATTTCTCGTGATCACCACAATTCAGCTACTGACAACTGCTTAGTTCTTTCTACCCGTCTAACTTCAGCCCTTCCATCTGACCACTCTGCAATTCTCTGTTCTCTTGACATTCCTCCTCCTTCCCGTACCATGCGCACAGTAACTCGACGCAATCTCAAATCTATCGACCTCTCCACATTTTTATCTGATGCCTTCCGTCTCCTTTCTGAAAAGTCACATAATCTTGCCGATGAATTCTATACTACTCTCCACCATCTTCTGGACACTCATGCTCCAGTCACAACCCGTCTTTTACCTGACCGCCCCCCTACCCCCTGGCTCACTCATGAGATTGCCTGTGCAAAACGTGCCCGCCGCAGAGCAGAGCGCCGCTGGCGCAAATCAAAACTCACTGTACTTAGGCAACTTTTCCAAGCCTCTAAAACAAAAGTATCCACCCTCATTGCATCTGCAAAAACAAGCTATTTCCAAACCAAAATCCTGAATGCCTCTTCTTCAAAAGAACTCTTTACAACCATGAATCATCTCCTTGGCTCACGAAAAGATTTACCTCTCCCAACAAAACACACAAATGAAGAACTCCCATCTGTATTCTCCAAGTATTTCACCACCAAAATACAAACTCTTCGTGACAGGCTTGACAGGACACCCTGTCAACCATGCCCACCTGACCCTTCCTTCTCTGGCACACCTCTTACTACTTTTACCCCAGTCTCACAAGAAGAAATTCTCAACACAATCAGATCCATGTCGTTCAAAACCTGCGAACTGGATCCTCTTCCAGGTTCTCTCTACTCTGACTGTCTCCCTACTCTCCTCCCATTCATCACTGACATCATCAACACTTCTCTCCAAACTGGAACTGTCCCAGATTCTTTCAAGTCTGCTATTGTTCACCCTCTCCTCAAGAAATACAATTTAGACCTAAATGAACTGAAAAATTACCGGCCTATCTCTAATCTCTCTTTCTTGTCAAAACTGCTTGAAAAAGTTGTCCGCAACCAACTGAATCTCACCTGTCTGCCAACAATCTCCTCAATCCTTTCCAGTCAGCCTACCGCCAGTGCCATAGTACTGAAACTGCCTTGCTACACATTCTCAACAATCTCCTCCTTGCAACTGATACTGCCAAAGTCTCTCTCCTCACACTCCTTGATCTGTCTGCAGCCTTTGATACCATTCATCATGGTATTCTCCTTTCTAGACTTCATCATACTTTTGGCATCTCTGACATTGCTCTCTCCTGGTTCACTTCATATCTATCAAACAGAAAACAAACTGTTCTCATTAATGGCACTTACTCTCAACCTGCATACCTGACCTGTGGTGTTCCACAAGGATCTGTCCTTGGCCCTGTTCTTTTCACTCTTTACACCTCCCCCCTGTCCACCATCATCAACTCCCACTCTATAAAACACCACTTCTATGCTGATGACACCCAACTTCAAGACAGTGACTCACCTGACAATATACAGCCCCTCCTGACTCACACCACTGAGTGTTACTCGGACATTAAAAATTGGATGACATACAACAAACTTCAGCTAAATGATGACAAGACAGAAGCTATCCTCATTGGCACCCTTCAGAAACTTTCTCAGCTGCCTCCTCTTTTTCTCCCATTATGTAACACATCAGTCCCAATTTCTGATTCAGCTAAAAACCTTGGTGTCTGCATTGACTCTACCCTCTCCATGAACAACTTTGTTTCTCAAACTGCCAGATCTTGCTACTATCACCTCCATCGTATAAGCCTGATCAGGAAGTATCTCTCTGTGGAAACAACTGCAAAACTCGTTCTCTCCTTCATAATGTCTCGCATTGACTATTGCAATTCACTCCTGTCCGGTCTTCCTGCCTCCACCATTCACATCCTACAGCGCATTCAAAACAATGCTGCACGCCTTGTACTCAAACAGAAAAAAGCTGACCACATATCTCCTCTCCTGGCACAACTTCACTGGCTCCCTGTATCAAAGCGCATACAGTACAAACTAGACACCATGTGCTACAAAAGCCTCAATAACGCAGCCCCCGATTACCTGTCAAGCCTACTTGAGATCTATGTTCCCTCACGTACCCTCCGCTCTGCCTCCGATCCTCTGACTTTTCGCTTTCCACGCACTAAGCTCAATACCTATGGTCCACGAGCCTTCTCTGTTTCTGGTCCGCTCTCCTGGAACAAACTTCCTCTCTCAGTCCGTCAGCAACCTACTTTTGTCTCCTTCAAGTCCGCTCTCAAAACTCACCTTTTCTCCTCTGCATAAAATCCTGACCTCACTCAATCCCCTCTGCAGCCGGTCTCCACTCGGAGGGGAATCACATTGTAATATATAATTGTATATAATATGCTCTCTATAATTTTCCATTGCTTTTATTCTTTCTCCCCATTTATAGCCGTGTGAGTGTGTGTGTGTGCGCGCGCGCGCGTATGTGTTGTGTGTGTGCGTGCGTGCGTGCGTGCGTGCGTGCGTCGTGTGTGTGCGTGCGTGCGTGTGTGTGTGTCTGTTTCAGCGCTTAGATTTGATTTTATCAAGATTTTGCGCTATATAAATATTGTAATTATTATTATTATTATTATAATTGGAGGGGTAAAGGAGGTGTGTGTGTGTGTGGGGGGGGGGGGTACCGTGAGTGGATAGCAAGCCTTATGGGTATCTTTGTAACAAGAAAGCTTGCTATTGGTAACTGTTGTGTAACTAGGGAACTGGTATAGAAATCAAATTGACCTGTTGCTTTTCTGTGGTAACTGTATCGATTTTTGTATACATACTTCCTGCCTTGTTTAACTAGTTAATGTCTTCAATCTCAGTTTGTCACGGACATATTTGATCCCAGTGGTCATTCTGAAAGTTGAACTACCAGTACCACTGGCCCCATTTTTTCCCATTGTGCACATTTTGAGCAGGTCTGCTCATACGCAAGTCCCCCCCCCCCCCCCCTGCGCCAAATCCATATGATTGATTCTGCTTCAAACTTGTGTCAGCCACGTGTATATATAAGCAGATGTGGGTTCTTGTGCATGTTTGTGTACTTACATTTTTGTGTGTTTGTGCACATTCTTACATTTTTGTGTGTTTGTGCACATTCGTGTATGTGTGACACCTTAATAAAGTTTCTTCTAAATTTGCAAGTTCATGTTTCGTTGGTTTTCGAGAAGTGTGTGTAGCTCGTGTATCTGTGCTGAGTTTGTTGTGAACTTCTGTTTGCAACTGGTTTGATACATTAAGAAAACTATCCCAGTAAATGAAACAGGAGAGAAACTTGTTGAATGGGCACAGATAATGAGCTCATAGTAGGAAACACATGGTTTGAGCAGCCTAACAGAAGAAAATGGACATGGACGAGTCCAGGAGATAATACTAAAAATCAAATTGATTACATCCTGATAAATAAAAAAATTAGAATTCTTTACTGATAGCAAAAAAATTACTGGGCGCAGACTGCAACAATGCTGATAGCAAAAACATTGCTGGGCACAGACTGCAACAGATACCACAATCCTGTAATGGGAAAATTTAGGCTAAAACCAAAGAAAACAAAACAGACGGAAAGTAACATCAAACTAGCTCTTTGACTCTTAAAGACAGATGAAGCGACCCGTGAAAAAATTAACGTACATGTTAAAAACAAATTCAGTGTTCTGGAGGACGTTGGTGACAGTGAGGAACAATGGACAAAGTTGAGAAACTCGATAAATGAAGCTTGTGAAGAAATCCCTAGAGTTGAAAGAAAAGCAAAAAAGAACTGGATGACAAAAGAAATTATAGGCTTGATGGAGGAACGGAGGAAGGCAAAGGGAAAGGAGAAAATATACAGGAAGATAAACAAAGAAATCAGGAATAGGTGCAATGAAGCTTAGGAAGCTTGGCTGAAAATAAAATGCAAAGAAATAGAAGACCAACACAAAACAGATCCTCGAAGTTTGTACAGAAACATTGAGGAAATTGCCCAAGGAAAAAGACATGCACATCAACTGGTTGCTTAAAATCGAAAGATGGCACGCTTATCATGGAGAAACAGACGAAATATTTGAGAGATGGGGAGAGTACATTAAAGACCTTTTTAACGATGACAGAAACGAAGAATACATTATAAGAAAGAACGTTGAAGGACCACCCATATTGAAAGGTGAAGTTAGAGCAGCGTTGAAAAAGATGAAACCAGGAAAAGCCCCAGAACCAGACAATATTACTACAGAAATGACTGAGGCCCTAGAAGAATTCGGTATTGAAAAAATAACAGTCCTCCTTAATGAAATTGACGACACCGGAAAATCCCCAAAGATATGTCAAAATCAATTTTCATTGCACTTCCAAAGAAGACAGGGGCTATAGAATGCAAACTCCATCGTACAATCAGCTTGATGAGTCATGTAACAAAAATCCTATTAAGAATAATCATGATGAGGACAAGGAATAGAATCAAAAGAGAAATAATAGAAGAACAGTGTGGATTTGTGGAAGGGAAAGGAAAGGAACAATCAATGCCATATACATCCTAAGAACTATTATAGAGAGGCCAGTGCCGCTGAATAAGGTTTGTTTTCATGCTTTGTTGATTATGCCAAGACTTTCGATCGGGTAAGACACAAATTAACCAACTAGAAAGGCTCAATATCGATGGAAAAGATCTAAGAATTAATCAGAAATATATATTAGGAACAAACAGCAGCGATGAGAATAGAAAGCGATGTAAACTCTTGCCTAAATATCAAAAGACGGGTCAGCCAGGGTTGTGTTCTATCACCAGATTTGTTTTCACTTTACAGCAAAACCATCATGAGAAACCCAGAAGAATGCCCTGGGATAAAGGTTGGAGGAAGAATAATAACATTCCTTATGTGCTAATTGCAGAAAATGAAAGGGACCTACAAAACCTTGTGAATACAATAGAAACAGAAAGCAAAAATAATGGGCTGGAGCTAAATAGCAAGAAGATTAGTCATGGTAATCAGTAAAAAAAAAAAAAAAAAATGAAAAAACAAAACAAAAAAGAAACCTCATGCAAAATAACAGCAGATGGCACAACATAGAGACAGGTTGATGAGTTTAAATATCTGGGAACAGTCATCTCACCGAACAGCAGATGTACATCAGAAATAGCCAGCAGAATCGGCCAAGCCGAAACAGCATTCGAGAAGATGAAAGGCGTTCTTATCAACAAAAGCCTATCAGTTAACATCAGGAAGAGAGTTCTTGAATGTTATATAGAACCGATACTGTTGTACGGTTGTGAGGCGTGGACAGTCAACATGCAAAGTCAGAATAAAATTAAGGCAGCCGAAATGTGGTTTCTGAGAAGAATTTTGAGAGTTCCATGGACAGCAAAGGAAAGAAACGAGACAGTCTTAAAGGAGGCAGACACAAGAAGATCATTAAGATAGAAGATTAGGAAAAGACAAGCAAGATTCATAGGTCATTTTATGAGGAAAGGGGAATAAGAGCACCTGGTCACAACAGGAAAGCTGGAGGGAAAGAGAGGACCATTTAGACCCAGGGAGAAAATATTGGACGGACTTGCAGAGTGGCTGAGGACAGAGAAGGTGGGAGATGTACTTGCAGCAACAAGGGATATACTCATATGGAGGGCCATGATCGCCAACGCCATGCGGCAGGGTACATGATAATAATGACTTTTTAAAATTTTTTTTTATTGTCCTCTGATTAAAAAGAACATTCTGCGAGCCAACAGAATTTTTTTTCATCTACCGTAGCCGTAGCATTGAAAGTGTCTTTAACACAGACGTATTGTTCGGCATTCAAAGGAAGGAAGTAATCATGGCCATGAATCATAGTATTTTGATAGTTAAAATGTGCATTAGTATTCTAAGAAAAAAGCAATATCATCAGCCATTATAGATAAGAAAAAATACATTTCAATGCTGTATGAACTATGACGAATAATTTATTTTATGTTTCCACTGTCGTGTCTCTCAAACGGTATTTGAAGCAAAGTCAGAGATGGAATTGTATAATATAACAAGACACAAAAAGGGTGGAAGAAAATAAAAAGAAATGTATGACCGTACCGTTAAAGAACGTGCACGCGTGCGGGCACGCAGGCATGCAGGCACGCAGGCGCGCACGCACGCACGCACGCACACTCCACACACACACACACACACAACCACACACACACACACACACACACACACACACACACACACACACACACACACACACACACACACAGAAGGTGTGGGGAAGTAGGGGGTTGGAGGTCCCACACAAAAAGCAGCAGGGGAAAAAAAAAAAGAAAGTGGGGGAAATAGAAGTTTGGAAGCTGAAAAAGATTAAAACAAAGTCAGTGTACTCATGAACTCCAGTCATCAAAACAATTCGCTGTAAGGTAAACAATACAGGATCAGAACACATGCTGTTCCGTTCATCCAACAATTCATTATCAGTAGGCCACCAATGCAAGAACAGACTACATGATGTCCCACTCAGACCCTTGTGGCAGAAAAATCCCTTCCTCTTCTTACTCCTCCCCCCCAAAAAAAACAAAAACAAAACAAAACTAAACAAAAAACAAAACAAAAAACAAAAAAACCAACAACAACAACAACAACAATAAAACAAAACAAAACAAAACAAAATTCCCACATCAGCCGAGTCCATCGTTCTCTCTCTCACTGTTTCTGTCTCTCTTCTCTGTCTCTGTCTGTTTGTCTGTCTGTGTGTGTGTGTGAGAGAGAGAGAGAGAGAGAGTGTGTGTGTGTGTGTGGGAGAGAGAGAGAGAGAGCGTGTGTGTGTGCATGTGTGAATGTGTTTTTTTTTTTTTAATTGAATGCACTATTTCAATCCACTGTTTTTAATATATTTCTTACGTTCTTGTGTACCTGTTTATTTTTTTGTAAGTAATGCTGGTTAGTCGTTGATACACTGGACTCAGCAACCCACTCTCTTAAACCCTTTGACTCCGCACTCTATCCACCAACTGCAGGAAGCTGGTGGATAGGGTGAGGGAATCAAAGGGTTAAGTTTTTGCTTTGCTAACATGGTCGACTACGCAGGATGCTAGTGGACAGGGTGCGGGAGTCAAAAGATTAATCAACAAACAACCCTCTCTCTATCCCTTACCCTTTCATCTTCACAATCGCTCTCATCCTCCACTTCTTTCACTCTCTCTTTTCCCTCCCTTCCCCCCATCTCTTTTCCTCTTATGTGCATGCGCGCACGCGCATGTGCGTGGCTGTGTGTGTGTGCGCGCGCGCGAGCGTGCGTGCGTGTGTGCGAGCGTGTGTGTGTGTGTGTGTGTGTGTATGTGTGTGTGTGTGTGTGTGTGTGTGTGTGTGTGTGTGTGTGTGTGTGTGTGTGTGTGTGTGTGTGTGTGTGTGTATGTGTGTGTGACAGCTGTTGCACAAACCGTCGCTGAAACAACAGCTGTTGATATGTTTCTTGACCCCGCCCTTGTATGCTATACTCATCATCATCATGGGCCTTGCCGCATGGCGTTGGCGATCCTGGCCCTCTATACAAGTCTGTCTTTTGTCGTTGCAAGCATATTTCCTACCTTTTTGTCCCCACCCACTCTGCAAAAATGTCCAATATTTTTTCCTTGGATCTGCGTTATGCACTTTCCCCTTTAACTTTCCTGTTGTGACTAGGTGCTCATAATTTTCTTGCCTTATGATATGCCACATAAATGTTGCTTGTCTTTTCCTTACCACATTCAATAAAATTCTTTTTGTGTGTGCTTCTTTCAAGACTGTATTTTTTGTTTTCTTTACTGTCCATGGAACTCTTAACATTCTTCTTAGAAACAACATTTCAGCTGCCTCAGTCTCGTTCTGACTTTGTGGGTTGACTGTCCAGGTTTGGCATCTGTATAACAGTATTTGTTTTGTATAACACTGAAGAACTCTGCGTGGAGTAAATTGATAAGCATTTGTTGGTAAGAAGCTTTTCATTTTCTGGAATGCTGTTTTAGCATGGCCAGTTCTGCTGGCTATTTCTAATGTGCATCTACCGTCTGGAAAGATTACTGTTCCCAGAAGTTTAGAATTATCAACTTATCTAAATGGTGTGCCATTTGCTGTTATTTTACATGAGAGGATTTCTTGTTTTTATTGATTACCATGGCTTCCGTCTTCTTACTATTCAGCTCTAGCCCTATATTTCTGCTTTCTATTTCTACTATATTCACATAATTTTGTAGGTCTATTTCATTTTAGACAATTAGAACGGTGTCATCTGCATAATGAAAATTGTTTATCCTTTTTTTCCCCAACTTTTATCCGTGGGCGTTCTCCTAGGTTTGTCAGGATGACTTGCTTACCTTCCCACGTTCCTCCATGAAGCCTGAAATTTCTTTTGTCTTTCAATTTTTCTTTGCTTTTCTTTCATCTCTAGGGATTTATTCACAAGCTTCATTTGTTGAGTTTTTCAAGTTTATCCACTGTTCCGAACATTTTCCAGAGCACAGAATTCTTCCTTTTGCCCCTTAACCTTCCTATGTTCACTCGTCAAGTCCGAAATTTCTCTTGTCATTCAATTCTTCTTTGCTTTTCTTTCAACTCTTGGGACGTCTTCACAAGCTTCGTTTATTGAGTTTTTCAAATTTGTCCATTCTTCCTCACCGTCCCCGGCATTTTGCCAGACCACAGAATTTGTTTTCAACAGATTACTAAAATTTGCACGAGTTGATTCATCTATACAGAACAAACCAAAAATAATACCAAACTATGTCTTAGACTCTTAAAGAACTAAGAGTCTAAGATTTAAATCGGTATTATTTTTGGTTTGCTTTCCTTGTCTTTAGTTTTAATCTAATTTTTTCCATTACAGAATTATGATCACTATTGCGGTCTGCACCTGGCAGTGTTTTTGCCATCAGTAAAGAATTTCCAAAACTCTAATTTATCAGATATAATTAGTTTGATATCTTGTGCTGGATTCATTCATGTCCATTTTCTTCTGTTAGGATGCTTAAACCAAGTGTTTCCTATTACGAATTCGTTAACTTGTTACAAGTTACTCTCCCTTCCATTTCGCGTACCAAAGCCGTGACGTCCAAACAGTGTCATCTACGTTTTCCTGTTCCACTTGAGCATTAAAATCTCCCATTATGATTGCAATGTTTTGTGGTTTAGATTGAGCCTTGGCTGTTTCTGTATCTACATAGAAGTAGTCAGTGTCTTCCTCGGTAATTGCGAATGTTGGTGCATATATTTGGACGATGTTGGTATCGAATGGCTTGCCCTCCAGTCTAACTAGTAAAACGCAATCTGACATCCTTTGATAGAGTTTGACTTGTCATTGTCCATTATGATGCCCACTCTTCCTTCATGTCTGTCTCCTCCAGATTATATGATGTTATGCTTGCCCAATGTTGTTATAGCGGCTCCCTTCCATCTCATCTCTCCTAGTCCTAAAATACTGAAGTTCCATCTTTTCAATTCTGTCTTGACATTTTCTGGTTTTCCGTTCTGGAGCATTGTTGTAACAATCATCGTTGCAATTCTTATGTCTTTAAATCAAATAACAATTACTTGATTACGACCTGGTGTCATCTGCTTAGCATGACTTCCCTTAACGCCGGAAGATGTTCCAGTGGGAGCCCCTGTTCACGTCGTTCACTTTTCTTTTATACATATTTCGAGTCATAATGTTCTAGGGAAAATGCTATGGTGGTTTCCCGTTGCCTTCCATCGGTTTTTGTATGGACTGTTCGATAGCCTTTTTGTTCCCATGACTACCTACATGGGACTGACATGGGGACTGACTTTCTATCAGGGTGTACTCCCTTAGCCTTGGTCTTTCCCGAGACAACCACAAGGCAGTGATGCTGTTTATCCATTGCTGGGGGTCTTGTTTGTGGGCGCACGCGCCGGTGGGCTGCATGCCGCACATCTGGGGACCAGACCTCCTCCGAGTCCCTCGAGGGTTCAGCCTGAGTCCATGAGATGCTCAGTTACAGAGTGTCGCCACAGTGAGGCTTTACGTAGGGTTTGCAGATGGAGAGGCTATGTACCGACAGAGAGAGATTTACGCACTCGGGTCTCCTTTCGTAGAGCTGCAAGCAGCAATGTTAGCCAGCGGTGAAGACTGAAGGCGAGGGTTGACAAGCACACACAGTCTACAACAAATACACTAGACGCGTCACATCAGCCGTTAAGGTACTGCACCGCTGTACTACACAATCAATATCAATGCAAGAAGGGTTGGCCTGGTAAAATCGGACAATGAAAAAGGGCAAACAGGTAACGAAACAACTACAAAAACCGGCACTTACACACTCTATCACGCGTGAACGCATTCACACCCGCAAGCACAAGCATACATGCATGTACATACTCATGCGTACTCACATGCTGACACCAACATACGAGAACAAGAACACAGACAGACACACACACACACACACACACCCTCACGGACACACACACACACACACACACATACACACACACACACACACACACACACATACACACACACACGCACACGCACACCAAAGTGATGTGGTTTGCCCATTGTGCATGTCACGCGAAAGTTTCAGTTGTAAAGCGCAGAACAATATAAAACAGAACGGCACTTGTGCAATGCAGTAAGACAGAACACGACATTGCACAACACAACACGACACGAAGCAACACCAGATATCTGATTTATACACGAACAGAACACAGAGGTGATATGTATATTTCATTATGTATTATTGTGGTTTTGTTGGTTTGTGTGTGTATATTTTATTTTGTTTGTTCTCTCTCTCTCTCTCTCTTTCTCTCTCTCTCTCTCTCTCTCTCTCTCTCTCTGCTTCCTTTTTTTTTCTTCTTTTTGTTTGTCTTTGGAGCAGTGTATTCAGGGACGCGTATACACATTTTTTCATCCCACAATGTGCAGGAATGCTGCTGCTGCACAGTTTGTATATTCCGTCTCAGTGGTTGTGCAAGTCACGTATTTTCGTGTTTTCACCAAACCTGTCAGATAATTGCTGGCAGGTTTGGATGGAACCCATGTGGAATTGTCCGAGTGCGGTGAATCCCTCTTGAATTAACTCCAAACTCCATGAAGCCCCAGAAAAATGACATGGCTTACAGATCTTTAACGTGCAGATTTAATGTTTTGCATACGTATAGACACGAAAGGGGTTCAAAACACCAGCAGATATGCATACCTGGGATATGGGAAGAATCTCCCCCTTGCCCACCTGACGTTTACCCAGGTGCGACAGATTGAGCCCATGCCATCAGACTGGAAGTCCAAAATGCTAACCGCTTAGATATCGCGATTGTTAGTGTGTTTATGGTCTCCCCATTCAGCGAAACAATTCTTTCCTTATCCATTGGGCAACAGAAACTGTTTTCGAGCTCTGTGACCATTCTCTTGTCTTCAGATGTCTTCAGAGCCAAGGTTAAGGCAAGAACATTTGCTGTGTAAATTCAGACAATGTAAACAGGGTGATAAAGATATTACAAACAAAGCAAGAACCAACAAATGAACACATTCACACATTACGCACGCACGCACACGCACACGCACACGCACACGCACACGCACGTACAATATATGTATATATACATATTTGTTGTTATTAATATAATAATATATATATGTGTGTTGTGTGTGTATGTGTGTGTGTGTGTGTGTGTGTGTGTGTGTGTGTGCGCGCGCGTCTATGTGAGTCTGTCTGAGTGCTTGTGCGTATGTGTTTTATACATACATACACACACGAAAGCGCGCGCACGCGGGCGTACACACAACACACACACACACACACACACACACACACACACACACACACACACACACACACACACACACACACACACACACACACATTCACAAACGTGCGCAATAGAAAATAAAAGTTGGCGCAGTACATCATTGGGTAACAAAAGAAGAAGAAGAAGAAGAAAGCGACACGGCTGCCAAAAGAAACTACATAACTGCTGCCAGACTTCAACAGTCTCAGCAGTATCAGACATTGCTACATCGATTTGTGCATGCTTCAAGCAAACACACGAGCAAGGAAACAAACAAACAAACAAACAAACAAACAAAACGTCTCATCAGAAGAAACTCAGTGAAAACTACCATTTAAACAGTGACATTGACAGTCATCGCCCAATTGTGACACAGTTATAAAACTTCAATTCTCATACAACTATAGATAAACAGATGGTAGCTTAGAAGCTACAAGCGTGCAAAACTGCCCGTAATCTTGTTCTAATCAGACTCGAGTGCTCTGTAAACAAACGTTACAGCTGTAATATATGAAACAATTCCCCCATATACATATATATGTACACACACACACACACACACACACACATATATATACGTAAAAATTTAATGTTCAAAACAAATTCAGTGCTCTGGAAGACGCTGATGACAGTGAGGAACAATGGACAAAGTTGAGGGATTCGATAAATGAAGCTTGTGAGGAAATCCCTAAAGCAGATAGAAAAGCAAAAAAAGAACTAGATGACTAATGAAATTTTGGGCTTGATGGAGGAAAGGAGGAAGGCAAAGAGAAATGAGGAGATCTACAGGAAGATAAACAAGGAGATCAGGAATAGGTGCAATGAAGCTAAGGAAGCTTGGCTAAAAACAAAGTGCAAAGAAATGGAAGACCGACACAAAACGGATCCTCAGATGAATTGAAGAACTTGTCCACAGAAAAAATACATGCACATCAACTGGTTGCTTGAAATCGAAAGATGGCACACTTATCATGGAAAAAGACAAAATATTAGTTAGATGGGGAGAGTACATTAAAGACCTTTTTGAGGATGACAGAAACGAAGAACACATTATAAAAAAAACTTTGAAGGACCACCCATAATGAAAGATGAAGTTAGAGCGGCACTGAAAAAGATGAAACCGGGAAAACCCCCAGGACCAGACAACATTACTACAGAGATGATTGAAGCCCTGGAGGAATTTGGCATAGAAAAAATAACAGTCCTCCTAAATGAAATTTACGACACTGGAAAAATCCCCAAAGATATGTCAAAATCAATTTTCATTGCACTTCCAAAGAAGACAGGGGCTATAGAATGCGAACTCCATCGCACAATCAGTTTGATGAGTCATGTAACAAAAATCCTGTTAAGAATAATCATGATGAGGACAAGTAATAGAATCAAAAGAGAAATAGCAGAAGAACAGTATGGATTTGTGGAAGGGAAAGGAACTATTAATGCCATATACGTACATCCTAAGAACGATCATAGAGAGGTCAAATGAGATGAATAAGGATTTGTATTTATGATTTCTTGACTACACCAAGGCTTTCAATCGGGTAAGACATGATGAATTGATCAACCAACTGGAGAGACTCAATGTTGATGGAAAAGATCTACGAATAATCAGAAATATGTACTGGGAACAAACAGCTGCAATGAGAATAGAAAACATATAAGCTCTTTCCAAAAATATCAAAAGAGGAGTCAGACAGGGCTGTGTTTTGTCACCAGATCTGTTTTCACTTTACAGCGAAAACATCACGAGAAACCTAGAAGAAGACCCTGGATTAAAGGTTGGAGGGAACATGATAAACAGGATTCGATACGCAGATGACACTGTGCTAATTGCAGAAAATGAAAGGGACATACAAAACCTTGTGAATATACTAGAAATAGAAAGCAAAGGTAAGGGGTTGGAACTAAACAGCAGGAAGACTGAAGTCATGGTGATCAGTAAAAAACATGAAATCCCCTCATGCAAAATAACTGCAAATGGCACAACCTTGACACAGGTTAATAAGTTCAAATACCTGGGAACAGTCATTTCATCAGACGGCAGATGCACGTCGGAAATAACTGGCAGAATCGGCCAAGCCAAAACAGCATTCAAGAAGATGACAAGCATTCTTACCAACAAATGCCTATCAATTAACATCAGAAAGAGAGTCCTTGAATGTTACATAGAACCAATACTGTTGTATGGATGCGAGGCGTGGCCAGTCAACAAGCAAAGTCAGAGCAAGATTGAGGCAGCCGAGATGTGGTTTCTCAGAAGAATGTTGAGAGTTCCGTGGACAGCAAAGAAAACAAACGAGACAGTCTTGATGGAGGCAGACACAAGTAGATCACTCATAAGGAAGATTAGGAAAAGACAAGCAACATTTATAGGCCATTTTATGAGGAAGGGGGATTTGGAGCACCTGGTCACAACGGGAAAGCTGGAGGGAAAGAAGCACTGGGTAGACCCAGAGAGAGAATGCTGGACGGACTTGCAGAGTGGCTGGGGATGAGGAAGGTGGGGGAGATGCTGGGGGCAACGAGAGATAGAGATGGTTGGAAGTCCATGGTCGCCAACGCCATGCGGCAGGGCACCTGATGATGATGATGACACACATTATATGCATACATGCATACATAATATGTATATATATAGACACACACACACACACACACACACACACACACACACACACACACACACACACACACACACACACACACACACACACACTACACACACACTCAACTTAATCAGCGAAGTTCCTTTTAGAAAATGTTAAGGATTTCAAATATTTTGGTTCTGTAAAAACTGATGATGGAACCTGCTCCAAAGACATCAAAATAAGAATTGGAATGGCAAAGCAAAAAAATTGTCCAACTTAACAACATCTGGATAGACAGAGGCTTACCGAATGGCCTGAAAGTTAAACTTTTAAAAATGTTTGATCTGGCCAGTCATGATTTATGGCAGAAGAATCGAGGCAGCAGAGATGTGGTTTTATCGGAGACTACTACGTGTCAAATGAACAGATAGAAGAACCAATGAAAGTGCCCTGGAAGAACTTGATACTACCAGAAAACTATTAGCAGACATAAACAAGAGAAGACTAAAATACAATGGCCATGTGTCACGCAGCAAGAACTCTGACCTCACGGCAACCATCTTCTCAGGAAAAACAGTGGCAAAAAAGGAAGAAAGGCAGACTTCCAATCTCATACACTGAGAACATAACGAACATCAGTGGCCTAAATATTCAAGAAATTGTCCACAGAAGTCAATACAGAGCGCCCTGGAGGGAGATCGTGGTGTCAAGATGTGCAGCAGCCAACACCGAACCTGGTGACGCGGACAGTTGAGACAGGTGAGTATATTTCGTGTGTCATAATGGCTGATGTGACACGTCTAATGTATTGGCTAGTGACTGTATGCCTGTCACCTCTTGCTTTCAGCCTGCACCGCTGGCTGCTACTTGCAGCTCTACGGAAAGGAGACCGGAGTGCGTAAGTCTCTCTGTGTCAGTACATACTCTCTCCATCAGCAAGCCCTACGTCATGCCTCCCCGTGGCGACACACTGTAACTGAGCACCTCATGGACTCCGGATAAATTGTCGAGGGACTCGGAGGAGGTTTGACCTCAAATGTGCGACATGCGGACCCACTGGCGTATGAGCATGCCCTGGTGCCCGCGAACCAGACCCCCAGGTATGGTACACAGCACCACTGCTTCGTGGATGTCTTGGGAGAGACCAAGGCTAAGGGAATAAACCCTAACAGAAAATCACCACTGCCTTGTGGTTATCTTGGGAAGACCAAGACTAAGGGAGTAAACCTTAACAGAAAATCACCACTGCCTTGTGGTTATCTTGGGAGAGACCAAGGCTAAGGGAATAAACCTTAACAGAAAATCACCACTGCCTTGTGGTTATCTTGGGAGAGACCAAGACTAAGGGAGTAAACCTTAACAGAAAATCACCACTGCCTTGTGGTTATCTTGGGAGAGACCAAGGCTAAGGGAATAAACCTTAACAGAAAATCACCACTGCCTTGTGGTTATCTTGGGCGAGACCAAGACTAAGGGAGTAAACCTTAACAGAAAATCACCACTGCCTTGTGGTTATCTTGGGAGAGACCAAGACTAAGGGAATAAACCTTAACAGAAAATCACCACTGCCTTGTGGTTATCTTGGGAGAGATCAAGGCTAAGGAAGTAAAACCTGACAGAAAATCACCACTGCCTTGTGGTTATCTTGGGAGAGACCAAGGCTAAGGGAGTAAAACCTGACAGAAAATCACCACTGCCTTGTGGTTATCTTGGGAGAGACCAAGGCTAAGGGAATAAAACCTGACAGAAAATCACCCCCATTGCCTTGTGAGTAGTCATGGGAATGCCAAAGGTTAGAGGAGAGTCTGTACAAAAACCGATGGAAGGCAACGGGAAACCTTCATCGTATTTTCCAATGTATCATAGCCAGCCATAAGAAAAGAAAAGTAAACGACGTAAATAGGGGCTCCTATGAAGCATCTTCGTCCGGTAAGAAATATGCTGCTCAGGTGACACCCGATTGTCGTCAAACTATTGCTTTCATTGGATCATTTTATGAGGCAAGTGAAATTACAGCACCTAGTCACAACAGGAAAGCTGGAGGAAAAAATGAGCATCAAGTAGACCCAGGGAGAAAATGTTGGACGGACTTGCAGATAGGTGAAGACAAGAGAGGATGGGAGATGTACTTGCAGCGACGAAGGATAGATCCTATGGAGGGTCATGATCGTCAACGCCATGCGGCAAGCTTTCATGTCTTCCCTTCCACGCGGGACGAAGCGGGCGCAGCAATGCGGCGAAGAAGACTACAACAGGTCACAGCAACGGACCCAACGGGACGGGATTTTGCTGTGGGACGTTGTGGAGCAGCTAGACACGGTGTCCCTCCAACTCAGCAAGTCCGGTGATGTGGAGACCAATCCAGGACCAGAGGAGCAGCACATGTGTATAACCTGCAGGCGAGCGATAAAACGAGGCCAGGACTCGATGGTATGCACGAACTGTGGTGGTCAACTACACAAGGAGAAGGAATGCAGCAATATGACTAGACAGCAAACTAAGAACGTAGACAGGACAAGATGGAAATGTTTGGGATGCGAGGGGGTATATGCAAACCCCAGGAAGGAATCAACACCAAACGATGCGAATAATATCGTACAAGAACTAAAGTATATATAGTGGCAACTTGAGGATCCTCCAGTGGAATGCGGATGCTATACGCCCGAAAACTGACGAGTTTAAAGAGTTTCTGTGTTCCTATTACAGGAGACGAAACTGATAGTTTCAAATGGTACACCGAAGATCGAGGATATACCATTGAAAGACAAGAGAGAATACAGACAAAAGGAAGTGAAGATAGAAGAGGAGGAGATCTTATCATAGCAATAAGGGACACGATACCACTTAGAAGAGTACAACTTGACATAGCAACAGCAGATGATGAAATATCGGAATGGATGAGCGTTGAAGTACCACTGAAAAACAAGCAAAAAATGAGATTGACATTTACATTCCCCGCAGTAATGTGATAACGGAAAAAAAAAGACGAACGTAAAAACAGATAAGTGGCCCAAAATGCCATTTGACCGTTTTTCGGGGGATTTCAATGCTCATTCTGAAATTTGGAGTGATCAAGTGGCGAGGGGAATTATCGCAGAGAATGCAAGAGGAAGCCTTATAGAAAAGGTGGACTGAAACCACATGCATGACGAGTATAAACAATCCGACTTGTGAATCACGAAATGCTGGAAGTGGAGGACATGACTCATCACCCGACATTAGTTTTGTACACTCATCAAGGTTGGATTCCTTCTCATGGGAAGTAAAAGAAGACCTTTGTTCTGAGCACAAGCCCATCATCATCACATATGAAGATGAATGTTCAATACCAGCAGTAAATGAAAAGCCAACGTACAATTGGAATCTGAAGAAGGCCAATTGGAAAGCATTCACCCAAGACATTGAGATAGAGGAGTTGGAGGATTCACAATCGGAACAGTTGAAAAGATGGAAGAAGGATTACGTGAGTTTATCCTGAAAGCGGCGAGGAAACATATTGGTAAAAAGAAATTGACTTCGAAATTGAAACCATGGATGACTCCAGAAATTAAAGAAGCCACTAAAGTTAGAAATCAGCTTAGGGGTAACCTCACTCAAAACAGAAGACAATGGATAGAAGCTTGTCGAACGGTCGCGGAAAGACGCACAAGGAGAAAGACAGACTATGGAAAGAGTATGTGGCAAAACTTGATATGCGTACGAACCCGAAACAGGTGTGGAAGACAGCTACAAGAATGGGTGGACGGAAGACACCAATGAAAAAGAATGAAACAGTAGTGGTAGACGGGAAAGCAAGAATAGATGATTCGGATAAAGCAGAAGCTTTTGCAAAAACAGACAGAAGATTCTCAGGGTTCCAAAGAGGAAAGAAGATTGAAGACTTAGCAGATATGTGCGTAAAACATTGAAAAATAAATGCTACTGCATCGAAGAAAGCGAAAAAGATGTGTCAATGGAAGAACAGTATAGAGTTCTACGAAACCTGACGATGCAAAAAGCAGCAGGAGATGATGACATCCTACATGAATTCATTGTAAATTTAGGACAAAACGCCAGGATACATCTTTTGAAGATCTTCAACCAGGTATGGAGTGGAGAACAGCTTCCAAGAAAATGGCGCACGGCTGTCATGAAACCGCTGCTTAAAGACGGGAAAGACCCACAAGTGACCTCAGCATACCGACTCATCTCATTAACATCATGTCTGGGCAAAGTGATGGAGAAAATAATAGTGGAAAGACTCACATATATTCTAGAAAAACGGAAGATACTGACGCAGAACCAAGCGGGCTTCAGGCAAGGTAGATCCACGAGCGATCAGGTACTGAAACTAACACAGAGCGCTATAGATAAAATGCAAGATAGATCGAAAGAGAGTGCAACGCTGATTAGTTTCTTCGACTATAGTACTATGAAAAAGCGTATGATAAAGTGTGGAGAGACGGTTTGCTGTTTAAAATGCTGGAACTTGCAATCCCCTGGAGATACGCTAAAAACGAGAAATTTTCTCAGCGGAAGAGAGACAGCAGTGAGATGAACAATACGAAAAGTAAAAGATTCTTGCTAAAAGAAGGCCTACCACAGGGATCAGCATATCACCTTTCCTCTTCATCATCTTCATAAATGATATTGACGTTGAACTAGCGGAAGGTACGTGGACCAGCCTCTTCGCCGACGACACGGCTATTTGGAGGCAAAGAAGAGCTGACCAAGAACAGGCCCAAGTCCTTTTGCAAGAAGAAATCAATAAAATACTTGAATGGGCTGATAGATGGAAAATGACAGTGAGCACGGAGAAAACCAAAGTCCTTGTGATGTCTAATAATCATGGAGATAGGAGCTGTGAAATAGTAGCCAGGGCGGATAATAAAAGAGATAGAAGTTGTTGAAAATTATAGATTTCTTGGAATCAGTCGATAGTGGACTCCGATACAGTGAACATGTTAAGAATGTACTAAACAAATGCAAACAAAGAGTCAAGATAGTGAAGTATTTGGCATGGAAGGACTGGGGATGTTCACTGGAAGTGCAAAGGACTCTCTTCTTGCAGCACATCAGAAGCTGTATGGAATACGCATCTTCGAGCTGGATTTCGGATACAAACATGAACAAGCTGGAAGCAGTACAGAATGAAGCACTGAAGGCGGCAGCAGGGCTAGCACAGACGTGCCCCACGGACTTTGTAAGACTAGAAACGAATGTTGCACCAGTGAGAACACGAATGCTCAAAAACGACATGATCCAATGGGACAAATACATGAGGCACGAAGAAGATGATGACAGATATGCATTGGTGGAGAGGAACGCCCCAGCCCGTCTTAAGACTCGTGCAGGTTGGCGCAATCGAACGAAAAACTGCATTATAGAGAACACATTACTGGATATACCAAGGAATACAACTTCGAAGATGCAACTTCCATGGACGGAATGGCATAATGTTAAGATCGAATTTGTGACAATAAAGGGAAGGAAGCAAGACTATACACAGTTGGAATTGAAGGCACTTACACCAGAGAAGATACTATCTATGTAGACCGATTTCATATCTACGCTGATGGTTCAATGAATGGCAGACAAGAAAATGGAGGGGCTGGAATCCTGGTGACAAATAGAGAAAAGAGAACGGTACTAGCACTCAGTGAACCAGCGGGGTTGTACTGTTCGTCGTACTCTGCGGAATGCGTAGCCATGTTGAAGGCTTAGAATGGATTGTGCTCGAAGAGGAAAGGACGGGTGATATGTTTGATGTGACGATATGCACAGATGGCATGTCACTCGTCAATGCGATGGCAAACAACGACTGGAATGATACCAGCTACTGGCTGAAGGAAATCAGACATGTCGTGCCCAGAGTCGACTCAACGATGACACTTATGTGGATACCAGCCCATGTTGACATTGAAGGAAACGAGAAAACTGACGAACTTGCAAAGGACGGCTCGAGAAAGCACCAAAATGTGATCCCTGTGACTAGACAAATTGTTAAAGCGAGGATAAACAGAGAAAAGCGGGATGTTGAGCATGATAGAGCGAGAGTAACGTATGGTGACAGAAGATCCCCGAAGTTTGAGGTAGAGAACAAATGGCCAAGATCTGGACGAACACTGTATGCCCGGCTGTGGACTGGTCACTGCAAGCTACTCAAGGCCTACTGCCACTTCATCGGAATTGAGGAGGATGGATTACGTGAATGTGGATCTGGAGCGAACGAAAACATCCATCATGTTCTCTGCGAGTGCCCAGAAACCGATGATGCAAGGGCTCGATTCGGTGGAGGGGAGATGGATGTGGGAATGGTCTCAAAACCGGAAATGTGTAGGCGCATCCTACTTCGCAAGATTCAAGGGGTTGGAGATCATCGTGGAAGATGACGAAAACTCATGATGAAGGGGCGTCCAGACAAACCATAAAGTGGGCTCTTCACGGAGTCGTAGTGGTGATTGGTTGTCTGGACGCCAAAGGATAGATGGGGTTAATGCGATTGTTTCGGGGCGCCGACGCGGCATTGAGTAACACGCTTTGTTCGGCCCCAACTGTGAGCCGCCACCACGGCAAGGAGGCTTCCATGGCTTAGTGCCCATGTGTGCCTTTACCTGAAAGAAAAGAAGAAGAAGATGCCATGCGGCAGGGCACATGATGAATATTTTTAATTTCACGTGATGGATGCGACATATGTAGGATCTTCCATGTGGTGTGACACTCGTTTTAGATCTTGAAACTGCAATAGTTTTTTTTCTGAATTGTATACAGACAATTAGTTTTTTCTGGAGAAAAGACAAACTCCTTGTTATCAGCAGAAATAGGTCTTCCCTTAAAAATCGCTCTTTTGTTAATGGATGTAAACCACAGGCACGCGCGTGCGCATACACACACACACACACACACACACACACACACACACACACACACATACACACACACACACACACACACACACACACACACACACACACACACACACACACACACACACACACACACACACACACACACACACACGCAGAGGATGTTGACAGATCTCATAGATAAACACATAGAAATATTTTGAATTGGAATATGATACAAAGAAACAGCAATGTCTGTGCCTGTGCAGGAAATAAATAAATAAAAATAATAAATGTTATATCAAGAAAGTATGACGGCAATAGAATAGAAATTGTTTTGTTTTTTAATTCAGCCCCCTTATAAGCACAGATGAATGACGGACACTCCTCTCAATTCGACGGATAGGTAAGCATATTCATACGGGATAGCAGACCGATCCTGGACGCATGTGTTCTTCTGCAGGCACTGCATGGGAAGGAGTCCTGCTGCCGCCTTGGGTTCTGTTTCTGCTGGTCAGTCTTCTGTTGAATAGCAGCTGTTTTGCGCTGTTCTAAATGTGATTGTTCCCTAAGTGAACTGCTGTCGCCAGATTACCCTGTTGAATGCATTGTCATGCCAGTCTGTAGTGTTGATGCTGCAGCTGGTGAGGCTGGCCCTCAGAGTGTCCGTGTGTCGATATTGTCGGCTCCCCTCCTCATTGTGTCTACGCTTCAGTTGTCGGTACATATTTGGGATGTGGTTGTCTTCCATATGGACAAAGTATCCTGTCCCACAAAGTTACCGTTTAATGAGTAGACGTCTTTATACTTTGCAGACCATATTTCTTCAGAACTTGAATGCAGGACACTCGGTCTTGCCAGTTGCAGACATATTTAGTAGAACTGTTTAAAGTATTAAATGTGCCATTTGCAGGTATACCAGTTCTCGCAGCAGTACAGCGGGTCGTTCAAGACTACTGCTCTGTACACAGTGACAGTGTGCAGTCTTTGTGGCAAGCCTGATGCCATGGTCTTGCCATAAACTCTTGATCAGCCTTCCACAGGTAGAGCTAGTCTTGGAGATGCACGGCAACACCTCGGCATCAAGACATACATTGCTGCTCAAGCACAAGCTTTCCACAGTAAAAGTTTGCTCTTTCCAACTAGATGACAACGCTGTTATACTTTCTGATTCAGTCAAGAACCTTGGCGTTGTTGTTGATCTTCAGTTCTTTATGCAGAAATTCATAACGCAAACTTGTCAGTCTTGTTACTAAAACAGAATCAGAACGCGTATTTAATATAACCAGACAAGACAGGTGCAAATTTTCGGCCAACTGGCCTTTGTCAAGCATAAATGTAAGATCATAAACAAATAAACACCAAATATAAAAATTAGGAGAAAAAGACTGAAACTTCCCTGCTGCTTTGTCCACTGGGAGAAAAGGACTGATGCCATTGTAGCCGGCTTGATTATATCACTTCCTTGCTTCACTTTCTCCACTGGTTGCCTGTTTCTTAAAGAATTTCATGCAGATTTGATACAAGATGCTACAAGTGTACCAATGGTTCTGGTACACCCCTGCCCGACTTCTCTGCTCTGCTGCTGATACTACTAATAAACAAATTCCTTGATATAGTTGTTCCACAGTCGATCGCCGTTCTTTTTCTGTATCTGGTCTCTACGACTGGGGTTAGCTTCCCCTGACTTCGACAATCAAGTGCTCTGTCTTCTTGTCTTCTTCAATTCTAACTTGAAGACAAACCTTTTTGTCCGGCAGTGATTTCCCCCCTCTACGTGCCAACCTTTCGTTCTACTCCCCTCTTGTCCCCCCCCCCCCCCCCCCGTCCGGGTTTACGTGTGTTTTCTATCCTTCGGTTTTGGTCGTTGTTAGGGTTTGGTCATTGTTATGCTTTGATTTGATTTTTGTATCAAGATTTGGCTCCTTATAAATGACGTTATCATTATTGTTATTACTGTACTGCCCAAGTAGTAGAATTTGTCTGCAGTCGTAATCTTCGGGTTTTTCCAAGCATGAACTTCACTACAAATAATGAAAGTTTTGGAATCTTTTTCATGAGGGAATCATAGCACTCGGACACCTCCATATGCACTCCATCCACATCTCCCAGTGGTTATCTGGCAGACTCCATGAACATGCGCAAAACCTTTTGCGCTGGCAAGGTCTGAAAGTGGGAGGAGGAAAAAGGACAGATCATTGAAAAACTACATGTAAGCTGACACCATCATAATGATGGAAACATTAAGATGGGCAGCGACCAGGGCAAGCCAGTTTTAAATGTTACGGGCTGGAAATGAACTCGAAATATGAAATCTTGAGTCCATGGCCCTATCAAAAGAACCAGTCAGCCCAGGAAAGTAATGAAATACCAATAGCATCAGGAAGCAGTAGAATGCAAAACATTACAGAGGGACGATTGAAAAAAAAACTGACCTGAAACATACTACACTGTTCAATTGTTATATAATGTAAGTGATCGATCCGGCAGTTGGATAAACAAGAGACCTCATGAACACATAAGAATTTACGTGCCACTTCTTAGATACTATGAAACGGAGAGGCTTTCGCATAAATA
>JAPXFY010000014.1:43856431-43871431 GCA_030674185.1 Monoplex corrugatus | reverse complement strand
GACACACACACACACACCGCGCGCGCGCGCACACACACACACACACACACACACACACACACACACACACACACACACACACACAAGCAACAAGCAAGCAAGCACGTACTCTCTGTCTGGCTGTCACTGTCTTCGTGTTTGTCTGTCTCGTTTTTATGTTTGTCTCCCTTCGATTGTCTGTTTCTGTCCCTACCCCTACACCCGCCTTCTCCCTCCCTCTCTCCTCTCTCTCTCTCTCTCTCATGCGCGCGCGCACACACACACACACACACACACACTCACACTCACACACATGCATGCTATGCACACGCAAGTGATATCTCTCTCAATACACTGCATATTTGCAAACCTGCCTATATAAATAAAATGGATAAGAAAATGATCATGCCATACTAACATGAATCATTTTTAGTTTTGATGATCCTGACCTACAGATTGGGCTACGGGCCGCTCAGCTGTAAATGGTAACCTGTCCCTCTTTAGGGACGGGGAAGGTAAAGCAGCGAAGGCACCACATTCATGATGCTGGTCTCTAGAGAAATTGAAGTCTTTCACTTCTCGCTCTCCACCAATCACTTAGCATATGGGAAAACCTGTACCGTATCTTTACACTTCAGCAATTCAGGAATACGGTGTAAATAAAAACCAGTTGGTTATAACTTATGCCAGACGTGGTACAAAGTCGTACAAAAACAGCCGAGAAATCATTGGTGATCTGTTTTTGGTTTGTTAAGTTTGTGACCAAGGCTGGCCCAAACAAATTCAGAGTTGAAATACAAGTTGACCTACATCGAGGACAGTAGTAGAGGCCAGCAGTAAGACAACAATGAAGAGTCGAGAAATCACTGGTGACCCAAGCCTATTTGTTTTATTACTGTGATCTAGACGTGATCGACAATTTGAAACTTGGGCACATTATGAATGAACCTATTTACGTGTGAACCTGTCCTAGATTCTATGCGGTCAGATTTTCGCACAAATCTAGGACAGGTTCGTGTATAAACAACCGAAAAAAAGATCCTTGCTGAACCAACTTATGCAACATGCCCAGTTTCAGTGTTCAAGAGCTCATAATACGATAACCACTCGGTACTGCCATTAAACAAAAAATTGAATTGATATCGAAAACTCACAGATGACTAGAAGAAAGTAAGTAAAATTAATTTAATTTCCAAATTTCATTAAAGTCTGGCAGTAAACAGATGTGAAACTGATGGCAATACAGGTTTGCCTTCAACTCGATTTAAATCAGGACCAAAGTGATACATACGTGACTATTCATGAGACGGATTCATAATCCTGATTGGTTGAACAAACATAGATACAATAAGAAACAGCTGAGGAATCTTTGCTCACTGATACAAACACACACACACACAAACACACAAACAAACACACACACACACACACACAAAACACACAAACAAACACACACACAAACACACAAACAAACCACACACACACACACACACACACACACACACACACACACACACACACACACACAAAACACACATTCCGTCGTACGTTTTGCATGTGTACGTCCATGCACGGCCTACTAATAATAATCCTAATCTGACTGAAACAGAAAATCGAAGAAGAAATGTCACACTTTCAGGCCGGCTTTAGAAGCAATAGAGGAACCAGTAACATGCTCTTCATCATACAAATTGTGATGGAAAGAATAAAAGAGTTGAATATTGGCGAAGATGGGCAGAAGATGGAGCTTTACATGACGTTCATTGATTACAGTAAAGTGTTTGACACTGTAAAGCGTGATTACCTTTTCCAAACCATGAACAAAATGGGTTTCCCACGGCACCTGGTCACACTGCTAATCAGTTTGTACACAAACCAGCAGACCACGATAAGATGGCACAGACAACATTTCAGGTTGTTCCCAATCCAGAAGGGAGTCTGGCAAGGATGCATACTCTCACCACAGCTGTTCAGCTTGCACACAGAACAGGTAATGAGAGAGGCAGAGATAGAACTTGGTGTAAAGACTGACGGGGAGGAAATGACAAACCTGAGATACGCGGATGACACTGCTCTCGTAACGAACGGAAGTGCAATGTCACTGTTTACCAACAGTCGGTAAACCTGAGTGACTGAATCGGAAAACTCGCGAAACTGCGTAAGCTTAACTACGATATGCAGACACACACATTCAAACAGATTCAAACCGTTACTGTATACGGTTTCTTCGCCATTCGCAAGAAAAGTTTTATTATTTTCTCTCGTCAAATATTTTTTCTGCTTGTCACATCGAGTAAGATATTCGCCATTTTCAGGGCTGACACACACGCACACACATACATAACACACACACACACACACACACACACACACACACACACACACACACACACACACACACACACACACACACACACACACACACACTCACTCACTCACACACACACACACATATGTGTGTGTATGTGTGTGTGGAAAGTTATGTAATGTATATACATATACATACATAAATACATACATACATACGTACATTCATAAATACATGCATACATACATGCGTGCATACATACATACATACATGCATACATACATGCATACATACATACATACATGCACACATGCATGCATACATACATACATGCGTCCATGCATACATACATCCATGCATACATACATACATACATACATACATACATACATACATACATACATACATACATACATATATATATGTATCATGAACTCGATCTTCCGTCCGTCCGACGGATGAGTTGGCATACTGTTCCTTATCGCCTTGTATAGATCTTCATGGGGTAGAAAACATACCCCGGAGCCACATGTTCTTCCGAAGGCGCTGCATGGGAATGGGTGCTGCGGTCTTGGTTTCTGCATCCGCCAGCCCCTCTTCTGTTGAACAGCAGCTGTTCTGCGCTGTTCAAATATGATCATGACTTAAGTGCACTGCTATCGCCAGCTAACTCTAGAGGGCAATGTCGTCCCGTCTGGTAGTGTTGAATAACTGGGCTGATCAAATATGATCGACTTAAGTGCACTGCTGTCGTCAGCTTACTCTGTTGAGGGCAGTGTCGCCCCATTTGGTAGTATACCTACCGATGCCGTAGCTAATGAGGTTGACCTTCAGAATATCACTGTATCGCTTTAGTGGTCTTCCTTGGTCACGTATACCTGCTTCAGCTCTCCATGTAGAAGCAGCTTTGGGATGCGGTCGTCTCCCTCACGGCCCAACATGTCCTGCCCAACGAAGCTGGCATTTCATGAGGAGAAACTTTTTTTCTTCTTTTTTCCTTTCTTATTTGTTTAATTTTGGCAAACCACACTTCTACAAACTTGGAGGTTAGACACATGATCTTGCCACGGGGTGTTGCAGATGTTGCGCAGACATCTTTGGTAGAACCGTTCCGCTTGTTGAACGTGCAATCGGTAGGTAGTCCATGTCTGGCAGCAGTAGAGCAGTGCGCTCTAGACTACCGATGTGTACAGTATAGCAGTCTTGCCATGGTCTTACCACAACCTCTTGGTCAAACTTCAGCGCTACCTCAGCATCAAGAAATTCCTTGCTGCTTACTTGCATCTGGTGACTCATTTTTGAAAAAAGGCTGATAAGAGAGAGCAGTGGGATGGGCGTTGAACAAAGAAAGATCAGACTGAAGGGTGAAATTGATTGATTGATTTGGTTCAGTTTTTACGTCGGCATTCACCTCTGGTGATATGGTCGACGGGGATAAACATCCCAAGGAAGTGGGGGAAGGGGGACCTATCTAATCCTATATTGACACCACCAGAAAAACAATGTTGGGAAGGCCAGTTTTAATGTAGAGCTCCCCGGGATTCGAACCTACAACCATTAGCATGTGAATCTGACGCTCAAACCAACCGAGCTACTGGGGCCCGCTGAAAGGTGAAAGTAGGGACAGGGATTTTTAAAGTGAGGCGGGTGCGTGCAATCCTATCGCCACTCTGTCGTTTGCTGATGCTCGCAGTTCTTACAGGTACAATGATTTGCCATGTGTAGAAAGGCTTCAGCTTTGTTGTGCGGAGTTTCCGACTCCCTGCTTCTGCTGAATCCGTCAGTTGTTGATTTTCTGTACATTAAAAGATTTAGAATATCCCTCAGACGCATGGGATACTTTTCCCAAGGCTGCCAGACTTACTGGATTTGAGATCAAAGTTGTCCCTTCTCTAGATGGACTGCCTTGATAGGGCTAACGGGCTCCATCTTACCGGTTTGATCTGAATCCTTTATGTTGGCTAAATGCAAATTTGGTGGCTGAATCGGAAAACTCGCGGAACTGCGTAAGCTTAATCACGATATGCAGACACACAGAGATTCAGATTCAAACCGTTACTGTGTAAGGTCTACTCGCCATTCGCGAGTAAAGTTTTATTATTTTCACTCGTCAAATATTTTTTTCTACTCGTCATATCGAGTAAGATGTTCGCCATTTTCAGAGCTGACACAAACTCGCACGCACACCCCACACACACACACACACACACACACACAACACACACCACACACACAACACCACACACACACACACACACACACACACACCACACTACACACACACAACACACACACACACACACACCACACACACACACTCACACACACACACACCACACACACACACACACACACACACACCACACACACACACACACACACACACACACCCCAACACACACGCACTCTCTTTGCTGAATCTCCTTTGGGGGTGGCTGGCAGAACAAAAATCCGACCAAGTTTTTTGTAACGACTGGTCGGAATTCAAACCTGGGCGTTCTGAACTTTTTACTTTCAAGGATGCTTTATCCACTACACCACAGTATCTTTTGCATGCGCACACGCCCGCGCGTGCACACACACATACACACACGCGCGCGCGCGCGCGCACGCACACACATTCACACACATCTGCATACGAAAGAAGAGAAGAAACAGAACAGGAACTTCGGAGCTGCCGTTGCGGTTCCAGAGTGTCGTGAAAGATCTTCTGTTTAGGAATACAGACATAACACACTGCATTGCATCAAGTGACTCATTTTTGAAAAAGACTGATAAGAGAAAGCAATGGGATGGGCGTTGCACAAAGAAAGACCATACAGACTGAGAGGTGAAAGTAGGGCCGGGTAATTCAGTGAGGTGCCACTTGATCTCTGCCCCTTTTTGGGGCCCCACAAAAAACAGTAGATGAAACGTAGGGCTGTAAAAATCTCGTGTCAATGCCCTCACTTCAAACAAAAAAGAAGTCACATAGAAAAAAAAGGTGATTGTGGTGATGGACGTGATGAATTTGGAGTTTGTTTAAAAGGAATTCATCGCACTCGAACAATTCCATATGCGCTCCACCCAAGTCTTAGCCTGCAAAACCCTGGCAAGGTTTTGACATGGGGGGATGGGGGGAAAGAAAGAGCAAAATGTTGCATGCTTTGCGGTGTGATGGCCTGCTGGTTCTTTAGCCCGCCTGGCATTGTATGACCTTTGTGGTATTTGTTGCTTGAAACCATGAGATTATGATCTGCTGTGGCGTTTGAAACGACCAGGCGTGGAGGCCTATAGTGTAACCAAAGCGGTGATGACAATGATTAGTTCTTTTCTCGGTGGAGTGATATGAGAATGTCAGGGGCGAGAATGCTTGCTATTCTGTTGGCACATCTTTGAAATACAGGATGTCGCGCCTGAGAAACGCACTGCTGCTGGATACAACATGTAGGAAACCACCTGCTAAGCCTTCTTATATCGAAGATACACTTACAAAGTCTTTGATAATAGCTTAACTTGCGGAGCCACAGGTCGTGTGTGTCTTTATGTCCGTCTGTCTATGACAAAAATATGGAGACGGAAGGTGAATTCACTTCGACAAACTGAAGTTCTTTGTTTTTCTGCTGCTAAGATAGATCTGTGCATTATGTATGTTTTTTCAAGTCTAGGTTAGCATAGATTTTGTTGTATACCTTTCGCCTGTTTTATTAAAACTTTATTGAAATCTTGCTACAGCATGACCCATTCGCACCCAGTCGTCGGTTCCTCGTAAAAGAGAAGCCGCATGGCAAGGTGGGGGAGATGACAAAGCAACACATACAAATTAGTGATGTGGTATTCATAATTGAGTATAAATTAGTGATATGGTATTCATAATGAGTATAATAGTGAATGATTAAAAGATTAAATTACAGTATTCATAATATAGTGTCTCTATGTTTGTGACTACATGTTTTTCCGAAAAGGTCGTAGAGTACTACGTGAATTAGTCCAGTCTGTGTGTTAGTAACGCTGTGATAAGTCCAAAAGTGACTTTTTTGTTACAAAGATGGCAAAATTTACATACATTCGGTATTGGTCGAGCATACCCACATACGAAAGCTAATATGACTTACTCTCAATAATTGTATAACACAATACGATACAATATGATACAGTACAGGATAATTGGTACTTTTGTGTAGATTTATAAGGATATTTCTTATTAGCCTGTATCATTGCTGATACTGATAGCGTGTCTGTTTCAACCTAACCATGGACCATGCCTGTACACTGTTTACTTTCGTGGCCCATTAGGTCAGTTTGTAAGAGCACCATACTCATAACGCAGGACTGGTGGGTTCAGCCTTTTGGGCAGACCACGGATTTTTTTACGCTGACCGGTTAGTTCTTTTGAAAGAGCCCTGGATTCAAGATCTGATATCTTGAGTTCAATCCCATCCCGCAACCTTAAAAAACTGACCTGTTCGTTGCATATCTTAATGTTTCCGTCAAACTGATTGTGTCAGCTTAGTGTTTCGTAGGTCCCTCTCACCCGTACCCCTCTCCATTTCAAAATAGTGCCAGCGCGTAGTTTTGCACAGGCTTAGGAAATATGCCACATAATTGTCAGATTTAGGTTGAGTGCACATGGAATTGTCAGAGCGCGATGAATCCCTCTTGAACAAACTCTAAGCTCCACATTGTTTACTTATTGTAAGTAAGAGATAACAAAATCGTTTTTGCTTTTCCTCTTACACGTACTAGATCAGTTGATTCCTTGACAATATACTAGTACCGTAAATAGCAGAGAAACAGCTACCTTCCATTTAGATTTCAGGTCTTTATGACCTCAAAATGGAGTCATGCGTAATGAAAGTTATATTTTCTTGACACCGACTTGGGCAGGAGCCTCGGTCCAAAATGTAATAAACATCCATGTATGAACAGCTGTTTGTGATCGGAACTTTACCAAATTCAGATGTTACCCGATGTACATTTAAAAAAAAGGTTCTTTTATTTTTGTTATATTTTGTTTCACAACAAACAGACGTCCAACATACAATGTGGTAACAAAAATGATACCAAATCATAAACATATGAAAAAATATTGTTGATATATGAACACATTAGAGCATGTCATGAAGAAAATCTGTTTTCTACGGGTAGAATATTGGCATGTAGTTGTTCCATTAAGCATTAAATTAAAAATGGACAAGTGGAAGTTTATTTTGGTATTATATTGTTCAATTTTGCATCTCAGATTTAGCATTCTTTGGAAAGTATGTACATTCGGGACACATTTGTCAATTTTGCATTTATAGATAAGTGATTTTGCAAGAAAATATTCTGTCTGTTATTAAATGTTGATTAACACCGATCAACACATGGTTTCGTGTGATTTTGATGTTGAAGGTATTTTCGTATTTTTCGTCGATTAGTTTTTCTATTAAGTTCCAAAAATTACGGACACATTAGCATTTCCATAGAAAATGTTAAATAGTCTCTTGCATTATTACATCATGTACAATTTATTGTTGGTACTACACCCATTGAATTTAGCATATTGATTGCAATAATCCGATGAACTGTTCTTAGCTGCAACCATTTTAGTTTCACATCATTTAATTAATGAATTTTTTAGAAAAACCTTTTCCCATGAGATATTAATGTTAAATTTATCCGATCACTTTAAACAACAATTTGGTTTGCTATCAACAAATTTCTTTTTTTTTTTTTTTTTTTGTAGTAAAGTTTTGCTCCCTTTTGTGCACTCATTTTTGGGTGGTATTGCACTAGGCACATCCAAGGTACTATTCATGTTGTTGTTTCATTTGAATTCTGGTTGTTCTTAAATATTGTTTGATTGAAGATACCCGTCCATTACAAGTGACAAAATCAAATCGGCAGTCAGTATTAGTTTTAAGTTCTTTTTTGTTGTTGTTGTTGAGAAAATGTTCAATGGAGTATATTCCTTTTTCTATCAGTTTATTGTCCTTGATTATTTTGTTGTCCACCTTGACTTTTTCGTCATATAAGACAGGTTCGACTGACAGTTCAGTTCAGTTCTTAAGTGTTATGTGATTACAAAATGTCATATAGGCCTGAAATGTATCAGCCCAAAACATAGTGTTCTTTATAAAATATGAAACAACCACTGGTCCATAGTATTCAGTGTTGTTAAGAAGCAGATACATTTCAGTTGTAAAACGTTTCCATTTGTGGGGTTTGAAGTTTTAAATTTTCTTATCCATGAAAGTTTGAGAGCATATGTATATAACTTATGCTCGTAAATCCGATAAACCGAATCCTCCTTGCTTTATGCTTTTAGTGGCAATCTTTCTGCTGACTTTATCCTGTTTTCTGTTTCATACAAACTGAAAACATAACTTCTGTAGCTGTTGTATAAAATGATGTGGTGAATCCGGCAACAATCTCCACAAATGTACAAGTTTAGGTAGTATAAGAGGCTTTAGAACTGCGACTTTACCAATCGGGTAATGGTTCTTTGTGACCAAATTTTGAATAACATTTTTGCTTCTGAAAACTTGTTGTTATAATTGATGATTTCGCAATTTCTTAGATCACGAGTTGAACCAAATGCCTAGTATTTTAAACATAGGAGGGTTCCATATCACTTGTAAGTGAGGGCATTATATGATTTGTAATCTTCTCTCATTCCCGAGCCATGTTACTTGAGGCTTTTTTTTTTTTTTTTTTTTTTGCTGTTCATAAACAGGCCTGAAACTGTACCGTATGTATCAAATATACGCACAGATCTTTCAATTGAGGTTTTATCTCCTACATTTATTAATTCCGTATCATCAGCAAACTTGGAAATTTTATGTTCTACCACATACACCTGGATTCCTTTTATTGAGTCAGCCTCCCATATCATTATCGCTAGAATATCTGCACAAAGAATAAAACGGTAAAACGAGATTGGATTTTCTTACCTACATCCCTTTTCTATAATAAAAAAAATTCTGTAGTCTGACCGTTTACAATATCAGTTGATTATATATTTTTACAGAAAGTTTCAATCCAACGACACACGACAATTCAAAAGCCATAGGCTCTCAAAGCTTTGAGCAACAACCCCCTATCAAATATATCAAAAGTGGTTTTTTTTTCGAAATTAAGACAGAGTAACAAACCTGGTATGCTATTTACATTTAAGTAATTTAGTAAATCATGTATTGATCTTATGTCGTCTCCTATATATCCGTTTGCCCTAAAACCTGTCTGATCTTCAGTAATAAGCATCGGTAAAACCTTTTTGATACTGTTCCAAATACACGCCGAGCCTATTTTACACACAATGTGCAAACGGTCCGATTTGTTTTTCAGAAAAAAAAATGTTACAATTTCTGTGCTAAGTCCAGGTTTTTACGATTGTTCATGTTTTTCAGTGCTCTACTTGTTTCGTTTACAGTTACTTCACCACCCAACAATCGTTTTTCTTTGTTTGATAAATTGGGTGTCGTTCCGATAAGGTTTTCTTATTCACAATCTGCAGCGAGCCTTTTTTTTATAAAGATTTTTATAAAAAGGATTAACTACCTGATTTTCAAAAGCAGAACCATCTTTTTCGACTAATTTTATCATCAGTTTACACGCATAATTCCTTTTTTCAAGATGGCAGAAATATTTGTAAAAATCCTCCCCCCCCCCCCCCCCCCCTCTCTACAATCCATCTTGCGTTTGATCTCAGTAATACTCCCTCCATTCTTTTGTCCCGACTTGTCTGAAGTTCTTGATTCCTTTTTGAAGTTCTTTTATTTCATTTCTGTTTTAGTTTCAACCCTTTCAAGAGCTTCTATGTTTTCTATAAGTCTATTTGCTTTCTCTTTCATTTTCTTGTTTTTCATTATAGCGTACGCTATGATTTTTCACCGTTCTCTCATTAATAGAAAATCTAGAAAGAGTTTGTCAGGGATTTTTAGTTCAGTGTCAGGCTTTGCCATTTCTTCCAAAATCAATTTATCATGATGATCAGTTACATACTAGTTTATCCCATTAGAAAATTGTTCGTTTATTTTTTTTCACATATTGTTCATCCTTTAAATGAGGTGTAATGAGTTTCCTGAAACCTCTAGTCTTTTCGGTTGTCTGGAATAGTAAGCAAAGTGTTACCATTGAATGATCTAACGATAGCCTGACAGAATATCCGTACTTTCAAAATGCCAGTACAAGATAATCAGACATTAAGAAATAGTCGAATCGGCTTTATTTAAGTGGTGTCGACTTTATCCATGTATACCGTCTACATTCAGGATTGTCCTCAGTCCAGATATCTGCCAATTAAGTTCTCTTGTCGTATTTTTGAGTGCTTCTTTAGCTTTTGGGTTGTTAATACGTACACAGTTGTAACAGTCGATTTTTGGATCCATAGCAATGTACCAGTCACCTGCAGCGATGATATTTTATTTATGTAACTTTTAATTACTTCTTTTGATGTATTAAGAAAACATCGATTTGTCTTCCTTGGGACCATAAACATTAACTAAGAGCAAATTCTCATTGGGGAGATTGATAGAATGATGTAGTTGCCGTTTTGATCTCGTTTAACGTTTGCTATCTTAAATTCAAAATTGCTCGATAATAAAACAGCATCTACTCCGGAATTAGACCGGTATGACGTCAAAAAGCATTTATAACTCCATTCTAAAATTACATATTGCTCTAATCTCTACTTAAAATGTGTCTTGGAGACAGTATAACGACTATTTGTTTCTGTTTCAGATAATGGAAGACATCTATTCGTTTTCGCATATTCCCCAATCCTTGACAGTCATACTTCAAGAGGCAATTGTAATGCTACCCATTATTGACAGTTTTCATTTTTTTAGTAAACTATTCCGAGTGATTCCAACACAATGATTTAAAGTACAATAAATACAGTCCCATGTCCATACGCTATGATATATAATGGGTTGTTTAAATGACGTGTACGCTTCTGAAGTATATCTCATGACATGAAAAAATTGATACAAACATATGTAACAAGTACAGATTACGCACAGATACCGTGAATAACTATATATACATATAAATGTAAAATTTTCTTAACATATGAAAAATTGTGAGGTTAGCTATGACAGATTTCTCAACCCCAAAGCATGAAAAGATGAAATGTGAATCATTGATTTAAAGAACAATAAAGTATATATATGGACAAGCGCTGACACTGATTGGATTAGTTTCATGTTGTATGCCATGCATCTCTCAAACCCAACAAACATATTCATAAGCACACCAAAAATATGCATGTACGCATACACACACTCACCCCGCTCCAACACCCACATAAGGGGGCGTGCATGCACACACACACACACACACACACACACACACAACATACACACACACACACACACACTCACTCACACTCACACACACACACACACACACACACACACACACACACACACACCACACACACACACACACACACACACACACACACACACACACACGTCGCTGCGCACAAGGATGTGAAAAGATAAACTCACTTATGCATGCCTGTCCGTAATTATATGTTATTGTTGTTGGAAGCCTAGTCGACTGCATAGAACCATATCAGGGCCACAATCATTTCAACACACACACAATACTTCAACAGGAAAAAAAAAAGAGTGATCAGGTACTATTCGCTCATCCATTTCTACGCGCTATATAATCCCAACAGAATTTAAACGACGAACATCTTCACAACGAGAGAAATGGCCTTAACCTCCCTGTAGACTGTAAATCCTATACACTAGATCATAAAACCAGCATGACATCATGTGTGCATTCACTACATAGGACCAAAATACCAGTCCAATCCTCAAAGAAACAAAGCACAACAATGACAGTTTATCGTAAGAACAAACATCATCATCATGTGTACAAATGCAGATCGAATCCAAATTCTTCTTTCACTACATCCACACACACACATACACACACACACACACACTCAAACACACACGCACGCACGCACGCACACACACACGCATACACACGCACACACATACATACATACATATACACACGCGTGCACAGACACACTCAGGGTTTTGCTTTTTTTTTTTTTAAATAACAAGATTTCCTCTTTCAACAAATCCATTATTCCTAAAAATGTATCGACACGTATGAGATGCCACACACACACACACACACACACACACACACACACACACCACACACCACACACACACCACACACACACACACACACACACACACACCACACACACTGAAAAGTTTTCAATGGTGGAAGTCTCTTTCAATAGTATTTATACGCTCCTTAGCCTGTTTGTCACAATTAGTAGATAACACACTGTTGTTACTATCTGAAGTAGAAGACAGTACCGTTTTCTGAAATTAATAATGATATCAGTACCGCTCATACCTTATCATCACCTCAGACGAACGCACACAATCACAGTTGATACTCACAGCCGGGGTCATAACACATCACAGTCTTACTGTAGTGCAGGTCAGACCGTTGACTTGACACCGGCTGACTTAAAAGCATGATTACATTTTACATGGCAAAACCTTTTCACGGCTTATCTCATCGCTAGAACTGAAAATTTATATCGACGGAATTTGCTGGGCTGTCACGAAGTCAGACGACAATTATTATAGTTGACGGACTTAATGAATTTGAAAAAAAAAAATTACCTTAATTGTAGATACGCCAGAAAAAATATGTCTTGATTCCAGGTCACCCAGTGTAATGTCAGGTTCAGTCAAGAGGGACTTATTGCTCTCGGAGAATTCCATATGCGCTCCACCTAATCTGCTATCTGTTATCTGGTAGACTTCTTAATCCTGCCCATAACCAGTGCGCTGGCAAGGTCTTGAAATAGAAAGGAATGGAGTGGGGAGAGTGAACAGGGCATTCGAAACAGTAGACTGTCACTATCAGAATGATTAGAGCGATAAGATGGGCAGTGAACAGATCAGTTATGTTTGTTGACACAGCTACCCACATAGACACCCGAGCATCGAACGTCGATCTATATCATCTTGACACACTGATCCGGAATATGAAAGTAAGTGCGAAATGATGTCTTGAGCTGTTAATGACAACATTGCATTTTCTAAACCAAAATTCGATCCTGCTTTAGTGTCACTAATTTCAAACATGAATAACATTTCAGATCATAAAGCCATACCAACGCTACCCATTTCTTGCATCTTTGTCACGTTCTGCACTAATAATTGGGGGTGGGGGTGAGGGGTGGGGGTAGGTGGTGGCAGCGAAGGCAAGCACTGTGGAGATACAGAATCTTGTTGAATTATTGGATCAATATACGGGGAAATTTATATATAAATAGCGATCAGGATATATGAAAACATTCTCTGTCAGGGTTCTTGTCAGTCAGTCACATTCTTATTGGTGAACTTGTAACATGCCACATAGAATATGTACAAAGAACGACCGGTAGACTGCCAAATATTTTTATTTCCAAAGTTGCTGCCAGTTTTAATGATATTAAGGCAGACGAAAAAGTTGACTCCACCTTCCAATCTGTATACATGGGTGGGTGAGGGGCTAACGTGATGTATTCGACCAGTCCACCCGACTTTGCATGGGTACCTGACCCTGTTCAGGTTGGAGAAGATAAAGCAGCGAGGTAGAGATGGGCACCGTTCTTACGATACTGGCCCCCTAGAAAGTCAGGTCAACCCCCTTCCACCCCTACGATCTCGGCGTTATGGGAAAATCTTTACGTTTTAACCTAATAAGTGAGATTCATCTTTTTGTTTCTAAACTAAACTTTATACGCTTTTTATTAAAATGAACTTGAATGAAGAGACAGAGTTTTCTTAAAAGGCAGCTCAAAAATAAAGATGGGATCTCACCGGTCATGGTTGGGGGGCCGGTGAGGAGGAAGAGAAGTATTAAATCTCTGGGTTCTGCGGTGGGGTGCCAAGAGGACAATTAATGGTGTTATAAATCGCATCATGATTAAGGAAGACATTTACACGTTTCAACAAACTCTAACGACCATTTCTCCATGGGTCGTGATCTCAGGTCAGACGAAATGGAGATAGCGTCCCAGAACTGGTCAGTGATAAAGTGATACCTCGATATGACAGGCAGATTTCGCTGTAAGTCTTCTTTTTTTTTTTTGGTTAAAGAGATTTGAATACTTTTGACAACTTGGATTACCACATTAAGAGTGATATTACAAATAAATAAACGAAACAATACATAAATAAAGAAATGAACGAATGAATAAAAATATAAATGAATGATTAAATGAATATATAAATTGAAAAAGAGAAAACAAGACAACAAATAATCAAAAAGACATGTTTACATATAGTTTGTGGGCATGTGTGGCGGTAATTCTGTTCATATTTATTCATTTATTTCTATTTTATCTTCGACAACTCTCGCTTTCAACTCCGATTTGTTTGTTCATACTGGAACCATGTGATGGAAAGTCGATGATAACCATGGCATAGTATTATGTTGTAAGTCTGTGTGTAAACTCTACGCGCTAGCGAGGTCTTGACATTCAACCTAACTTACGGTCTACCGTTTTGTGTGTGTGTGTGTGTGTGTGTGTGTGTGTGTGTGTGTGTGTGTGGTGTGTGTGTGTGTGTGTGTGTTGTGTGTGTGTGTGTGTGTGTGTGTTGTGTCACGCGCACGCGCACGCGTACATTTTATTCCCCACAATTTCCACGACTCCGGTGCGAAGCAAGGGAAAGGTTTATGCCAATACATGGTTTTATGTTATTATCATAATT
>JAPXFY010000014.1:43811431-43853931 GCA_030674185.1 Monoplex corrugatus | reverse complement strand
TGGTTCTTTTGATAGTGCCACGGGATCAAAATCTGATATCTCGAGTTCAGTCCCAGCCCGAAACATCCAAAGCTGGCTCGTTCGCCGCCGATCTTAACGTTTCCGTCATTCTGGTAGTGTCAAATTAGTGTCTCTTAGGCCCTTGTCCCCCTCCCCATTTCAAAACCTTACTAGTGGATAGGGTTTTGCGTGGGTTTATCAGTCTATCAGATAATTGCTGGCAGTTTTTGGTGGAGCGCGTATGGAACTGACCGAGTGTGATGAATTCCTCTTGAACAAACTACGAAATCCAAACAAACTCTAGACTCCAAACTTTGTCAGTGTTACGGAATCAACCTAACTGTGACAGTCTGTATATTGAATTCTTGTGCTATGGTTAAGACCAAACTTCAACGTCGCCTTCAGTTTTTCACAGTCGATGTTTTTCCTCCGATCCTAACCATACACCGCTCCCTTTCTTAAACATGAAATAATGATCAATCCATATCAGCATAATTGATTCTTGAATATATTCTGCGCATTGAAATTCGACTTTTTCTCCAGCGAGGAGCTTCTTAATAGTAACTTCTGAGCTCTACAAATGTACAGGTACGTCCGTCTAGGTCAGTGAATACATACTATTCAGTTTTGATTCAAACTGGTTAATAGTGATATTTCCCCTCCCTATAATTTTAACCACTACGGTCGAAATATTGGAGCATGTTTGCTCAGATTTAATCATATTGAATTACACATTATGTTTGACGCGTGATCCAAATTTGGTCGATATTTTGTTGTTGTTGTCAGGATCCTTTGATCTATAGAGGCCAATATTCATGCGTTGACAGCCATATATTGACAGGAACATGCGACCTAGTTTTATGAAAAAATAGACAATGAACAGTTCAGAAATCTTTGCTGTGACATACATACGCTCCTTCTCTCTCTCGCTCTGTGTGTGTGTATGTGTGTGTGTGTGTGTGTGTGTGTGTGTGTGTGTGTGTGTGTGTGTGTGTGTGTGTGTGTGTGTGTGTGTGTGTGTGTTGTGTGTGTGTGTGTGTGTGTGTGTGTGTGTGTGTGTGTGTGTGTGTCTCACACCACACACACGCACACAACTGCGGTCGCGCGCATCTCCTTGCCATAGAATACCCCCCCCCCCCCTCCGCCTGCTTTCTCCTCCCTTTCTTAAAAGGGCATTGAAAGCACATACAAAGTACAAAGGGAGTTGTGGCAATTACGTCTGAATGGACATTGACACTGAGTGAGACTAACTAGTGACTGACGTGGTCTGCACACACACACACACACACACACACACACACACGCACCACGCACGCACGCACACACACACACTGCACGCGCGCGCACACGCACGCGCACACACCCACACACACACACACACACACACACACACACACACACACACACACACACACACACACACACACACACACACACACAAACACACAGTGTATGTGACTGGTCACTGACACTGATTAAGTCTGAAGTGTGACTTGGCTCAACTAATTCCGGTACTGAAAACATAAGCTGTATAATTACCTAGTCAAGTGTTTACTCACGTATGAGCTGTACACAGACACACACACCCCGCGCGCGCGCGCGCGTGCACGCACGCACATATACAAATGAACACACAGAGAGACACAGACACAGCGGCACACACAGACAGACAGCACACACACAGCCGCACGCGCGCGCGCGCGCGCACACACACACACACACACTTACTTATTTACTTACTACTACTTACTCACTTACTTTATTACTTACTTACTCACTCCTACTTACTTACTTACTTACTTACTTACTTACTTACTACTTACTTACTTACTATTACTATTTACTTACTGACTGACTGACTTACTTTCATTTCCCGTCAGTTTCAGATTCAATCCAATGTTGTTTTCCGTCTGTGTGATATATGTCTTACATTATTATCCCTGGTCATTCCCACCTCAGAAGGTGAGTAAACAAAGCTTGATATGTATGTGGAAATATGTTCTTTCTTTTAAAACAGAAAGAATATATTCACTGACATTATACGGGAACTGAGAACCAAAAGGTCATTTTACCTTGGTCAGCATAAGTCCCATTTTACGGTTGAACTGTCAGACTGTGTATTATCTTTAACCTTTCTGGTTGATTTTCATAAAACCACATGTCAATTACTATACAGAGGCTGGTGTAATAATCCTAGCCCAAGAGTGGGAAAGAAAAGTTGTCTCCCTTGCAAAGGTGAGAACAAACCAAATAGAAACAAATGTTAATTGAAAGAAAAGAAAAGCCAAAATATACCTTTTATTCCTTTTGGTCTGTAATACAAACTGAACTAAACAGAAACCTTTGTGACAAAAATATCATCTTCTTTCATGAAATCTGCGTAAAGTGGATTTCTTTTTTTAAAACCTATTTTAAATATGGTGCAACCTATATTCGTTCATTAAAAATACGGGTTCGGATAGTATGTTGTGTATATCTTTCTATTTCTACTCTGGAATGAAATTGCCTATACTCTTTAAAACCATTAGTGCAAAATTTGTTATCTTTAGTGCATTTAGAAGTGGTATTTGGTCCAAAAATATCTAATCTGTATAGAACGTCATATTTTATGAGAGCAATGTGTTTCCATTTGTCATTTGCCATTCGCAGTTTTCTGAACCATATTAGCTTTAGTGCTAACAAGACTGCCTTTAAACATCTGGTACGTTTAGGCCTTTATTTGGGACTTTTGTTTATCATACCTTGTTTATTGTCCCATACAAAGTGTAAACACATTTTCTGTAAATTAACAACGAAGTCGTCATGTCGGTTTTAAAACAGCTGCATTGCTAAGAGCTCCTAATACCTACCCCCCCTCCTTTTTTTTTCTTATCCTTTTTAACGCTTCCTTTGGTTTCTTCTTATTCTTTGTATACCACGTGCTGAGTGATTCTTTTGATAGAGCTGTGGACTCAAGATCCGATATCTCGAGTCTAATCCCAGTATGCAGCGTTAAAATCTGGCCTGCTCGCTGCCGTCTGAATGTTTCCATCATGTTGGTGGTGTCAGCTTGTTTCAAAAGTCCCTCTCTCACCCATCCCTCCCCATTCCATGACCTTGCCAGAGCATACGGTTTTGCGTAGGCTCAAGGAATCTGCCAGATAACTGCTGACACATTTGGGTGGAGCACATATGGAGTGTCCGAGTGCGATGAATCCCGCTTGACAGTGGTCCAAACTCCAAACTTTGTATGTTTATAATTTATGTTCTTACGGTTTATTTTAAATTCATTGTTTAGTTTTTTAAGTAATGCATTACACTCTTATGTCTTTTTGCGTATGTTATATGTGTATGTATCAAGACAAGCTGTGAGACAGGTATAGTGGGATCTATAGAGGGATGCCACTATCCTTGAATAATAAAGTGTTTGAAGTCACTTCTCTAGGTAGGAGAAAATAGGTCCGTTAATCTGTCTTTATATGATGACATCCAGAACATTTCGAGGGATACCTGCCTGAAGGGAGTATATATCTTCTTTATTTCTTTTGTGATGAACCATTCTGGTGGTAGCGCTCGATTTGTGACTCAGTTAGAGTGTTAAAAAAAACACCACCTATTCAACTAGGCAAATAATCTTCCTGTTATGTACGTGTAAGCTTGACGTTTTCAAGTTCAAGTATGTTGAAAATATTACTGGTACATGCGGTGATACATATCGGCTGATCACATTCTGACCAGTCCCGTGTCAAAATTCCACATCCTTGACTTAATGGCTTCATGAGTATCTGCCACATGCAGCAATCCTTTGTTAACTTGAAATTAAAAGAAATCTTAACTACAAAATCCAATTTGATTTTTATGACTTCTTTTCTGTATCGTTTTTTTTTTCTTTGGAAAGATTGTTTCGTATCGTAACGCGTGTCCGTCTGTGTGTCTGGAACAAAACTGTGTCAGCAATATTTTCTTACCTGTTTCTGGACGGATTTTCATCAAATTTGGGTCAAATAATGTGCATTATTTAAGAGTCACGAATGCGTCATACTGCAAGTCATGTCGGTAAAGTCAAGGTCACGCAGACCAAGACAGTGGCTTAAATTAGCAATATTTGAGGGAGCTGTGTGAACACCACTTTCTCTGGAACTTCTGACAATATTTGCATTCTGTTATCATTGTTGAGACAGACTACCCTTGCCCTCGCTTCGCATCCAGTTTTGATTCATCACATGCTTCTTCAAGGCCACAATGACCTTGAAAATTACAAAATCTGGATTTTCTGTGATAATTTTTCATAATAAAGTAAGATCGTGAGAATGGCTTGTCCGTCTTGCTTATCTTGCTAGTCTTGCTTCCAGAATCTTTTATATTAGTCCAGTTCAGTTTGTTTATTTGTGTTGTAACCTTCACGAATAGCACCAGTAAAAGTGACGATGATTGAAGCATTGGTGGTGGCTGCTGGAAAAAAAGCAAAAGTAGAACGCGGAGTGGCAGTAATTGGTAGTAGCAGCGGAGTTGATGGCAGTAGTATTAGTAATGGAAGTGGTGCCAATGATCCTAGTAGTAGCAGTGGTGGTAGCGTAGTGGCAATACTACAATCAGTATGTGTCTCTGCTGCAATCATTTATTTATTATTTTTGCCCTTATCGTTCTGTGAGCAAATCGACAGTTGAGGCTCACACGCACGAAGACGCTCGTGTGCGTGCGATACACACACACACACACACACACACACACACACACACACACACACACACACACACACACACACATACACACACACACACACACACACACACACACACACACACACACACACGCACGCACGCACGCACTGATACAAGCACATCCTCCACTCTCTCTCTCTCTCTTTGTCTCTCTCTCACACACACACACACACGCATGCACACACATTCACACACACTCTCTCTATCTCTCTCTTTCTCTTTTGTCTCTTCCTCCCCCCTCCTCTCTCTCTTTCTTGGGTGCGAACTCTCTGAGTCTGTCGCTTTCTTTCTCTGTCTCTTTCTCACGAACTGACACAGGCACGCACGCACAGAGACAGAGAGAGGAGGGGGGGGGGGGTGGAGAGAGAGAAAGAGAGAGAGAGAGAGGATTTATGGCGAAATCATGACTCGGTCGCACTTGATGTCCTGAAACACACACGCGCTCGTGCGCGCGCACTCACACACGCACGCACACACGTACACACATTCGCGCGAACTCGTACACACACACACACACACACACACACACACACACACACACACACACACACACACACCACGCACGCACGCACACACGCACGCACACACAAATACACACATACACAGTCTGTGTGTGTGTGTGTGTGTGTGTGTGTGTGTCTGTCCGTCTGTCTGTCTGTCTCTGTCTCTCTTACTCCCCTACGTCTCTCTGTTTCGCTCTATTTCTTTGGCTGTTTGGCTGTCACACTTTTTGACACGGGAGAGGTGTGGTAAAGATAACATCGCCCAGTAAACTACTATTTTCATACTCTTGTTCGGTACCACCTCATCAGTGTGACAACGTCTGTCTGTCCGATCGACCTGTTTGTGTCTGGGGTGTGTGGGACATGACGAAGGGCAGACTTTCGCCGGAAGAAGAACAAGACGGTGTTGATGGTGATAGTGATGATGATGAGGAGTAGGAGGAATAAGAACACATACACACGCACGCACGCACGCATACGTACATATATACACACGCGCACACACATACACACGCACACACACATTCGACCGTACGCTCTCTCTCTGTCAGTATCTTTCTCTCTCTCTCTTTGTCTCTCTGTCTGTCTGTCTGTCTGTCTCTCTCTCTCTCTCTCTCTCTCACTCACACACACACACACACACACACACACACACACACACACACACACACACACACACACACTCACTCACTCACTCTATCTCTCTCTTCTGTCTCTCCCTCCACCCTCTCTCTCCTCTCTCTCTCTCACACACAAGACTCTCTCTCTCTCTCTCTCTCTCTCTCTCTCTCTTTCTCTCACTCTCACACCACGCGCGGCAGTTTATTGAAGATGATAGAATACAGAATAATTTGATTTAACCATACATAAATCTGACAACAAGAGCTGCATCACATACACGCGCATACACACACACATGCATGCACACACATACACACACACACGCATGCATGCACATACACACACGCACACATATACATACGTGAGCGCCCGCGCACTGGGACAAACAAGCAGATAAGTAATGTCAGTATTAGATACTATCCCTATTTTTCCAGAAAAAAGTGATTTAAAAGTTTTAAAAAATAAAATAGATAATGGAAAGAAATGGATGGAAAGAGGAGGGGGAGGGGCATTTCCGTAATCCCTGACTGTAATAATGATACAGCCAGGTGACATGTTTTTCAAAGATAATTGACAGCAGAACAGGTCTATGGTTTCCGGTTTAAAGGCATTATGTTCACACATGCTTGTTATTGCTTATCACGATAGGATCTGAACCTGAAGATTTTTTGGGTACAGAGTACTGAGTGACCTGAGTGAAAAGGACTCCACATTCCTTCATTCAAGGAAGCAGTCATTAACACAAACGAAACAAAGGAGCGCATTGTCGCTACTTTGGCCCACTTTACACCTTAAATAGGGAAGTATATGGATTCGCACGCGGTCGCACGAATGCCTACAACTGAAATCATCGGTAATGGATATTTGAATAAGTGATACGGAAATTTCATCTTCAAGGTCGAAATTGCGTTGACTCAGTCACGATCATTCTGCCTCTTCCCGAGACTTGTTTCTTTTGTAGATAAAAAGATGACTCACTCCACGTGTAAAAGGCCTGGTGGGAAGATTGAAAGCTCAGAGTTGAACCAGTTGACGCAGACTAGATTTTTCCGTAGTGTTTTTGATAGCAACGTCTGAAAACAAACTTTATTATATGACAAAAACATGTTACGGACATATACACGTCTTATAAATCTGTCTTCGGTTCTTATGGTAAATAAGCGTGTTCTGAATTCTGAAGGTTGAGTTCTGGGCACACGTTGTCACGTATTCATGCTAAAATTAACAACGAAGTGGAAAGATGTTCCCCTCATCTGTCTCACATATTGGTTTTGATCCAACCCATTCGTGTTAAAATGAAGTCATGAGGCATGCAGTATAAGATTGGAAGGCGGGATCTCTGCCTCAGTGCCAACCAGTCGTCTAGACTTGTCGACAGCTCTGTAGCTGGACGTGTCCTATCTCATTGATTCGGACGTCAGCTTAATGCCTGCAACCTTCTGGAACAGTATCGAGCTGGAGAACAAAATTTGAAAACTTGTTCCATGCAGATACACATGTATTATGATGACCCTAGCAAGGTACCTGTATACTGCTGATCCAATCAACATTCCCGTTTTTCAAATAAAACATACACTTGATTCCTAAGAAATTTTCACTCACAGTCCCACTTAAATGAGCGTTAAATTACGGATTCAATCAATCAATCATCATCAGGTCCTTTGCCGCATGGCGTTGGCAACCATGGCCCTCCATACAAATCTACCTTTTGTTGCTGCAAGTTTATTTCCTATCCTTTTCGTCCCCATCCACTCTGCAAAACTGCCTAATACTTTCTGCCTAGGTCTGCCTGGTGCTCTTTCCCCCTCTAACTTTCCTGTTAAGACTAGGTGCCCAAATTTCCTTTGTCCAAAAATGTTCTATAAATGTTGCTTGTCTTTTTCTTATCTTCACAAATTTGTGTGTGTGTGGTTTCTTCTTTCAACATTGTATCGTTTGTTTTATTTGCCATCCCTGGAAATTTAACATTCTTCTTAGAAACCACATTTCAGCTGCCTCAATCTTGTTCTGACTTTGGTTGTCCAGGCTTGGCATCCGCATAACAATATTGGCTCTATATAGCACTGAAAAACTCTGTTTCTGATGACAGTTGATCGGCATTTGTCGATAAGAACGCTTTTCGTTTTCTCGAACGCTGTTGTAGCTTGGCCAATTCTGCTTGATATTTCTAAAGCGTATCTGCCGTCTGATAAGATGAGTGTTCCCAAATACTAAGATGAGTGTTCCCAAATATTTGAGCTCACAACTTGTCTCAAGTTGTGTCATTTATTGTTATTTTACATGAGGGGATTTCTTGATTTTTACTGATTAACTTAACTTCAGTCTTCTTACTGTTTAGATCTCGCTCTTTATTTCTGTTTTCTATCATATTAGAAGATGTTGTAAGTCTTTTTCATTTTGTGCAATTAGAACCGTGTCATCTGCATAACGAATACTGTTTATCATTTTTTTCCTTCACTTTTATCCCAAGGCATTCTTCTAGGTTTCTCGTGATGGTTTCGCTGTAAAGTGAAAACAAATCTTGTGACAGAACGAATCCCTGTTTAACTCCTTTTTCGATGATTTAAAAAGAACTTACATCATTTTCTACTCTCATTGCTGTTGTTTGTACCTCACACGTATTCCTTATCATTCTTAGATCCTTTTCCATGTGTTGAACGTTTTGATTGATCAGTTCTTCGTTTCTTACTCAGTCAAAAGCTTTCGTATAATCAACAAAACATAAATATAAAACCTTATTCAACTCAATTGATCCTTCTATGAGAGTTCATATGATATATATGGCATTAACAATTTCTTTCCCTTCAGCAAATCCACATTGTTCTTCTGCTGTTTCTATTTTGATTCTATTTCATGTCCTCATCATGATTATTCTTAATGGAATCTTTGTTACATGACTCATCAAGCTTATTGTACTATGTAGTTTGCAATCTATAGCCCTGCTTTCTTTGGAAGTGCAATGAAAATTGACTGTGATATATCTTAAGTTTTTTTTTCGGGTGTCGTAAAATTCATTTATGAGGACGGTTACATTTGCAAAGCCAAATTCATCTAGAATCTCAGTCATTTCTGTAACAAAGTTGTTTGGTCCTGGAGATTTTTCTTTTTTATCTTTTTCATCACTGCTCTAATTTCATCTTCTGTTATTGGTGATCCTTCAAAGTTCTTTCTAATGATATGTTCCTCCCTTCTGTCATCATCAAAAAGGTCTTCGATGTACTCTTCTCACCTACCTAATATAATGTCTTTTTCCAGAATAGTCGTACCATCTTTTGATTTTAAACAACCAGGTGGTATGCATGTCTTTGTTTTTTCCCCGGATGAAGGTACCCAAGTGGAGCCACTATTCACGTCGTTCGCTTTTCTGTTATTCATAGTCTGGGGCATGACAGTCTTGGGAAGATACAGTTGTGGTTTCCCGTTGCCTTGCATTGGTTTTTGTACGGACTGTCCGCTAGCCTTTGTCGTTCCCATGACTACCCACAAGGTGGTGGGGGCTGTAGGCGTTTTTAATGGCGTCTCCCTCCGCCGAGACGATCCTTTCTTCGAGCATATGAGGCATTTAATGACACATCTGTGCTACCAGATGTAGTCCTTGCTCTCCACGATCGCCACCATCTGGTTCGCGACTGTTAAGCAGCTGATCTACGTATCCGGAGGTCTTTTTCCCTTATCTACCACCTGGGGACGCGCTGGGTTGGATATGATAGCCCACACTATAACTATATGTATAGTAACCTGAATCAGTACAGGCGTATATCTTCTTGCAGATTCTTTGGGGCAGGTGCTGGCAGGGGGGTGTGTGTGTGTGTGTGCGTGCGTGCGTGCGTGCGTGCGTGCGTGCGTGCGTGCGTGCGTGCGTGCGTGCGTGCGCGCGCGCGCGCGCACGCAAATAGAAAATTGAATTATGGACTTCATCTTTTAGATCATCCCCGAAAATGGAGCCTGATTCATTAATGATTGGGCGGAGGAAAAAACGAAACAGACAAAGAGGCCGTATACGTAAAAGCCCACTCGTATATATGCGAGTGCATGAGGGAAAAATTAGTCAGTTTTGTTTCCCTCTCTCTCTCCTCTCTCCTCTCTCTCTCTCTCTCTCTCTCTCTCTCTCTCTCTCTCTCTCGATAACAATAGTCACAAAGGGAAACGTGTCTTTTTTGTTTTCGTGTTTTTTTTGTTTGTTTATAAACGGAAACCTCATTTAAGCAACAAGGGACAGACACGACGACAACGGGGATAATTATAAGCTTGGAATTGACAAGAAGAAACCTCCCACTCCACACACCCCAGGGCAAACTCTGGCTCCAACAAATAGTGGGCAAGAGTGAACATCGTACCATATCTCTCCACTCCCACTCCCCTGGTGCCCGTCACCCGGAAATCCTTACCGGCCAACAACAGGGAGGACATACCCAAAACAACGTAACTGGCGGCTACGAGAGAAAAGAAAAAAAGAAAAGAAAGCTTGTCAAGTAACGAGGTTAGCATTTTTTACCAGGTTAGCTTATACAATTCATTCAAAGCATTGACGTTGTCTGTTCCTACAACTGAAATCGAATAGCCTGCCGCTAGAATGGCGCTATTTATAGACTTTTTCCTCTGTCGGAGATAAAGGTCAAGTCATACTAACAATATCCTTTTTGCGTCCGTTCAATTCACATTCAATTAAAATCTGTTCATAAATAATCACGATATGAATACTAAAGTCTGTTTCAGTTTTCTCACCCCAATGGTCAGAACACTGGACCACGTTTATTTGAAAATTGTGCGCATCGGAAGATGCACTAGACTGATCCAGCTTTGGTCAAAATCCGTTGATAAACAACGGGGGCAAAAAAAGCGTTGCTGACACGTGAAAGCACGTTCAGCGCTGTTGTGACCTTACCTTTGATCGATGTCAGTGAATTTGCAAAATAAGACATATGTTTTCATCAGATGCAACACAGATTTTCATCGTTTAATAACACACCTTTCAGCCAGCGGATGAGATATGTTTGGAATTAGAATTCAAAACAGGTGAAAATCCATAACAAACAGCTGGTGCATTTTTTTCACAGACATTTAGGCAGGCTGTTGGACAAGCATCCGTCCTCGCAGTGTCAGTATTGGCCATTTGACTCCCGCAACCTATCCACCAATTGCAAAAACTTAACCCTTTGACTCCTACACCCTGCCCACCAGCTTCCTGCAGGAACGTGGTGGATAAGGTGAGGGAATTAACGGATTAAGCTTTTGCTTTGATAGCATGGTTGACAGTGCAGGATGCTGGTGGACAGGGTGCGGGAGTCAAAGGAAGAAAGGCTGTGTGATACCGTGTTAAATCATTGATTGTTGATCGTTCTTCTTTTCAAGTGTGTCTAAAAACAATATTTGAATGTTACAAATTGAGTTTGAGTAGCTTGCTAAGTCTGAAGACTCAAAAGAATTAAAATATTTTATATTGCATGGCCATTGGCCTTTACACAAAATTTGATTAAATTTTTTGGTTTTTCCGTATACTTCTATGAAGAAAGAAATAATTTCAACAATTATGCAGTAGTTTCATCAAATATCTTATAATAACCTTTCTTGTCAGTTAAAGACATCTGCTGCTGACAGTCTCTTGCCTTTAAAACACAAAATACTCCCAGAAAGACATAGAGACAGATAGATAGAGAGAGAGAGAGGCAGACAGACAGACAGACAGACAGAGACAGAGAGACAAAGAGACAGAGAGAGGTCACATTCATGGTCTCTTTTTTTCACCTCCGCTTTCTCGTACATTTTATCTCCTTCCTGCCTCCATGCTCGCTTCCCTTTCCCCTCTCGGACAGACACACATAATATGTAACTTAAGGGATCGTCAGGACCTCCCAGGGTTAACGGTTAGACCCTCACACACGGCAGGCGTCACAGTGAAAGGGTTAGGTTAAGTCTTCTTTCTCACATACGCATACGCGAGCGAGCGCGCTCGCTACACGCGTGCGCACACACGCACGCACACATACATACACACACACATACACACACACACACACACACACACACACACACACACAACACAACACGCATGCACGCACGCACGCATACACACACAGGGGATAAAGCCTAACCACAAGAGGTCACAGTGGAAATATACAAAACAACAGGAAACAAAACAAGACATAAACTAACCAGGTCAAGCTATCCACCACCACCTTTCTTGCTGTCGCATCTGTCCGTCTCTCAATCTGTCTGTCTCTGCGTATTTCTCTCTCCCCCCCCCCTCTCTCTCTGTCTCTCTCTCTGTCTCTGTCTGTCTGTCTGTCTGTCTGTCTCTCTCTCTCTCTCTCTCATTACACACACACATTCACGCGCGCGCGCACGCTCGCACGCACATCCCCTCTCCCACACACAAAGTCACATTTCCGACATGTGTGACGTCCAGCAGAAAGAGGGGTTGGGGTTGGGAAAAAGCCACGACAAATAATCAGCTACAACAGTGTGGGCACCTCTCTTTGATTGGGCCGTAAAAGATAATTACCCGTAACAAAATATCACCCAAACGTAATTCAACGTCCCACCCTTATCTGCCGCGCCTTTCCATTGGCATTACCTGCACGGCGATCACAGCTCTGTGCAGTCCACCAAACCCAAATTCCTGTACTTCCTTTTCTTGATGCCCGTTATGCAATTGGTACAAGTAGGGCAGCAACAAAGATTCTCTGTACCTGTCTACTCAAGGCCAGTCTCTGTACAGTGTTCCAGTAGGTCCTTGAGGTATCCTTATAATGTTCGTCGACAGCTGTTCCTTCATCTCTTCTCTTACATCTTCCTTTTGGTATCCAGTAAAAGGCAATCAGTCAAGTGACATTCTTCCATTCTCTTCGGATGATGTATCCAATCTGTTTCCATTATCTTTACGTGACCCAGATTCACTTACTTGCAATTTCAGAGCCAGGGAATCCTTAGGATGTATCAAATTGCCATAGGAGGTCTCAATTTGCCTTGAGGACGCCTGGAAGAATCTGAACTACTGCTCAGTCGTCCACTTCAGTTTTTCAAGATGGCGTCTCCGCGCTTAGAGTAAGTTCCGTATGCACTGAGCCCAGATGCCATGTGATGGATAAGATCATTGCATGGTCGAACGTACTTTGGGCATGACCTGCATTTAACCACCGGTATAAGGATCAGTGGCGGAGCCAGACTGAGTGAGCTTTCTAACTAGTAAGCAGGCTACCACAACGCCCCTCCATAGATATAAATAATAATTTATCCGTGTCTTTGGACCAACCAACCACAGCCCACAACAACTACCGACTCTAAAGACCTTGACAAGGAGTTACTCCAGGCAAGGAAAACGGCAGATGAAACCAAAACTCAGGTGACCATGAGAACGAAGCATGAAAGGCCACAGAATCTGAAATTATTCTCAGTATGCTGTGATAATTGATGGGATTGAGGATAAAGATGCTATAGAGACTACTCTGGACTGAGACTGTGTGATAGGGTTGTACCCCATGCTTCCTTCCCATATGTCTCAGTGAAGCGTGAGGTCCGGTAGTGAAAGCGCCTGCCTAGACACGGGAAACTCGGATTCGAATCACGGATTGGTCAGGGATTTTTTCGCCCCCCCACCCCCCCAAACACCCCTCCCCTTCTTAATCTTACTTGATGATCTAGGTGCAAATCTTTCTGTTGAATTGATAAACCGAGGTCCAGTATGCAATACATACTGAGCGCACATTAAAGATCCCATGGCAAAATTCTGTAGTTAAAAAAAAAAAAAAAAAAAAGAAATCCACATGACACATCCGCAAAGTGGATTACACTCGACTGTATGGTTCCAGTCTTCCAAATGAACCGAAAACATCAAAAATGGCAGGCGCTGGTCCAGGCTAAAAAATATCCCACAATGGACTTGAACCTACAACCCTAACCAGTTATCAGTTCTTTAAGCACTACGCCTCGGCAACTGATCTGTCCTCTCTCTCTGCCTCTGTGTCTGTCTGTCTATATCTCTGTCTCTATGTCTGTCTCTATGTCTGTCTCTCTGTCTCTCATTCTTTCATTCTCTCTCTCCCTCTCCCTCTCTGTCTGTCTGTTTATTTGTCTCTGTCTCTCTCTGTCTCTCTGCCTCTGTCTGTCTGTCTGTCTCTCTGTCTGTCTGTCTGTTTGTCTGTCTCTCTCTCTCTCTCTCTCGGGGTCTCTTTCTCTCTCTCGCCACCTCTCTCCCTCGTCAATAAAATTTGTTCTTGCTCTCTCTCTCTCCTTCTCTCTCTCTCTCCCCTCTCTCCCTCTCTCCCCCTCTCTATCTGTCGGTCTGCCTCTGTCTGTACCTCTCTGTCTCTGTCTGTCTCTGTCTGCCTGTCTCTGTCTCGGTCTCTCTTGGTCTTTCTGTCTCTCTCTGTCTCTGTCTCTCTGTGTATCTCTGTCTCTCTGTCTCTGTCTCTCTCTCTCGTTTTTAGATATATACGCACATTAGCGAATGCCCTGGGGACGAAATGTGCGTCATTAGCAAAATACCTGTTGAAAATGTACATCATTAATTTGTTTGTTTGTTTGTTTTGTTTTGTTTTAGTGCCCTTCGTAGACAGGCACCACAAGGAAGAGATTTCGGAGAGCTCATGCAGCATTCACAGGGAGGAAAAAAACGTTGCGTATTTTAGCGAATTGCCACATTTGTTTTCCTTAGCATCAAAAGAAAACAGGACCTCTTTCCAAGCCAGGATTTCTGAACGCGTAGGTTTCTTTTTCGTCATCCTCTATTGCTCATTTGAGTGTGTGTGTGTGTGTGTGTGTGTGTGTGTGTGTGTGTGTGTGTGTGTGTGTGTGTGTGTGTGTGTGTGTGTGTGTGTGTGTGTGTGTGTGTGTGTGTGTGTGTGTGTGTGCGTGCGTGTATGTGTATACGTGTTTGTGTGTTTTCATATACTATCTTTAAGTTTTCTTTCTGCGTTTTAATGCATTTTTTCATTCTCTCGTAATTCACAAATAAATAGATAATGTGAAATGTGCGTGCATAGAGACGCTCGTGAAATTATACATACGGTGTGTGTGCTTCTGTGTCTGTGTCTGCGTTGTTTGTCTTCTTTGTGTGTGCATGGAAAGTGGGGCAAAGGGAATTATGTGTCTTTCTGTGTTTTCGGTATGTTTTACTTTCATAAGAAAAGAGACAATATTAGTACAAGCCATGTTTTGGTTATAGTTTGTGTGCATTGTAGGAAGTTTGACGTACAAAATGTTTGACGTTACACACACACACACACACACACACACACACACACACACACACACACACACACACACACACACACACACACACACACACACACACACAACACACACACACACACACACACACACACACACACACACACACACACACACACACACACACACACACACACACACACACACACACACACACACACACACACACACACACACACACACACACAAACACATACACACCGCACGAAAGCGAGCACGCACGCACACACACACCCACACACACACACACATTGCTTCCGCCCATTTTTACGTGAGTTCTGTTATTAGACCTTTAGAACAAACAGAATCTTTTTGTTGATGGCTGCGTTTGTTCATGGTTTTATAATTGAACATGAATGAAACTTGAGGTTGGCATGATTATCATGCTTTGTTATTTAATTATTCAGTTATCTTAATATGTTCATGACAATGGGAGAAATTACTTCTTTTTGAAATCAGTCGTGTAATATCGTAATTACTGGATCCTTGACAAAGGTTTGTCTACACCAGTGTGGATCCACAGGAGAAGAAATGAATAACTATGCCAATAAATATTAAAAACGTAATGGACTTTGAAAATAATATAACAAAAAAATAAATGAGATGATCGAGCCATTCTACCAATCTCCCTTTCAAAAAACCCTTCAATGGACATAACAAGGAAGCACGTCAGGCTTATTTTAGAGCTAAGCAAAATGTAGTATTTCCATATTGTTTTCAGTCTTGTGAGCGCTGTGATATCTGCGCTGTTCTGGGAAGCAGTTCAGCATGAAGTATGGACTCTCACAACTGACTTAACCCTTTGATTCCCACAAACTGCAAAAACTTAACCCTTTGATTCCCTCACCCTTTCCACCAGCTTCCTGCAGGAAGCTGGTGGAGAGGGTGAGGGAATCAAAAGATTACGGTTTTGCTTTATTAGCATGGTTGACAATGCCGAATGCTAGTGGACAGCATGCGGGAGGCAAAGGGTTAAAGAAGAGGATTCAATCCATGGAGATGAGATGATATCCAAACATTATACCTATCTCATACACTGACCATATTACTAACGAGACTGTACACAGCAGAAATAAATATACTGTTGGGCCATTTGAAAGCCTCCTGACTACTATTAAAAGACGCAAAATGAAATTGTACGAATATGTCCTAAGATCCTCAGGCAACGCGAAGACCATTTCCATTTCAGGAAGAAGAAGAAGAGGAAGGCAGAAGAAGAGATGGAAAGACAGCATCCAAGAGCGGACACGCCTGAACTGAAGGAGTTCCTAGAAAATGGAAAAGACCGGGAGAAATGTAGGAAACTAGTCGCAAAGTCATCAGTGGTGCCGCTACAATTCGCAGGACTTTGAGATACGTATGGATTCACCTTTTACAGTTGTCTGAAAATTTAAACTGTTGTGAGGTGCTATATGGAATTTATTCAAAAACCTCTTGCAAAATGTAGATGTATAAGAAACTGTGGTGTGCTGCAAAAGATGTACAACATCTGATCAAGGATCTCTGGCATGTAAATCACAGTGCTTTGCCCACTCTGTGCAGGTTGGTATGATGGTGACCGTGCATGCTAGATTTTTCGTATTTCCACATGCCATCGGACACTGACATGACTTATAGGATGTTTAAATGCATACTTAAAGTTCATACTAAGACGGTTTGGGCACAAGCAAATTTGTGTTATGTTGACCCAAGAGGGCGGAAAAATCTCCACTTTTACCCATAAGGTGGAGCCGGGTAGGCCTACACAGCCAGGATCAAGCTTAGAACATTCGAACTGAACTCCAACTTCTTGTTTACTTGACTTTCGCGCCCGTCTCAAGTTATGAGATATGCAAACCGTTATAGCCCACTTATATCCGACATTCTTTCGCTTCTCGACAAAACTTGGTTAATTTTGTCCGGTGACTTTTTCCCTCAGTGCCTTTTTCCTGGCTGATCGCCGTGTCCGAGAGGCATTGACTGGACTGAAAACAAGGAGTGAGCGGAGCGGGTAGCCTACGACGGTTTTATTTTTACACGCTTGACTTGCTGCACCACCCGTGTGGCCTCGCCGACCCGGCACCGATCTGGTCTGTGCTGCTCGATCGGGGTCGAAGCAGAAATTACACTTGCGCCCAGCATTGTGTGTTTACAGTCTGATCAGAAAACTTCGATCGAGCACACACACACACACAAAAAAAATCTGTGATCTAAAAGATATTGACTGTGAGCAGAGACTTGTTGTTTTGTCCAAAATCTGTAGTCAAACAGATATTGACCATGAGCGGACCTGTTCTTTGTATGTATTCTATGGCCAAAAACACATCGACTATGAACGGACCTGTTATTTTGCGTACAATCTGCGGTCAAAACTACATCGCCCATGAGCAGACCCGGTGTTATTTTGCCTACAGTATGTGGTCAAAAAGATACTGAGAACAGAGCAGACTTGTAATTTTGATGACAACCCGTGGTCAAAAAGTTATTGATCTTCAACAGACCTGTTATTTTGCCTACAATCTGTGGTCAAAAAGACTGACATTGAACAGACCTGTAATTTTGCTGACATCCCGTGGTCAAAAAGTTATTGATCTTCAACAGACCTGTTATTTTGCCTACAATCTGTGGTCAAAAAGACTGATATTGAACAGACCTGTAATTTTGCTGACAGCCCGTGGTCAAAAATATATATTGACTTTGAGCAAACCTGTTATTTTGCCTACAATGGTTGGTCAAAAAGATTGACCTTGAACAGACCTGTTATTTTGCTGACAACCCGTGGTCAAAAATATACTGACCATGAGCAGACCTGTTATTTTGCCTACAATCTGTGGTCAAAAACACATCAATCTTGAACAGACGTGTTATTTTGCCTAGAATCTGTGGTAAAAAAGATATTGACCGTGAACAAACCTGTTGTTTTGCCTACAACCTTTAGTCAAAAACACACCGACCTTTGGCAGATCTGTTGTCAACAACACTTGGTCAAAATGATATTGACCATGAGCAGACATGTTATTTTTACCTATAATCTGTAGTCAAAAACACATCGACCTTGAACAGACATGTTACCTTGCCTACTGTGTGGTCAAAAAGATATTGATCTTAAAGAGACCTGTTATTTTGCCTACAATCTGTGGTCAAAAAGATATTGACCATGAGCAGATCTGCTGTTTTGCTTACAGTCTGTGGTCAAAAACAAATCGACCTTTGGCAGACTTGTTGTGTTGCCTACAACCCTCGACCATGAACAGGCCGTTATTATGCCTACAACCTTTGATCAAAACCACAGATGTATATGTTCTGTGGTAAAAATACACTGTTCATGAACAGACCTACTATTTTGCCTGCCAGTTTCAAACAGGCCATCATACTTTCAGTTACTTGTCTTGCTTGTACAAACTGTTAGATACCCCGAGTTTCTATTTTTATGTACTTCAAAATGATCTGATTCAGACGGTTCGTGTGATCAGTTTCCTGGATATTTAAGTAGAAGAGAAAGCAAAGAAAGCGAACCCTACTTTTGTTGTACATTTATTGGAGTAGGTTACAAAAATGTCACTGTTCAAAGATTGTTATTTTTGACACGTGTTGTTTGTTTGAATAAACTATGATTAAACAAGGATGGGCTCAACTGCAGAATGGTGGCCTGTTGCTTAAACTGCCAATCTTGGAAGCAAGACAGTCACGGGTTACAGACAGTGATGTTTCGATCTTGTATTAGAGCTTGAATAGTGAGTGATCTGAGTATCTGGGGGGATGAAACGTTAAGCCAAAGATCTGTGTGCGGCATGCATAAACAGCCAAAAATACTGGCATATAAAGAAAGCACACACACACAAAAATGGGTTGCACTACAATGTGACGTTCTTCTCGGCTAGAGCAGCTGTAATTTCGCTTACGTACACAGAAAGTCTGATATTAGAAAGTATATTTGAGTACAAATACAAACAGCCTAGGATTATACAGTCGTGTGCTGTCAGTCGATGCATCTTTGGATGTTGCTCAGATTTCCCGATCAGTGCTACAAAAATGCATTCACCTCTAGGCCTGGCTTGACGCCCAGATATAATTATCTTTAAGGTCTGGAGTTTGGAGTTTGTTCAAGAGGGATTCATCGCACTCAGACAGTTCCATATGTGCTTCCAGCCAAATCTGCCAAGAATTATCTGGCAGACTTATCTTTAAGGAATAGAGTGGATCCCCGTCATGCAGTGTCAAACCAAAATGGAACTCCCGAACATCGTGGTTGTCGTCTTCATTCTTGTGAACTTTATTTTCAGGATCAGTTTGCTCAAGGTCTTACAACACATGAATGATTCCATAACATTTTGTGCTACATCACCATTGTCATGCAGTCATCTTGTTTCGTTAGCTTTCTGTACAGTCAGGCCATATCTGGCCTTGAACGTGGCCGTTTTTTTCCCGTTCCTGCCGGTTTTCATGGAACTGAGTTGTAGTCGATCATACACCCTGGTCACTCACTGCAATGTTATGTTCTGCTGTCTAGTCCTCTTGAATGCAGGGGCAAGATGGTTAAGGCGTCAGTTTATTGTTCATGTGTGTATTAAACCGGCGTTAACCATGCGGAGCTTCATCAGGTCCATTTGCTACTGTCTGGGCAAAAGGTGGTAGCGTTTCCTTAAGGAATGAATTGATGGTGTTCTTCTCGCTAAGGCTGATACTGTTGTTTGATTCTTCTTCTTCTTCTTCTTCTTCTTCTTCTTCTTCTTCTTCTCTTCTCTTCTTCTTCTTCTTCTTCTTCTTCTCCTTCTCCTTCTCCTTCTTCTTCCTTCTTCTTCTTCTTCTTCTTCTTCTTTTCTTCTTCTTCTTCTTCTTCTTCTTCTTCTTCTTCTTCTTCTTCTTCTTCTTCTTCTTCTTCTTCTTCTTCTTCGTTTTCTTCTTCTTTTTCCAGCTCATCTCCCCTCTCATTTTCTGGGATGAGTCGGATACACAGGGCGAGAATCCACTGGAGGACCATTCTTTTGATATTCTGACTTGCTGGAAGGCCTTGTTCAAGCAGAGGAATTCAAATTAATGATTTTCTTCGATTATGATAGCATTGTTCATTGGTGATTCTTCTGTCTTCATGTCATTAAGACCCAACATCTAATTTCTTCTGCTGATGTCATGACTGGCATACTTCTTTTGCCCTCATCGCGAAATGTTGAAGTCCCAGATCAATTGTTTGGTTGCTGTTGATGTTTTCACTCGGTTTAAACGTAAAATAATTGATTTTTGGAAAAAAAAAAACCCCACAACAATGCTTCAGTTTGAAGTTTATGTGGAATGACTTTTGTGAAGTAAAATAAACTATCAGTCTAAAACTCACTGTTAATCTAACCAGGGTCACAAATTCATCAAGTTTGAGAAGGTTGCTGTCCGCTTGTTATCCCCCACCTCCCTTTGTTTGGTCTTTTATTCTTTGCTGTCTTTGATACTTGCTGATTTTTCTATAACCGTTTTTTTTTTCTTTTTTCTTTTTTCGTGACCCCAATTTTCTTCCTTTTTCTAGTGTTTTCGTTTTGTTTTGTTTTTGTTTGCTTGTTTGTTTTGTTATGCCCCATGCTCCACTGATTTGAGAATAAATCAGATTTGAGTCTGATGTTCGGCCCACAACGCAGTCACCACTCTATAGTGGAAATGACGTAGATTGGTTTCATTTCAGGGTCGATCATAGCAAAACGTGTGAAGCCAATTACAGCTGCAGCGAGAAGAAAATATTGTTATGTATGTCTTGATTCGCTTGTTTTTCATTGAGAGTGTGACTAACTAGGGTCATCGTACAAGGTAGGAAGGGGGACGGGAGTTGAAAACAGGCTGAGAGTGACACCGTTGAGTGTCTAATCACATTTTTTATCGTTTCATTTTAAGTATACAAGCCATAATATCACCTTATTAGTTGAGAGAAACTCAGCAATTCAATCATTATCGTGACAAGAAGGCACAGAGAGGAAATGCATACGTGACAATTCGTACAACCAGAGGTATAAAGTAAGAGACTCATAAGATCACTCTTTGGCGCATTGTTTTAAGTATCATATGCTAAAGGATGTACAATAGTGAAAAAACAAAACAAAACAAAACAAAAAATCGGTGGAACCGGAAAACCTTGCCAGCGCGTCAGACTTATATGTAGGCGTGTGGCTTTTGTCATGATTATTGGTTTGGATTGGATGACAGGGAAAAAAATGAAAAGAGAACGATGTAAATAGGGGGTCCACTGGATGACCTTTGTCCAGTAGGAGAAGTCATGCTGAGCACGTGTTGCCAGACCGTCATCAGGCTACTGCGATCATATTATATTAAGAATTATAATATGGAATGTTAGAACAATGCTCCAGAAGAGAAAACTAGAAAATGTCAAGACAGAAATGGATAGATTGAACATCAGTATTTTAGGATTAGGAGGGGTGAGATAGAAGGGAGCAGGCATGATAACATCAGGCAAGCATGAAATTATATATTCTGGAATGGACACACATGAAAGACAGGTAGGCATCATAATGGACAGTGATAAGTCGAAGTCTGTCAAAGGACAATGGGCTGTATCACGTTTTACTAGTTAGATTGAAGGGCAAACCATTTGATATCAACAGTGTCCAAGAATGTGCACCAACATCCGCAAGTACTGAGGAAGAAACTGACGACTTTTATTTAGAATTAGAGATAGTCAAGGCTCAATGTAAATCACAGGACGTTACAGTAATAATGGGAGACTTTAATGCTTGGGGAGGGGGAGGGGGGAGGAGGGAGCGCGGAAAAAGTAGATGACATAGTTGGACTTTATGGACTTGGCACGCGAAATGGAAGGGGAGAAACTTGTGCAGTGGGCACAAGTAAATGAATTCATAATAGGAAACGCTTGGTTTGAGCAACCTAACAGAAGAAAATAGACATGGATGAATCCAGAGACGTAACAAGAAATATTTATTACATTCTCATAAATAAGAGAGTTAGAAATTCTTTTCTGATAGCAAAAACATTGCCAGGGTCAGATTGCAACAGTGACCACAATCCTATAACAGGAAAATTTAGGCTGAAACTAAAGAGTAGAAAACAAAACCAAAAATAGCATCGAACTACATCTTGGACTTTCAGTAACGGATGAATCAACTCGTGCAAAATTTAGCGTATAAGGGGGGGGGGGGGGGGGGTTCAGTGTGCTGGGGGACATTGGGGACAGTGAGGAACAGCGGACAAATTTGAAAAACTCAATAAATGAAGTCTATTGTCCCATCCGTAATTTTGGAATCCCTTTTAATCACTTGACTTTTGCAGCATTAGTGCGTATACACGTTTTCCAAGCGTGGGAGAAAAAAATGATACCTAAATACTACAGTGCGAGTTCAGAGGGCTTGCAGTAACTCACGCAGTGATGTAGGGCGTTTGTTAAGGGGCCGTTCTACTGTCACGCATCATCATACGACAGATCTACGTTACAAAGGGGACTCGGGAAAAATGACATCACCAGTCGTGATTGTAATACACGCATTTCGTGTTGTTTATTAATAATTATAATAATAATTACAATATTTACATAGCGCAAAATCTTGACAAAATCAAATCTAAGCGCTGAAGCAGACACACACGCACGCACGCACGCACACACACGCACACACACACACCACACACACACACACACACACACACACACACACACACACACACACACACACACACACACACGCATGGCTATAAATGGGGAGAAAGAATAAAAGCAATAAAAGCAACAAAAGCAAGAACAAAAGCAATGGAAAATTATAGAGAGCATAGCACATACAATCATATATTATAACCATGTGATTCCCCTCCGAGCGGAGACAGGCCGCAGAGGGGGGAGGGGGGGCCGAGTGAGGCCAGGATTTTATGCAGAGGAGAAAAGGTGGGTTTTGAGAGCGGACTTGAAGGAGACAAAAGTAGGTTGCTGACGGACTGAGAGAGGAAGTTTGTTCCAGGAGAGTGGACCAGAAACAGAGAAGGCTCGTGGACCATAGGTATTGAGCTTAGTGCGTGGAAAGCGAAAAGTCAGAGGATCGGAGGCAGAGCGGAGGGTACGTGAGGGAACATAGATCTCAAGTAGGCTTGACAGGTAATCGGGGGCTGCGTTATTGAGGCTTTTGTAGCACATGGTGTCTAGTTTGTATTGTATGCGCTTTGATACAGGGAGCCAGTGAAGTTGTGCCAGGAGAGGAGATATGTGGTCAGCTTTTTTCTTTTTGAGTACAAGGCGTACAGCATTGTTTTGAATGCGCTGTAGGATGTGAATGGTGGAGGCAGGAAGACCAGACAGGAGTGAATTGCAATGTGTATAGCATGTGGAGCATATAATCATAGAATTGTCCACGAGTGATATGACTTCCCATTGAACAAACTCCAAACTGTTGCGCTCAGTCTAGATCTGACATTTGGATCGAACATGGACACAAGAGACTGGTGTATGACAATGCCCGGTTATAACAGATCGACCGCTAAGAACTACACGCACAGTAAAAACACTGCGGGCCTCGTTAGCTGTGTTGGTTGAGCGTCGAGTTTACTTGCCATGCTCTTGTGTTCGAATGCAGGGTGCTCTACTTTAATAAAAAAAAAAATAATAATAATAAAAAAAAAGGTATTCTTTCCGCCCGTCTAGACGTTTTGTTGTTCCGGTGATATAAATGTAGGATTACCGTAAAGAACCCCTAACACCACCCCCACCCCAAACCCCTCTCCTGTTCCCGCTTTTCTGGGATAGTTTTATCCCACGAGGTGGGTCGCGCTGATGTGAAGTCAAAAACTAAATCGGTCAATCGATCAGTCAACACAGCCAGATAGGGAGCTAGCGCGATAGTGATACTGATAGTCAAGACATTTGCTTGGTTGTGAATCTCTCTGTGCATACCTTTGCGTAGACTTATTACTACCACGAATACTAGACCATAACGTGACCTATACAACTAACACGCGTGATCAGTTCTCGACCTCACTGACCCTAAAACAAACTGCTCTGCGCTATTCGTCGCAAGACAGTTATGACTGATCTGTCTGTGAGGAAGAGAGACAGATTGAGGGTAGGGGTGGGGGATGAGGTTGGGGATGGAAGGTTTTACGATTACGATACCGTAGTAGTGTTAGAGGAGACCAAGCTTTGCATGCTCCCTAAACGAACGTTTGAGCGCTATATAAATATTTAGAGACAAAACGTGTGTATGTGTGTGTGTGTGTGTGTGTGTGTGTGTGTGTGTGTGTGTGTGTGTGTGTGTGTGTGTGTGTGTGTGTGTGTGTGTGTGTGAGTGTGTGTGTGTGTGTGTGTGTGTGAGAGAGAGAGAGAGATATAATTTCCTTTGTTCGCCGTGTATGTGATAAGGCTGATGATGAATGTGGCCTTTTTTCCTGATCCTGCCGGCTGCCATGGAGCTTGGTCCGCATCCCCTGACGCGACAAGACAGTCAAGAGAATCTCCTGTAGTTGAGGGCGGATCCTGTTGAGACATAGGACCCGACTTTGCTTCACCGAGGGGGGACCGCAGTGGGCTAACGCCATTTTCGTCTGATGTAGATGACGGTGTAGACATTTGTGTTATATTGTACGGTACCAAGGCTTTGATAAAAGGCGTCTGCAAGCTTGGTACATCACACCTGAGCTCTCTCGGTTTTCTGAAGGAGTTAACCCGCCTTTGCATCATAGCCAAAAGACGTATCCTCTGAGTGCAGGGGATTACGGTTTTAGGCGGCTCTTATCCATCTGATGTGGCTGCCTCATAGGACACACTCTCACCTACAGAAACCCACACACCACACACAGGTGAACGACATTTAATCTGTCCTTACCATTTGTGCAAACGTAAACCGATCAAAAAGTAGAACAGTTTATGTTCTCTCTTTCCCAGAGAGAAGAGAGAGAGAGAGAGAGAGAGAGAGAGAGAGAGAGAGAGAGAGAGAGAGGAAGAGAGAGAGAGAGAGAGAGAGAGAGGATAAGAACAAGAACACCACCATGTTTTAATTTTCGATGGTAGTGGCATGAACATATTCAAAATGCATTTGAGAGAGGGAGAGATATGTGTGCGATGATTAATTATAAACCAGTTTTTTCAGCTTTCGCCCACAACTCCCTAAACTGAAAAAAAAATAATAGCAAATAAACGTATGAAATAAATAAAACAAACGGTGCAGTCATGGATGTTATACTTATGTAAAAATAGTTCCAAAACTCAGAAATTGTAAATCTGTGTAACCATACATTCAACATTTGCATCATATATGATTGGCATCACATATATTATTTCAATCGTGCAGTGTTAAATGTTGTGCACGTGTGAAAGGTAGCCGTGCGAGCATGTGTGTTAAAACAGCATATACGGATGTATGGATATGACCACACAACAGCAATATAGATGTTCCATAGCCCTGACTTGCCATCGTAGGGGAGGGGAGTGAAGTGATAGAAACCTTCACTTTTCTGGAGGCTAGTGTTATGAAGGCGGTGCTCATCTCCTCTCCCGTGCTGCTTTGCCTTCCCCAACTGTGAACAGCGTCAGGGTAATCATCATAATGGTCAGACTGAAAGACACATGCACAAACATTTTATAAAGTCATACTTATTCTATCAGAAATTACCGACACAAAACAGATCCTCAGAGTATGTACAGAAAAATTGAAGACATTGCCCACAGAAAAAGACATGCACACCAACTGGTTGCTTAAAATCGAAAGACGATACGCTTATTATGGAAAAAGACAAAATATTAGACAGATGGGGAGAGTACATTAAAAACCTTTTTGAAGATGACAGAAACGAAGAACACATTATAGGAAAGAACGTTGAAGGACAACCCATAATGAAAGATTAAGTTAGAGCAACATTGAAAAAGATGAAACCGGGAAAAGCCCCAGGACCAGACTATATTACAACAGAAATGATAGAGGCCCTAAAAAATTTCGGTATTGAAAAAAATAAAAGCCCAAAATGAAATTTATGATACCAGAAAAATCCCCAAAGATATGTCAACATCAATTTAAATTGCACTTCCAAAGAACACAGGGGCTATAGAATGCGAACTTCATCGTACAATCAGCTTGATGAGTCATTTAACAAAATTCGTATTAAGAATAATCGTGATGAGGACAAGGAATAGAATCAACAGAGAAATAGCAGAAAAACAGTGTGAATTTGTGGAAGAGAAAGGAACTATGAATGTCATATATACATCCTAAGAACTATCATAGAGAGGTCAGTAGAGCTGAATAAGGATTTATATTTATGCTTCATTGATCATACCAAGGCTATTGATCGGGTAAAACACGAAGAATTAATCAACAAACTAGAAAGGCTCAATATTGATGGAAAAGATCTACGAATAATCAGAAATATATATTGGGAATAAACAGCAGCAATGAGAATAGAAAACGATCTATGCTCTTTCCAAAATATTAAAAGAGGGATCAGGCAGGGTTGTGTTCTGTCACCAGATTTGTTCTCACTTTACAGCGAATCTATCATGAGAAACCTGCAAGAATGCCCTGGGATAAAGGTTAGAGGAAAAATGATAAACAACATTCGTTACGCAGATGACACCGTGCTAATTGCAGAAAATGAAAGGGACCTACAAAACCTTGTGAATATAATAGAAATAGAAAACAAAAATAAAGGGTTGGAGCTGAATAGCAAGAAGACTGAAATCATGATAATCAGTAAAAAACATGAAATCCACTCATGCAAAATAACAGGAAACGACACAACCTTGAGAAAGGTTGATTAGTTTAAATATCTGGGAACGATCATCTCACCAGACAGCAGATGCACATCAGAAATAGCCATCAGAATCGGCCAAGCCAAAACAACATTCAAAAAGGTGAAAAGCATTCTTACCAACAAATGCCTATCAATTAACATCAGGAAGAGACTTCTTGAATGCTACAACCAATAATGTTATACGGTTGTGAGGCGTGGACAGTCAACACGCAAAGCCAGAACAAGATTGAGGCAGCCGAGATGTGGTTTCTATGAAGAATGTTGAGAGTTCCATGGACAGCAAAGAAAACAAACGAGACAGTCTTGATGGAGGCAGAGACACAAGAAGATCATTCATAAGGAAGATTAGGAAAAGACAGGCAACATTTATAGGCCATTTTATGAGGAAAGGGGAATTAGAGCACATGATCACAACAGAAAGCTGGAAGGAAAGAGAGCACCAGGTAGACCCAGGGAGAAAATATTGGACGGACTTGCAGGGTGGCTGAGGACAGAGAGGATGGAAGATGTGCTTGCGGCAACAAGGGATAGATGCATATGGAGGGCCATGATCGCCAACGGCATGCGGTAGGGTACATGATGATGATGATGATTACATCAAGTCATATTTTATCTTGATGAGCTATGTTTATGCTGTATTAATGTATGTATCCGGTAACCCTCTCCTCCCCCCTTCTTTTTCTAAATAAAAATGGGAGACTTTTATATCGACCAGAGGTGTGTATGTATGTCTGTATGTCTGTCTGTCTGTATGTATGTATGTATGCACACACACATACATATATATGTATATATATAATATATATTATATATATGTCTCACCCACACACACACACACACACACACACACACACACATATACATGTATATATATATATATATATATATATATATATATATATATATATATATATATATATATATATATGTATATATATATATATATACGTACACAACACAAACAGATATATATTCTCAAGAACTTCTGACAGTATTTTCGAAAATCTATTTTCGCAGTTTTGACAGTCTGCCATTGCCTTCGATGCACGTCGAGTTTTGTTTTACACGAAGCTTTTCAAGATCATAATGACTATATTCTAGACCATCTGTCTCATCATGTTTACACTGTCTGAAACAAAACTGTCAAAAATTCAGGTATCGACTTTCTATGTCAAACTTTAAGAACAAAAGTTGTTTTCTACAGTTATATTTAATTTCCTTCTTCAGTACTGATGTGCTACTGTTTGGCCTTCCCAGTGAAGAGGATATTATCTCGGTACAACAAAAGTGTGGCTGTGAGCATCTTCCACTTTCGACAGAGATTGAGTTTTAAGAAATCAATAAATACACGTTGTAGGGAAAAAGTATGTAATACGCTCGTGAACAACTTTTGTACTGACGTACTCGTCGAAAAGCGTGCCTCCAACGTTGTTAGCTACTTTATCCATTTACTTTTTAAATGATATTGTCTTTTTTCAATCGGTTTTAAATCTGTCATTATAAACAAAAATATATTTTCCGCTAAAAGGCCACGTGAGTCTTGTAAGTAATCTTTCTGTCTTAGTTTTCTGTATGCTTGAAAAGTATTTTCCTGATTCAAATTGATTTCATTAACTGGGAAACTGGGCCTGTATTTGCGCGTCTCTGATAGAATGGCATATATCTTCTATGATAGCTTTAGTTGCATTTATTGTTACCCAGCTTGAATTTTCTGATCCAGGAAAGTTTCAGAGAAGCAATAAATTGTTTGAACGATGGTGTTCGTAAGCCTCTATTTCTTATGTGTTTAACTCTAGTTTTTCTTGAGATCCTGTTTTGTTTATTGTTTATTATAGGGTCTCTTTGTCTACAGTCTGTTGATATCTTGGACCAAGAAGAACACTGATCATTGACTACTAACATACTACCATGGATTTCATGAGTTCATGTCTATAAACAGTTGTAATCCAACAATGTGTACATTAAAAAAAAAAAAAAAAAAGGACTCTCAGACATTAAACATGAATTTCCACTCCAGTGAATTGAATGTCTTCTCAAAGTTAGTACTGATCATCACGCCTGGCAACTTTTCTTTTTTCTTTTTTTTCTTTTTTTTGGGGGGGGGGGGGTGGTTAATAATCCACAGATCGTAGAGAAGTTTGATATTACGGCCTACGTGCCAGTTTGAATAAAAAAAAAGTTTGATCCTCGTTGACTAGTTTGGGGAGAACTGTTTTAATTCTGTTTGATATGCTGGCAGAACGTACTGTATAAATCACATTCAATAAGACACAGGCTGCCATTTTTTGATAGGATTTTTTCAGTTTATCAGTTTGGCGAAAACAAACAACTGTCTCTTCTCTTTGTGTATTTGATAATTTCCATCCTGAAATGGTTTGTTTAATGCTCTTACCACAGAATGTTCCAACTTTTTCCTAAAAGAATTTAAAGAACTCTAGTAGCGTACATTCGTCAGTGCCGGAACTTTTCTCATTTTTCGTGTTCCTTTAAGGCAATTCCTGCTTCCCTATGAGTAATTTTACCTTCAAGGAACATTTGCTTCCCTATGAGTAATTTTACCTTCAAGGAACATTTGTTCTTCTGATGACAACTTTGGAATTTCTGTGGTCACTGGGTTTTTTATTTTTTTATTTTTATTTTTTTATTTCAGTCTTACACTTTTTTTCTTGGTATAAATGTTCACAAAAGGACTGAACTTCTGCCATCATTTTGGATCATTCAGTATATCGTCATCTTCTATCAGTAGTTCAAGAACGCGTTTGCTAATGAAATGTCAAAGGTCGCCAAAAAATATTTTTGAAACCATGTCTCCATCTTCGACCCATCTGAGCCTTGACATAATCAGAATTTCTTTCATTTTCCTTTCCTTCATTTTAACTAATTCTGTACTTGAGTATTCTAACTGTCTGACATCATGGTTTAGTTTATATTCTTTCTTTTCAACGGTTATCTCTATTTAACCCTTTTTCTTCGGTAGCAAACGCTTTTGTCTTTTGTGGTAAGTTTCGTCAATCTAGTAAAAGAAATCTATTAACATGTGATCAGATGCGGTTAGTTGTAGTTCTCTCACCTGTCTCACCTGTCGGCGTCACCGGGTTCGGTGTTGGCCGCTGCACTCCTAGACACCACCATCTCCCTCCAGGCCGCTCTGTCTTGACTTCTGTGGACAATTTCTTGAATATTTAGGCCACTGATGTTGGTTATGTTCTCGGTGTACGAGATTGGAAGTCTGCCTTTCTTCCTTTTTTGCCACTGTTTTTCCTTGAAAGATGGTTGCCATGAGGTCAGAGTTCTTGCTGCGTGACACATGGCCAATGCATTTTAGTCTTCTCTTGTTGATGTCTGCTATAGACTTCAGCTTAATGACGACAAAACAGAAGCTATCCTCATTGGCACCCGTCAGAAACTTTCTCAGCTGCCTCCTCTTTCTCTCCCATTATGTAACACATCAGTCCCAATTTCTGATTCAGCTAAAAACCTTGGTGTCTGCATTGACTCTACCCTCTCCATGAACAACTTTGTTTCTCAAACTGCCAGATCCTGCTACTATCATCTCCATCGTATAAGGCTGATCAGGAAGTATCTCTCTGTCGAAACAACTGCAAAACTCGTTCTCTCCTTCATAATGTCTCGCATTGACTATTGCAATTCACTCCTGTCTGGTCTTCCTGCCTCCACCATTCACATCCTACAGCGCATTCAAAACAATGCTGTACGCCTTGTACTCAAAAAGAAAAAAGCTGACCACATATCTCCTCTCCTGGCACAACTTCACTGGCTCCCTGTATCAAAGCGCATACAGTACAAACTAGACACCATGTGCTACAAAAGCCTCAATAACGCAGCCCCGATTACCTGTCAAGCCTACTTGAGATCTATCTTCCCTCACGTACCCTCCGCTCTGCTTCCGATCCTCTGACTTTTCGCTTTCCACGCACTAAGCTCAATACCTATGGTCCACGAGCCTTCTCTGTTTCTGGTCCACTCTCCTGGAACAGACTTCCTCTCTCAGTCCGTCAGCAACCTACTTTTGTCTCCTTCAAGTCCGCTCTCAAAACTCACCTTTTCTCCTCCGCATAAAATCCTAACCTCACTCAACCCCCCCCCCCCTCTGCAGCCTGTCTCCGCTCGGAGGGAATCACATGGTTATAATATATAATTGTATATGCTATGCTCTCTATAATTTTCCATTGCTTTTATTCTTGCTTTTATTGCTTTTATTCTTTCTCCCCATTTATAGCCATGCGTGTGTGTGTGTGTGTGTGTGTGTGTGTGTGTGTGTGTGCGTGCGTGTGTGTGCGTGCGTGCGTGCGTGCGTGCTTACGTGTGTGTCTGCTTCAGCGCTTAGATTTGATTTTATCAAGATTTTGTGCTATATAAATATTGTAATTATTATTATTGTTATTATTATTAATAGTTTTCTGGTGGTGTCAAGTTCTTCCAGGACACTTTCATTAGTTCTTCTATCTGTTCTTCTATCGGCTTGTACTTCGTGGGCAGATGATTTCCAAGGAAACAATGGCCAGGACACCTGCACTTTTCACATGGACCATTTTGCGCTATATAAGTAAAATTATTTTCATTATTATAGTTTGTGCAAAATTTTCAGCGTGTATAAACGCAAGTTTGAAAACGAGGATCTTACTGCGATACAATTTAGAAGACAGCATCTAAAGGCCAAAATCGCCAAAACGATTGAGCAGTTTTTGATTTTGTATGTAGAAATGGCGATTCTGCAAGGCTTTGACTAAAAAATATTTGACAGACATTTCTTATAAAAAAAAATTGTGTGCAAGCTGAAAGGTTCACAAAAGGTGGAACATGCCATACATACAAAACTTTGATCGATTGATCAAGAAAGGGAGTGCAGTTTATTATAATTATTATTATTATTGTTGTTGTTATTGTTGTTGATTTGTTGTTGTTGTTATTATTGCTGTTGTTGTTCTTATTGTGTTGTTGTGTTTATGTTATTATGATTATTATTATTGTAATTATTATTTTTGTTGTTGTTGTTCCTTTTCTCCTAGCAGAACTTATATTGTACAGTGTGATATTATGGTCGTATATGATAGGGTACTATTACGATATTACAGAATGCTTAACTGGTTGACGGTTCACCTCTCTGCCGTGTTTGTCTTCTGCGTTTGATGTGTGATTTGTGTAATGTTTCACTGATTAGTCCACAATGTCACGGTGAACAAATGATTAACGCTGCATGCTGAATATGTATCAGTGTGACTATCACGTTGTGATTGTAAGTATGTTTATATATTGTATACATGTTTGAATTAAAGAAAGTAACCTTTGCAATGCGAAAAAAAATCAGTCATTAGAGTATGATAATAAAAATAATGATGACAACGACGATAATAATGATGATGATGATAACAACAACAAAACAATAATAATGATAATGATGATAATAGCATCAACAATTATAATAATAATGATAATGATAATAATAATAACCCAGATTTGTTCAGATCAATCAATACAACAGCACAGGAAGTCCATCTAACACTTTTTCATTATTTCCCCACTACAGGGACGCCACGTACGGGTCGACTGATCGATCAAACCGAGCAGTTTTAACTGAAATGCGAACTCTGCACAAAAGCGTTGCCGTATTTTGAAGACATGTGTGCACGTTCTTTCAAACCTCATCTGTGTGAAAGATGGTTCTTTTGCCCTGGACAGAGCGCACGCGATCAAGCAGTGCCGACTTGGCTTGCAGACTCCGAACCAAGAAGCGGGCCTAGCCCGTGTCGCGCGCACGGGGTGCCGCTGCGTGCTCTCTCTGTGTCTCTCTTTCTCTCTTTCGCTGGTCACGTGACAGTAAGCCAAAATGGAACGACGCCGTCTGCTGTCGCACAGTCCGAGGCATGCACGGCATGGTGGTCACGGTGTGTTCTTTACAGTCGGAGACACTTGAACGTGAATGAATGTTATTGCTAAAGCCTTCCAGATGACAACACCAACGGAGGCTCTCATGGCTCAAAGCGAAATGCAGTTAACAACCAGCAATGGCGATACCAAACGGCCTGCAGTTCGATCGCTTTCCATTGATGAAAGAAAATCCGCTTCTGAAACAGTTGCAACTCAGAAAGCGACATTGAAAGTGGAATTAAAAAGATCTATCAAATTTGCGGGGGCTGTGGCTATTTTACTCGGAAACATCGGCGGAGCATCCATTTTCATTGCACCAACAACTGTTATAACTCTAACAGGATCGCCGGGGTTAGCCGTTTTGATGTGGGGTCTAGGAGGCCTAGTGACCCTTTCCATTGCGATCAGCGTTTGTGAACTCGCCCTACTTTTACCGAGGGCGGGGGGTCCTTATTTTTACACCCTTCAGGTGTTTGGAAACATTCCTGGATTCATCGTGCTCTGGGGCTTTGTCATTCTGATTGGATTCCCCTCGTGGGCCCTTGCGGCATACACGGGATCTCTATACTTCTTGACTTTAATTTTTCAGGATTGCACACCTCCAGAATCAGTGGTCAAGCTTCTTGCAGCGTGGCTCTTAGGTAAGTCACTAAGTGGTGAAAACTCCCTGCCGCGTGTTCAGAACAAAAAACAAAACAAATGAAATAAAACAAACAGCAACAGAACAACCAACTAGTCACTGAGTCAGATAACAACTTTTTTTGATAAAAAAATCCCGCTCTTGGTAGACTTTCGTGTTGTAGAAAAAGACTGGTAGTATTTCTTGTTGTAGAAAAAAATTATTGCCCAAATTGACTTAAAGTTGCTAAGTCAGAGATTTTGTAAATTGATGCAGTCAGTAACAGTGTCCATTCAGTGATCTTTCCATTCACCATTTCGCATAATGCACAGGCCAATAGACCTTAATCTTACTCAGACTTAATCATCAGCATCAGAGCATATCTGGAACGATTTACGTCAAGCACAGAGGTGTCGGAAATCTTTTTGCCATTGACAGTGCATCAACCGATCATTTACTGTATGATTTAGTTGATTTCCAAATTGTTATTATTCAACATAAACAATCAGCCATAAACAAAACAGAAATAAAAAATTAAAACCAGCCACAAATTATGTTAAAGCACACCACAGATATTCATGAGAAACATATGATAGCAGATATTTTCAGGAAAATTTTTGAGAACATTATTTAGTGTTGATCATAATAGGCCTAGTAATCATGTAGTACATATCTAAACTATTAAAACTTACTTCAGTGTATTATATAGTCCTTCTTTATATATGTATATATATATATATATATATAATCATTGGAACAGTCATATTTTTTCTCTTGCTGAGTGATAAACATGTTCAATTCATAAAATTGTACACACACCACACACACACACACACACACACACACATATGTACATACATATATATATATTGTACGTTTTAGCGTAATTAATAGACTTGTACAAACAATAGGCCTATATCATAGTACACGTTATTTTAATATCATGCACATCCAGTACAAGACTAACAAACAAACCCTGAAATAAACAAAAATACAGAAAGCAATCTATAGCGGTATTACCTCCAGCCGTTCTCAGAAACAAAATATTATCTCCAGCCACTCCGAAAAACAAATGGGCAAATAAACAAACCCACCCTCTTAAAAAAAAAAAAGGCAATTCCCCACTTGATTAATAAATAAATGATCCATAAATGTAAAGAAGTGGTTAGCACAGTGGACTACTAAGAGGTCATAGTTAAACCTCTATCAGTTAAAAAAAAAACAAAGTGATTTTTAGGCTTTGATCTTCTCCTACCCAGAGTTGGTATGCTATGAGCTTATTAGGAAGACAGGGATCACCCATTCGAGTCTCATCCAATTTATGGATAACTAATTGAGTGTGTTGCACCAATTTCCTGACTAGCAGCATGGGTGTTTATATCTCTTAGGCCTGCTTGACATAGCGATATTTTAAAGAAAATAAGCAAAGAGCACAGCACTGTCACAAAGTGACAGTCTGAAATAGAACTAAACAGCGTAATTGTTATGGTCCTCATTTTCATCATCATACTCATACTGGACATAGCAGTGTGAAAATCACTCCGGATTCTGTGCCCTTTTTGTCCTGGGATCATGGTGACCTCATTTTTTTTTTAGATGGGTTTAGTGGGGTGTTGCAGAAAGAAAATTAAACGAATGGCAGATGGTGAATGAAACAGGAGTAGTGCAGAAATATGGTTGGGGGGAGGAGTGGGGGAAGGGTGGACTAAATAGATAACCCGCAAAACCAAATAGTGATTAAAACTGTGCTTCTGAATTTTGCTGGGTCAAACTTACGATCGAATAGTGATTAAAACTGTGCTTCTGAATTTTGCTGGGTCAAACTTACGATCCAAAGAGCTGAGTTTTAAGCTGCTGAAAACTCAGTGCAAAATGGTCAGACTGTCAAAGGCTTGGGAGACATTCAGGGTGAATTAAGGTGGGCCATGCTCATTCAGCAAAAATATGATAATGTGCATGCATGAACAGGCTTTAGCAATGCTAGTGTATTATAGATTTTGTGTGTGTGTGTGTGTGTGTGTGGTGTGTGTGTGTGTGTGTGTGTGTGGTGTGTGGTGTGTGTGTGTGTGTGAGAGTGTGAATGATGGTGTGTGATGTGAATGAGTGTGTGTGTATGTGTCTGTGTCTGTATGTGTGTGTGAAATAGAACTATCATTTTTACATGATGATGTATTCAAATAGTTCCCAGTAACCAAAGGAAAGGAAGGCACAGCTGTCATAAGTCAAGATTGAACTATTAATGATTCATTGAATTTCTTAAAATGTTTATAGAGGGTTCTAAAATCAGGTTAATTGTTATGATGAGAGTTTGATTTTTAGTGAATTTCATTTCTAAGTGTCCTAGTTCAATTGAAAATAGAAGTTATTCCGTGAAGAATTCACAAAAGCCCTAAAATGAAATAAAAGTCAGTGACACTGACACAGTGACAGTATAAATTTTCATGGAATAAATTTTGTGGATTGTGGCTTAATTTTAGGGCATTCTGAAATGAAACTTACGAAGGATAGGGCCTTTTTATGTCTTAATATTAATTAAGTTAGTATATTTGATATGATTGATAATATTTCTTTCAAAACATATTTACAAAACCAGAGAGAATTAAAAATCTTGAATTTGGAAAATTTTCAAACCTGATTACTAACCTGGGATTAAGATTGCAATATATAAATTATTGTGTAAAATTGGGTGTATTTTTTGGAAAAGGATAATTTAAACTCTACAATCTTGCTGATACTTTTAATTATGCATTGATCATTCTAGAAATGGCCTTGTAGTTGTACTGCTATACGTTATCTTACTGATTAGTTTTTTCTTTTATCAGTTGCAAGCTCTTATGTAGTTATCTTTAAATAACTTTATAGTTGTTTTTAATTTATATCTCAGTGACTCAGTGTCTCTCCATTCATTGATTGCAAAATCCGTTTTATTCTAAATCCTGTTGTGTTGTTACCATAGTTTAATTTGTTAGAAATTTTGTTGTGTTTGATTTGCTGGATGTGTTCCATGTTGAGTTGGTTTAATTTATTAGAAATTTTGTTGTGTTCTGATTTGTTGGATGGTGCTTCCGTGTTGAGTTGTTGTTGTTTTTGTTTGTAACTGTGTATAAGTGTTGAGCTGAACATTTCCTTCAGATACAGTGAGTAAAGGGAATTACCTCATGTGTGCACAGAACAGATAATTGTTTTATTTTGGTGTCATGTTTCATGATTGATAATTTGAAACAATTTTTAGATCTATCCTTTGAAATCAGGAGGTTTGAATCAAGAAAATCATTAACATGAGCAGAAAGAAAAGGAACTCGCAGTCACTTATTCATGATTGACAATATATACACAATGTGATTTGTTCAACATATGTCAATTTTTAGATCTATCCTTATGAAATCAGGGAGGTTTGAATTCAAGAAAAGACATTAACAAGAGAAGAAAGAAAAAGGAACTTGCAGTCACTTATTCAGTGATTGACACATATACACAATGTGCAGGTTTGTTCATACATATGTACACAAACATAAGCTTGCATGCACATGACAATGACACATGACACACGCACATGCAAATGACAATCACACACACACACACACACACACACACACACACACACACACACACACACACACACACACACACACACACACACACACACACACTCTCTCTCTCTCTCTCACACACACACACACACACATGCACACACACACACACACACACACTCACACACACACACACACACACACACACACACACACACACACACACACACCCACACACACCACACACACACACACACACACACACACTCCTCTCTCTCTCTCTCACACACAGACACACACACACATGACACACACAGACACACAGACACAGACACACACACACTCACACACCCCCACACACACACAACACACACACACACATGTCAAGTATCATGCATATAAAATCATGTAATTATACACACATCTGGTTAAACTTACAACTCAGATAAAACAACAGTTTGCCCGTAGAAAAAGTGTTTTACAACTTTCTTTGATGTGAAAAAAACTTATGATCAAATTTGGCATACACATTTATTGTACAAGCTGAAATCTGGTGGTCTATCTGGCAATACGTATAATTATATTAAGTCCTATTTAGCCAATAGAACAATTCAGGCAAGAGTGGGAACAAGTTATTCTACTTCACGACGTCTTGACATGGGAATTCCTCAAGGTTCAGTGATAGCACCTATTTTATTTAATATCCTTATACAGGATCTTCCTAATGCACTCTCAAATCGTGTTGTTTGGTACAGTACGCTGATGATATATGTATCTGGATGAATATTACTTTAAAGAAGACGACTCCCCAGAGAGTGCAGAATTACATCAGGAAGTTGTATCAATCTGATCTTTATAATATAGTCTTGGAAACTACATGTTAGAAAATGGTCTGTCGTTTTCAGAGGAAAAAACTAACATGATGCTATTTAATCCTGGTGTTACTTTAAATAACTTGCCTACTTTCAGACTGCATGGTGATGTGATACATTACAAACAGTTGTAAAATTTCTGGGGGTCTTATTATAGTTATACATTGAAATTAAACTGGAATGTCCATTTTGATTATATTTTATTAAAAGCAAGAAAAGCCTTAAATTTTCTAAAGATAATAAGCAGATTACCCTGGGAATGGATACAAACATACTACTTCATCTATCAACAGCACTTGGAAGATCCAAATTATCCTATGCACAAGAAGTGTTCTTCAGTGCACCCAAATATTTACTAAAGAAGATTCAAAATTTAGTCTGCAAAAGTCTTAAAATTGCACTAGGTGTACCAGCCATGCTTCAAATCTGGAAACATACAAAGTTGCTGGTGTTGTGTCTCTGAACAACTATCATGAGCTAGTGACAGCAAAGTTTGCCATTAGAACTACTTCACAAATGGACAGTTTTGTGAGCAAGGAAATTAAAATCAGGTCTGATGTTGACTTTTCAAAATGAGCAAACAACATTTCATCACAAATGACCATTGCAACTTATGTATCTGACTTGGTCAAACAGTCTAACATAAATCTGGATGAAATAGCTGAGACACCATCCATATCACCTATCCCTACATGGGAAATGCTTAAAGCTACTTTTGATATTGATTATACAGTTGCTAACAAATATGAAAACATCAACATTTCGATATGCACAGCAAGAGAACACATCGATGAAAAATACGGTACCCATCTCCATATTTTTACCGATGGATCAGTCTTAGAAAATAAATCTGCTGGAGCAGCATTTTATATCCCAAAATTTAAAATACAAAAGTCATTTTTCATTAGGCCAAATATATCTATGTTTACAGCGGAATTAGTCACTATTATACAAGCGTTGCATTATCTATTAAACCCTAAACCTGTATATATTTCAAAATAGTTCTCTTTGTTGAGTCAAAATCTGTATTATATGCCTTACTGTCTTTTGATACAGACACAAGACCTGATCTAATTACTGAGGCTAATCATCTTATACATCGTTTAGGATAAAGTATAGATATCAGTTTATACTGGGTGCCTTCTCATGTTGGTCTTCACTGCAACAAAATAGTTGACAGAGCAGCTAAGCAAGGTGCACACAACTCCGATAATACTGTAGAATTACGTATTAAATCTTCCGTAAAAGAAGCTTACAGCTTGCTAGAATCAGCCTCATGGATTCATTTTCATGATCATTTCAATGAAAAGTTTGTGACAAAACAAATCATAAAACTTTCATTTCAAATGTATGGTAAAAAATTGCAGTATTCTTCTACATATCATTCGAGATCGATTGTTGCTGTTCATTTTCGTATTCATCTAAACGCATTGAAAACAAAATATTATAAAAATGTCAAGTGTATTTGCGGCCAACAATTCACACTCTTTCACTGTTTATTTTACTGCAAAATGCTACATTCTTTTTTACCAAAAATGTTTACACAAGAAAACTATTCTGAAACTCATTTTAAAGAAATAACTTCAGATCAATCTTTGTCAGTTAAAATTTTAGAATCATTGGTCCACAGTCTGTTAATGCATTGCTTTAAGTTTATGATGTTTATACTTTAGTGTTAAAATGTTCCCTTCACATTGTTGATGTTAATTGTTAGTGTTCATTGTTAATGTTAAGATCTTGTTCCATTTTTCTATTTTCCCACCTGCTTGTCTCTTACTCTGTCTCCCCTCTGATCCCAATCCAACCCGCCCAACTCTCATCCTCCATTTTTTCCCCCGTCTAATATCACTCATAAGTGAAAAGAGTTAAATCAAAGACCACACACACACACACACACACACACACCACACACACACACACACACACACACACACACACACACACACACACACACACACACACACACACCACACACACACACACACACACACACACACACACACACACACACACAACACCAAAACCACACCACACAACACCACAACACACACACACACACACACACAACACACACACACACACACACACACACACACACACACACACACACACACACACAACCGCATGCATGCATGCATGCATATACATGTCAATATCATATTCATATGCATGCGCAGACAGACAGACAGACTAACAGACACAACACACACACACACACCCTCACACACACACACCACAAACCATTTATTGTCAGGTTCAACATTTTGGTATTGTGAAAATGCATTTATCGAAATTTCTTGTTATTTAAAGTCTGGCCAAGTGCACAAAGCCATATCAGGGCTATAACCATTTCAGAATGTGCACATCTCATTGATGGAAAAAGACCTGTGACACCTTGAAAAGAAAATAAGATTTTTTTTTTTTTGTAGGGGGTCATTGCACTAAAGAAGATTACCTTTGTGCTCACCCCCCCCCCCCCCCAATATTTTGTAATGGCCAGAGAAGCTGGTATAGTTTTTACAATGTGATGATAACAATGAGAATGATAATTATGAATATGATGCTTTGAATTGAGGATTTAGACCGCATGACAGGGCTGTTCGTGTTGCTCTATGCTTGCACATAATGTGTCCGAGCCTGAGAGATAAAGACACCTGGGGTGTTGGTGAGAAAATTTAAGCAACACCCTCAATGACTCATCCATGAAGTGGATGAGGCTTGACTGTGTGTAGTCCCAGTTTTCCCAATGAGCCCATAGCATGCTCAAATCTGGGTAAGAACTGTTTGGTGCCAAAGAAACCTTGCAGTGATTTTTGAAGGGTCTGATGGAGATTCAAACCCATAACCTTCTAGTTGTTAATCCATTATGCTTGCCAATACACCAAGGCGACTGGTTAAAATTAGACGCATGTATTGGTGCATAGTAATCAAAGGATATGCCCATGGCACTGACTATTCTGTCCAATTTATCACCAGGGATTTAAAAAATCAAACCTTAATACAAACTTGTATATAAACAGAACTAAGTACACTAGGTACACTAAAACATAAACTGGCCTAAACTATCAGAAATTGCTTCTGCACATCACATTTCTTTAGTGCCAAAAAATGCAGTTAGTTCATGTGCCAGATTGTCAATTCTGAGAGAAAATATGGAAGTCTTAATGGAAAACATACAGGTGAATGGGCCAGCAAAGCAGAAAAAGATAGGAACAGACTATAGAAAGCGAAGGAGTGAGGGAGAAACAGAGTGATTGCAAAGGAAATTTTAAACGCAGAATTTCCGGAAGGTGGGGATAATAATACTATTTATACGGAAAGAGCCCCTTGCATTCCTACGGATCGAATGAGAAATTGCAGTATTAAAACTGGAACAGAAACTTAGTACAACAGAACACAGACAACGTGCACGTGTGCGCACGCACGCAAGCACGCACACACACACACACACACACACACACACACACACACACACACACACACACACACACACACACACACACACACACACACACACACACACACACACACACACACACACACACACGCATTCACACACACATGCATTCACACACACCCGCATTCACACACATGCATTCACACACACCCGCATTCACACACACACACACACACTTATTAAATTAAATAACCCTAGAGCAAACCCAAAAGACACACACATGTACACACACTATCCCATAGCAAGCCCATAAATATAAAATTTTATATTAATAATAATATTATATATCTTAATCCTTTTACTTCCGCACCCTATCCACCAACTGCAAAAACTTAATCCTTTGACTCCCTGACCATATCCATCAGCTTCCTGCAGAAAGCTGGTGGATAGGATGAGAGAGAGTCAGAGGGTTCAGTTTTTGCTCTGCTAACAATAACATGGTTGATAATGCAGGAAGCTGGTGGGGAGGGTGCAGGAGTCAAAGGGTTAAAGTAATATATATATAAGAAAAAACACCACATAACACACACACACACATGTACATACACACATACTCTCTTTCTCTCCTTCCCTCCCCCCCCCCCTCTCTCATACACACACACACACATGCGTGCGCTCTCTCTTGCGCGCACGCACACACACACACACACACTCTCTCTTTCTCTCTCTCTCTTTCTCTCTCTCTCTCTCTCTCTCTCTCTCTCTCTCTCTCTCATTTCATTCTTCAGGTTAAGACTGCATGTTTTTTGCTATAATGTTATTGAATAATGTTATGCGTTGAACTTGAGGATCTATATTATTCATTGTATGTTGTTATCAGAGGAAAGAAAATCTGTGCAAAGGTGAGAAAAAGTTCCACACACATGTGACCCAGGATGTAATATAGAATTAAACAAGAGGTCAGGTATTTTTGCCATCGACTGTCGCCTGTTCCTAGTTTCTGACCCCAGCACTGAGAGATATAGCCCGTTTCAGGCTTCACACTTGAGTGAAAGAAAAGTAGGGTGTGTGTGTGTGAGTGAGTGTGTGTGTATGTGTGTGTGTGTGTGTGTGTGTGTGTGTGTGTGTGTGTGTGTGTGTGTGTGTGTGTGAGTGAGTGAGAGAGAGAGAAAGAAAGAGAGAGAGAGAGAGAGTTGTGCTTTCGATTTCTCGCAAAGCTGATAACGTGGATTGTTTTCATGCCACCCGACAGGATTGCTATTTTTCATGGATGAAGGTTGGAGTCCATTTCACCATCTGTTTATATCTACTCCATTTCACCGTCTGTTTATATCTAGCAGACAGTGTCTCATACATGTTGCCTACTTAATTAATCTGACAGTGTCTCATACTTGTTGCCTGTTTAATTAAAGTGTTTGCTTAAAACGAA